>OU015501.1:6988639-7243639 GCA_907164885.2 Dolomedes plantarius | reverse complement strand
ATATTTACCTGCGTTCGAACAATCTTAGGATGAGGTTTCATGGTCCTGTTTTCATTTTTACTTTCAGTTAGACTTTTTTTTCCCATTCAAATTTAATATATTATAAATACCTTTTTTTTTTGAATCCCATAACCGCGATTTTTACACCGCTTCATAATTAGTTGAGACGAATATTTCTCCTCGGAAAGCGCAGTTACGTAACCTTCGAGCTATCTGTCAATTTTAAGAGCCATTTTCTAAATAAATCTTTTATTTTACATTCCAAACAATACAAAACAGTAGCATATTATTATTCTGAAGTTGCCAAATTTTTATCTTTAAAATGCAATCGACAAAAATAAATTACAAAATCATTTCCATAAAGCGCAAACGACCTTTTGTATAAACGAGTCAAAATATTTGCTAAAAAATTGCCAGTTTTCATGTAGAGACTTTCGTAAAAATAATTACGCAAATGTGATTTTTCAGTTGTTTTCAATTTAATTACACATATTGAGAGTTACCTCCAAGAAGCTTAATTTATAATGTACGTGATTAGATGTGTTTAATATGCGATTACACGAAAGAGCATCCAAAGCAGACAGTAATGCTTCCTTCAGCATATTCGTGTCTAACAGTGTCTATATTTTCAACAACACATGCTGTTTTCCCATTAATCGCGATATGATAATTATGAAACGCATGTTTATATTAACGTACTTTCCATAGCTTATTTGTTAGCGAGATTATGGTGGACTATACATCATCGGACAATTCTTCGGCAAACCTACCTTTTAGGAGATCAATTTGTATTTTAAATTTAGGTATAAAGCTTTTAGAATGGAAGTTTTGTTATGTGAAAATGAAAATATGTATCATTATTGTATATTCAACCTTCAGTATTTCATCGATATCCGATAACGTAGAAAAAACATATGAGATATTCCTGCATAAAAAGAAAAAAAAAATTCTGAAGTCTATTCCCTGGAATGATGGGTGAAAGTGCATTACTCCGTTCAGGTAATATTCAAATCAGCGGAGAAATTTGTAGATTCCAGCCATTGTGGAGAGAAAAAGGAACATCATTTGTCAAATATCAGCAACAAGACGTTGCTTTAAAAAACCATTGAAATTCCACTCACTGAAACATTTTCAAGACACAACGCAAAGGAAAATCATCAATTCCAAAACTTATTCTCTTGCAAAGCTATCACCTACATTAGGCACTTCTTTCAAGAAACTGGAGTTTATTTTCTAAGCAACTCCTGGCACTTGAAGAAAGTTGGAGTCCATTAAGAATATGCATGCTTCATTCCTGTCCACTCGAGCAAGACAACGAACGGGCCCACGCCACTGCAGCGATTATGTTAATTTAAACAGAATATGTAAAAGTGCGTTCTAATTCTTGTGGTAAAAGTTGGTTCCGGGGCGTCCCATCTCATCCATCAGGGCAGATGCGAAATTACAGTGATTCGGGAGCACGTGACTCGTCACGAGTGAATCCCGATTTGGCAAACCCTCATTAGGCGATTTCACCACGAACGCTTCAGCAGACCTCCATTTTTATTTTTGTGCTGTGGAGGAATCAGTATGAGTGAGGTAGTGATTGAATAACGGGAATCTAGAGTTCGTTCTTTAGTAGACTAATTATTGGGAGTGCTTGAAATCTCATTTTTTCTTTGTTTAGAATAAAATCGTTTTTCGATGGCAAGGCCATAACTTCGGGGCTTTGGGGTAGAAAATAATAAACACTACTCAAATATTTGCTGTAAACGTATGGAATTTTAAAACAGTATTAATAATTAAACAACCTATTCCTTTTTACTATAAATATTCCCTTTCGCATTTACTTAGCATATTTTGGCTTAAATTATTAAGTTTGAAAAACGCTTTCAAATTTATTCTCTGGCGTACTGCAACTCATTTTTGTCTATTGTAGAAGAGAAAGGCTCGAAATATTTTAATATACTGAATACTTCGACAACGTATATTTTAGGGAATTATAGCTTGAGACATCTGTACGTGGAAGATTTTTTTTTGTGAGGTACAATATAGAAGGAAAATGCTTAAAATACAAGTTATTAGATTATTTGCGTACTTAATCACATTCATGAAAATTTAAAATAAAATATTACTAACTAGCCTAAAGTCCAATTGGACTTTTATTATGGAGATAACGTAGGTTACTCAATTTGTCTTGTAAAGATTTTCTTCTAAAATAAATAAACGTGAATTAATATAAAAAAACCTATTAATACAAATTTAATTTTTCATCTTTTACCTAATTTACGATAATATTTTCATCGTTACCTTAAACACTAAATAAGACAAACATAAAATGAATAAAACTATATTTAAAATATGGTTTTCTACTACTGGCGTAGAGTGCATAGACCCGTTTCCCTAGTAAAACCCCTTTGTAGGGGTCAATATAATAAAAAAAATATTTCGGACGTTTTTTAATCTTACAACACATGGATTACTTTTTAATGGGTTTGTTTTATAACCCCCAAGGTGGAGGGAGGAAAACCCTAACTACTCCCTCTGGAAACTGCAACTTTGTAGGCCCATTGTCTGGCATCCAGCCTGGATGAGGTAAAACATATTTTCAAAACAAGTAAATACAATATTCTGACCACGACGTTGTTGAAATCTACATTGATAGCTGACGATTACAGAGGGTTCAATATTGGTTAAATTTAATGCATTTACTGTAAAATAGGCGTTAAAATGTTGGCGTTAAAATATGCAGTGCTTTACTGTTATTCTATTAATTTTTTTACACTGTGTAATTAATTACATTCTATCATATGTTTTCAAATTTTTGTCATATGGATCATTAATAAACTCACTAATCAGTACAATGCAATTTGCAAACCCTTAAGCTGACTTTGATTTTACATTCCCAAGAAGTGAAACTATACCATGAAGATACGTAAAATATTACGTATGAAATAAAATTTAAGGTTTTTTGACGTATAAATAGATGGCAGCATCAAATTGGTTATGTAGCAACAAAAGTGTAGAAATACGCATGTGAGTGTCTGAAGTTATATCATTTATTAAAATATTTTATCAGATAATTTATAAATAAATAAACAGATAGTAGTAGATACAGTACAAACCACATAAAGTAAATATCTCTTTAACAATACATTGAAATCCAGAATATCACAGGATAGATATTAAAGTAACTTCATATATACTGCCCTTTCACACAATATACGTAGAAATCATACAATAGGAAAACAACTTGTAAACGACCATTTAGGGAATTTCACGTTCATCACTGAAGAGAAGAGATGCAAAATAATTACTGAGAAAACTTAGAAGTCAAAATGCAAGTTTCCTCTCTGTGGTCACAAGTACATAAATATTTCTCCATATTTAAATGTAGTGAAATGTTTCTGCATATTGAAATGTAGAGAAATACTCCTGCATAAATTAACATGTCTGTAATAAATTTCTTTAATATATATATATATAAACGAAACTGAATGTATATAATATTGGAAACTTATGGTATATCTCACCAAAAAATGTGTTTTCCATAAGACCAAGAAAGTTTTGGGTGATTTTTTATTATTTAGTTCAAACATTTCGATGACACTTTACCGATACTTTTAATTTATCCATTAAAATATTACAGTTATATAAACAAATGAAATAAAAACTGTTGTAATACATCATTATATAACACACAATATTACATAACAACAGCTCCTATGTAATCCATATAAAGCAATATTAAAATTATTTTGTTAAAATAAACGATGTTTGAGGATAAATTAGAAGGGATAAAAATTTGAATATATATCTCTGACGCAACAATAAAGAATTTTTTTTTTCAGAAAGAAGAGAATATTTTTTAAGAAAAGTAAAATTGTTTTCTCACAATTATCTTTAATGTACTTTCTACTTTGTTAGTACTACATAATAATATTACAATATAACTATAACTTATAAATCTGAGAACTAGAAAATGTTTCATACTTTCATAAACTAAATGCATGTATATTGATTAGTCCATAAAAATATTAGCTCATATAACAGCTATTTAGAAGGAAATTCTTTCTTATTACATATTTTTTAGAATTATACATATTTTATTTAATAAAATTTTTCAAAAGGAATGACTTTACAGTTAGTTTCCATAAACTTTCAAGAAATATGATTATTTCTCCTGTCATTAGAAATATAAGTTGCATGTTACAACCTGATACCCTTATTTCGAGAAAGTTAATTAAGAAAGAAAAATGCCATTATATATTGTTGTTGTTTCTAAAAATTCCTCGCCAGACCAGATCCATAGAGGCTAGCGGGCTGACGGGTGTGGCTCAGGTATATAACGACACCACAAGGGTCGCAGTCCGATTCAGCCAGGTACCGCCACAATTCAAAATTGTGGCCCACATCTGGGGTGATCGTACAATCCCCTACATTCTCTCACCTACTAGAGGGTCTTTCCGTTCTACGGATTTAACGTGTCCATAATCGGCCTAGACACGGAGATGTTTAATGGCTATTGTTGGGATTAATCATCGAAAGCCAACGCGCTAATAACAGGCTACCTCAGGCTCTCTTTATATATAAAGAGAGAGAGAGAATGCAGTATCAGTTTCGTAAATAATTGTATACTTGCTTAAAGCATTTTTGAGAATATATATCATCCCCCTGTTTGTTGTATATCAATATTATTGTATAAAAGTTGCATGTAAAGCTGAAAGCTACGAAAAAATTGTGCGACATTTTTTTCCCGTCTTCGCTGCGAGACAATACAACGACATTCCTGGGGAGAAAGAAAGAAAACTTTTTTCACTTCATTCCGCTCGCACCTGAAAATGGGCGGCGCCGATAATTCTGAAAAGCGAACCTCGGAGTAGATCGATATTTGCATATCGTAACTTGCAGGGGATCATTTTTACGACGTTTCTTATTATGCGAGAGTTCACCGACGACGATAAATCCCAGAAATGTCCCCGATCATTTTTTTCTGTCTTTTTTTTATTTTTCATACTTCAGTGTTATTCTTTCTTTTGCGACGTATTGTGGGGCGGAATAAAATATCGCTAGCATTTAAAAATTTCGATCAAATGATCATGTCTATCTCTTGTATCCTCACTAAAAAATAAAATCCCTCTTCAGATGGTGCTAAGCTTTATTGCAGGCGAATATTCATCTCCAAACTTCTAAAATCATTGATTTGATAAGGAGAAGTGATGGGATTTAGGGGGTTTGAGGCCCCTTTCTGCAAACTTTCGAGTGAAACAGAAGGAAATCTCTTTTGACCCAAGCTTTATTCGATATATATATGTACTCTTATTGGGAACTCTTATTTCCCGTAAGATCTGGAGGCTCCTCCCTCGGAAACAGCTTCCAACCCCAAAGCACCTTCATCTCAGTTCCTGAGGAGGATTTTCACTGTTTTTTTCCCTTTCTTTTCCACCTCCCTTTTCTGACTCTTTCGCGATTGAAAGAGCTTTCGTACTTCAAACCCCCAAGAGATTGAATGCCTTCAGTTTACACAGGGAGAGTTCTTCGCCTTCCTTCGGAATAAGTGAAGAATTGCACCCGGCCCGTTGCAAGAAATTACTTGAAGGCTATTTCTGTTGGCACGTGTTCGGAGTGTTTGTATGCGCGCACCTAACGCTCGATCAAACACTTTTCCCTTTTGAGAGAGGGAGAGCACAGTATTGTGTTTGGCTTCGAGCACTTCATTGGAATTTTGTATTGCCAATCTCATTTACATCCGATGCCCCAGACAGAACTCAGTCTCGGCTACGGATTTTTTTACTCATTCATTGATTTATTTTCACTCACTTAACATTTCTTTACGACGGAAACGTACGAAATAATCGGCAAGCTCGCTTTTATTCGAAATCAATAAATAACGGATTATTTTTGCGCATGTATGAAGGGATAAATCTTCTTACAGCTGATACTTCCCTTCAACGCACTGACGAGTAATGAGATTTTCAGTGCAAAGCGTATTATTTTTCCCTCGAAAGCTACAGAATATTTTGTGCTGTTAATCTCAACAAATTCAAAATGTTTCTAATTATTAATCAAAGGATATGACTTCCATTATGGGCCTCTTGTGGAAAATTAAAACTGTAATGGTGAAGGATATCGGATTTATAAACAAGAGGAGTGTTTACATATATTGTTTTAAAGATCAATTATTTATCTACGCCACGAAAGCTATTTAAGTCTCATTTCATTTTAATGGGAAAAGTTTAAACTTATGCTGTTTTAGCTGTGCATAGCTGAGTTGGCAGAAGGAGGAAAATTGTATTTTGTTTAATAATTCCCTATTATTAGTGATTACGAGTTTTAATGAACGTTACTTGATTACTTCAGGGCCACATTCTTTAGTTGTTTAGCTGAATGTCCCGAGGCCAGGAAGTAATTTCGAAACCTACATCGTCCGGTCCCCCACTCCTTTACGGAGTATCGACCAATAGTAATAATCTGAAGACTGGTCTCGCCACAGCAATCCCGCCGGCCCGAATGGACCCGCAGGGCAGGCACCCTAAACTCTACCACCCAAGTCCAGTTCAGCTAGCGACACCATTCGCTCTCGACCTCCACGAGCCAGAGCATCAACAGAGCCAATCCGAATTTAAGTTGTCCGTTTCAGTGTACATGATTTACATATTAGATCAATTATCCCATTTTAAGTCCGCAGCCACCAATCTGCGAACTACATTGCTCATCCCACTTTATTAATAAAGTGGGAAGGCCAGGAAGTAAACTCAGATGTTTAGTTCAAGGCCAAATTTCCGTTGGACCTCAAACCTTACCTATTAATATTCTTGACTACGTATAACATGATCCGCAGTCAAAGTAAATCATTGCATTGAACGGTAATAGTATGACTATAGCAATTTTGAATTACTATATGAGAAATCCTACATAGATGGAGACAGAAACATTGCAACACATGTACCTTATATGATGAAATACTTGCACACTACTTAAATAGCAGAAATCGAATAGTTTATAAAAGAACAAAATATACAATACGTTACACAGCAACACTGCAATACTATATTTCATAAACGTTATTAATTTCAGTATGGGTCAAAGCTGCGTAATTCTTGAAAAAAAAAAAAACACGGCCAAGTTAATGACAACTAATTCGTAAAGAAAGAAGTCAAGTTAAGTATTACTGCTATTTCTGCGTTAACTATGAATATGTATACATCTGGGTTAAGACGAGTCAGTCATAAAACGTATATTTCTGAGTCAATTGAGAGGGCAGATAATGTAAAATATTTCTTCAACTCTAAAGGGTTTGTTCTACCAATGTTCTAAGAGTGTGATTTGAATCTTAGAGCAGTCTTCAGAATGGAGAACGAAATTATCTGAAAATAATTGTCCTACCTGCAAAATAATACTTCTATAAGCATTACGTACCAGATTCATTATTCAGAGAAATAAGACAGATTATTCAAGAATTAATGTAAATTATTTGGGTACGAGTACACAGAAGATATAATTTCGACAGATACGCATTATTAAACCAAACTGAAGGAATTGTATTTCCTGAAACAGAATATGATACTTAAAGAAACTAATACCGAGATGTTCATTAGTTCTCAGTGAAAACTTAAATCTTTATTGGTTAAAAGTATTTATGTTTTTACCAATATGATATCTGTAAGGAAAACAGATGGTATTTACTCCACTGCTTTTCGTCACATGTTTTCCTCTTCGAACGAAAGTTACATGATTGATAAAATTATACACTGCTCAAAACAATTAGGGGAGCACATGGTTTTAACGAAATTACGGATATACTTACACCGATAAGTAACATAAAACAAATCACCCATAATTTAAAGCCTAGCAGGAAACAGAAGAAGAAAACTTCATATGCAAATCAAAGTTCATGACGTCAAAAACCAGAAAAAGAACATAAGGGCGGAAATCGGGATGTTGCAGAAAATTGTCTGTTTCACTGCCTTAACTATGAAATTCGATTGCTCAGTTATTCTTTTTGAGAAATGGTGACTTGAAAATGTCTCAACAACGTGATTTACCGGAATCCATGGCATGGCGTATTATAGGCAGACTTGAATCCGGGCAAACACACCGTAGTGTCGCGGACGCTGTTGGAGTCACCAGAAATGTCATTGCAAGGCTGTGGAATCGATTCCAAGAAACAGGGAATGTTAGACGTCGACCAGGACAAGGTCAGCCACGCGCCACTACAGCAACTGATGACCGGTATATACTGTTAACAGCTCGTCGAAACAGAACAGACAATGCTACTCAACTGCAAAGACAGTTGCTCTTGGCAACAGGACGAAGGGTGTCCAGCCAAACAGTACGTAATAGGCTTCATCTGGGAGGTCTCTATGCACGTAGGCCAATGGTCTGCATTCCGTTGACATCACGCCACCGTGCGGCCCGAAGAAGATGATCTGCTGAACATCGAGATTGGGAGCAACATGATTGGAGCCAAGTGCTGTTTACAGACGAGTCCCGATTCAGTCTGGAGTGTGACAACCGACGTGTTTTGGTATGGAGGGAAAGGGTCACTCGAAATAACCCTACATTCGTTCGTGAAAGGTCACAATACAGACGAGCTGGTTTTATGGTATGGGATGGAATCAGCATAGGTGGACGTACATATCATTCGGAATGGTACTTTGACGGCCCGAAGGTATGCAGACGAGATACTGAGACCTCATGTCATACCTTACGCTGCAGCCATTGGATATTCCTTTGTTTTCCAGCATGATAATGCCAGACCGCATACAGCTCGTCTTGTGGAGAACATGCTTGAAGCTGAAACAATGCAGCGTATGGAATGGCCAGCGTGCTCTCCTGACCTGAATCCAATCGAGCATGTTTGGGACATGCTCGGACGACGCATTGCTGCGAGACTAAGGCCTCCTTTTACTCTCCGAGACTTGGAGATTGCACTTCTTGAGGAGTGGAACAGAATTCCCCAAAGTCTTATCGATAACATCATCGCATCCATGGAAAACAGGTCTGCAGCAGTCTTAGTTGTTCGAGAAGACCACACGTCGTATTAAAAATTTTGCATAATTTCTAAACAATACTTTTTTTATCGTTTACATGTAACCACATTGTTGCCCTAAATCCTCTTTTCATGTTTTTTCCATATTTTCAAAGAATTAAAGCTTAATTACAAATTTTTTTTACGGCTTTTTTTCTGTATTGCGCATTGATACGCGTGTACTATCCATTTTATGCCAATACGTGGCATTTTATGCCAATACGTAATTTCTGACGTGCAAAATTTTAAATCCAACCATCATGTACACAATTTCAGAAGTCTAAATTAACTAGAATAGAAGTATATTTAGAAAAAAAATTTCTCTGAATAAAATGCATGTTATCAGTATAAGGAACATTCGATTTTTCAAACAATACAGTTTAAGTGACGTGTAAGCCTCTTTAATTCTATTATTTTTCCTAACCACTTATTGTATGTAAAAAATAAAAAAATAGAAACATTCCCATTTTTTATTACAAATATTCGAGAATATAGTTAAAGAAATCCGTAAAACAAATTTTGTTAACAAAAGTTTCCCAATATCCCGATTCAAATGAAAGAATACTCTTAATAGACTTTTAAATTCAGTCAGTGGTAACGTATCCCTACAGAGAATTCTAAGAGAAAATATTCCTCGTATCATGTTTTCTTTCATTAACTGTTACACATTGGTACAAAAGGCTCTAAGAGTACATGTTCTTCGTACTACGAGTCTTATTAGGGACATGTTAAAGATTGTTATAAGAATTCTTTTCCTTAATGGGAAAAATTTTCCTTTTTGGATTACTCAAATGAAAATGGGCAATTTTATAATACATAGTCATACAATATTACTAAACGATAAAAATGAAAAATAAATTTAGAAAGTTTAATAGATATAGTTACAAATATAAAAAAAGTCAACTCTATCCTGTGGCTTATGTTTGTAAAATCTTATGTAATATCTTCCTAAATTTTAAATCCTGTTGAAATTAATCATGACATTAATGCAAATCTTTTACTATCTAAAGTGTATTTTAGAGCAATTCCAATTCTCAGCATTTGTCACTAAGGTTTCTATATCTATGATTATAAATTACAAAAAGCATGGGTAACCGTATATTGGGAAAAAATTATGAGAGATGTGATAATTTTGTTTTCTCTCTTTACTTGATAGAATACATCTGTGCATTTATTATCTGTAAGTATAAATTAAAAAAATATTTTAAATATAGCAGAAAATGTAATTGCGTAAATTACGTTTTATAAACTCTTCATTATAAATATCAGTTTTTAATTCTTTTTATATTACTGAAACATATGTCATAATTCAAAAACAAATATTAGACAGAATTAAATGTATGTGAAAAGTATTAAATTATTTAATAAGCATAAAAATGTGCTTCTCGAAAGCAGAGTGTTCAAATCATTTTTGATCATTTTATTCCTTGTGAGCCCCAGCGAATATTATAGAACCTGAAAAATTAGGAATGAACACTCTTAAGAGAAATAATTGTGTTGAAATCAAATCTAATTTTATTCTAGGATAAGCTACTGAAACTTAAACAGAAACTGGATAAGATATATTAAAATTTAAAAATGATATACAAGGTTATACTCATATTTGGACAATTTTAAATTTGAAAGTATTTTAAATTTGAAAAGACTGAATAGATAAAAAATTATGTACATCAAGAATAATAATCAGCGTTAAAAACACATTTAATGCATGCTGAAATCATGTTCAAATCATCATATTAATTTAACGTATGACGGTTATTAATAAGGAATAAATGATTTTTTTCTAAAAATGCTTAGAAAAACTGAGTTTAGTGTGTTGTCAATGAACACTTTATATACCTAAAATATATAAACTTAAATTATTTATGTATTTTAGATTTTGTGCATTTTAGGAATTAAATGACAATATTATTAATTTTATGTATGAAATTAAATTCATGTTTCCAGTCTTCTGATCATGATAAATTGACTTAAAAAATTAGTATTATAAAAATAAGAATCTTTAAATCTATAATAGAGTCTAACAATAATTGTATTATATTTTTATGCATAGCTACAGAAGGTATTTTAGGCCACAGAGGACATTTTAGGCCACAGAGAATTTCTAAATGCCTAAGCAAAGAATTTATCAGTAAGTTTGAAATTAGTCCTGTTTTTGCGATATGTTATGGATTTTATGAGGCCGTATGTTATAATGTTATTAATTTTAATGTTATTATCAATATGTTTTTAAACTCTAGATTTCTGAAAGCGTTAAAGCATATGAACTAAAATAAATCCACATGCCATGAAGATATTTAAACCACAATTTCCAGTTTAAGTAAATCAAAAATAAATATTTTATCTCTATAATTAAAATTTTTTATCTATATATGCAGGATATATGAAATACATATAAGCAATTCCACACATGTTGCATAATTGCAACAAATTTCCCAAAAGTAAAGTATGAAAATGGGGAAAGGTAAGTAGAAATTTTATTTTTCAGAACTAGAGAAAGGATGTAAAAAAAAAGCATCAAACTTTCTATCATCAAAGTATCATCAAAGGTTTAGGGACTTACTTCAATTAATAAATATGTGATGTAACCAGTTGTACGCATATTATATTATGCAATAATAATGCCCCACCATCCATTAATTGTGAAACTTTAATGTTCCCACTACAACTACTTGTGTGGTGCCTGGCGGTCACTGTATCAGATCCTCCAATATATGGTCATGTGCACAAGTGAAACTAGTATTCCATTATGTGGACATAGCGTCTTTACAAATGGTTTAGACTTTTCTTTGTAAACATTTAAATATCTTCCCGTCTTTCGATTTCTTATAAGTATATTAACCAACTAAATATAAGATCATAATCCATAGTGTGTTCAAAAAATGAAATTATTATTCCTGTACCGACTGTATTTGCTTACCGCCGAAGCCCCACACCATCACCTACCATAATGTCTCCTTCTGGTTCTAGAGCCGTTACATATATACATATTATATTTTATAAATATACTAGCTGAAAATCAGCACTTCGCTACGGGGTACATTCAAATTAAATACAACGGTCAATGTATGCAACTAATGCGAATATATATATATATATATATATATATATATATATATATATATATATATATATATATATATATATATATATATATATATATATATATATATATGTGAGACACGAAGTGTGTTTTGCTCCTGTGTTTAATTCGATGTTATGCAGTCAATACGTACATTAAATAACTGGGCGAGTGGCGAGGCCATGAAGGAAGTAGTCCAATTCATAATAACTCCATATTTATTAAACTTCATAAATTGACCACTCTCCGGGTTGATTTCCGCGCTTCGCCATTTTCTAATCTACCCAGCACGAACGCCGCGAGCTCCAGCTCTCAACGAAAATCGCATCCAATCTGCCGCCAAAAACTTAATTCCCTCCGAGATCCTACTGCACGGCGCATGTGCAGACCTCAGCCTTGGTCGTCTAGACCCTCAATATCGCTAATCTTGCATTTTAACTTCGTGCCTCAAACCTTTACACTTTTAAAAATAAATCCTCTCGCCTAGAATTATTCGCTTTGCGCTCAAGTCGCTTTTAAAAGATGATTTTCCCTACAGCAAAATACGCGCTTTGTCAATGGATTGTTAGATTTTTATTATTTTAAGCCCCCTTTCCCCGTACTTCTCAACTATATTTTGACAGTTCAGTTATGTTTTCACACACACACACACACACACACACACACACACACACACACATATATATATATATATATATATATATATATATATATATATATATATATATATATATATATATATATATATATATATATATATATATATATATATATAATAATGATTACGACGATCAATGTATACAATTGATGTGAAAAAAACAAAAAAATATATTTATAAAAATATCGGAACGGATATTTTTATAGACAAAATAATGTAGAAGAAAATATTCAAGTTAAATCTAATAGAATACTAAAGAATATAGTACAGTTAATATAGTACAGTTTGAGGAATATATCTTTTACTGTATTTTAATATTTTTTTTGGATAATGTCCAATCGTCTGTCGCATTAGCAAGAAAAAAAAAATATTTTTTTTGTCTATTTAGTTGTTATGCACGTTACGATAAATTTAAAGTACCAGAAAAAGAAATCACGTGATCAGCATTTAATAAATTAAATTCTAAAAATTAATCTTTAAAAATTACCCAAAAATCAGAAAATGGAGGTAAAAATTCGAAAAAGATCTCATTTTAAACGAATTTTAAAGGAATCTTTCTCATTATTTAAATTTTATAACCCTCAAATTATTATTTTAAACGCAAACTTAAAAATAGTTACTAAAATAGCTTAAAAATTTAGTTTTAAAAAATCTAAGAAGAATTTTTCAAAAATCTTTCTTAGTGCACCCCTACACTATAAGAAGAATCGCCATGCAAAATTTCCACGCTTTAGGTCCAGCGGTTTGGTCTGTGCGTTGTTTGTCAGTCAGTCAGTGAGTCAGTTACGGAACTGTTTTATATACATAGATATTCAAAAGTCTAAAGAGCGCGTGAAGACACCTGAATCATATTCGAAGTCATTAATCTCCTATCTGTCAGTTTTTTCCTTGAAAACTATAATCAAAATATATTGAGGCAAAATTATTTAAGATGCTTTGATAAAAGGACTATAAAAAACAAAGTCTGCTTTGAAACACTTTCCATAAGAACCCCTA
This sequence comes from Dolomedes plantarius, assembly GCA_907164885.2. Taxonomy (NCBI): domain Eukaryota; kingdom Metazoa; phylum Arthropoda; class Arachnida; order Araneae; family Dolomedidae; genus Dolomedes; species Dolomedes plantarius. The sequence goes on along the minus strand of OU015501.1, from coordinate 7,229,893 downwards.
TTACAATATTCTGCACAAGTCTCCAAGATAAATGTTTATTTCTTAGATGGTTAGTCTAAGGAAAAATTCTTCATGATTTATTTCTCTAAGTTATGAAAGTTTATTCATTAGATTTCCTTTCGCTACGTCTGCATAAAATTATGAAATTATAACCTTATGTGTTGATTTACAATTTTATGATATATATAAGAATTTTTGCTTATAATTTAAACAAAGACACTACGGAATGAAAATATATTAGCCTTCTCACAGTTTTTAGCATTTTTATTTTAGTACACAAAAGAAATAAATAATCTAGTTCTTTTACTGCTAATAGACAAAATTGCTATAGAAAATTTTGACATACTGTTGTATTTTATTAAACTCCGATTTTCATGATTCAAGCTTAGTCATGCATATGTGAAATTTGAACTAAAATCACCGATTTAGTTGTTAATGATTAAAGCCAAATAAAACTATTCTTGTCTGGAATGTGCTAGACTGAAGCATTTACAACTATAACTGATGCTGTAACCTATAATTTTCCCCCTTTTTCAAGTACTGATGGTCTAGAAACACTTCATTTAGCTTACTTAAGAAAACACGTTTTAAAAGTTCAAAAACAACTCATCATTTGGTTACTAATCCATGAAGATTTTCAAAATTATTAAAATCTTTTAAATATTGTGCCGTTTCAGGATAAAATTAGTTTCCATTTTTTGATCTAACAAAACTTTTATAAAGTTTTAAAAAAAATTTCAATAACCTCATTAATTTTATGATACTGGATTAAAGGATCTTTTACGATAATAATTATGTTGCTTTCAGGATTTCAAAAATTCTCTTCTATAGAACCGATAGATCATTTTAAATAAAATTGATTGGAGATTTCTATAAATATATTCCACTTAGTTTTCAAAATTTAAAATGTTTAGGACAATTTCAGGAGCCATACAATGAAATTTATCTCTAAATTATCCCTTTGATAAATATTATTAAATATTATTCAATGAATTTTTATAGATTTTAGACATAGGATTTTAAACATAGAATTTTTTATAATGTTTAAATACTCGGTAAGAGGAAATTCCAGATATCCTAACTCTGATACTCAGATAAATGCTTCGAATTCCCTATTAAATATATTTTTTTATTGGAAGGTGCTCTAGACGCAAGTTATTCATACCCTTAGTATGGTATTAATAGGTCGTAAAATTTCACCGACAGCATTCATATTTACGTCCAAAATAGACACCAGCTGGCTCTTACCATTTAGAAAATCCTTCACTACCCACCACCTATGATTATGCCATTGTCTTTATTACACTATTTTTCGTGGTATGCAGTTGAACACAGTGCGTGTTATTCGATATTGCTGTATTATTTTATCACCAACTGCAAAGGGTCCTTCTTATATTTTTATTAGATCCTATTCCGCAATTGAAGCAAAAGTACTGTTGTTACGTGCTGGAGTTCAAGATCGACCGTTCTGGCTACGCTTTTATCACGTACGGGACCTTATATTTGAAGTTTGTGTTATAAATAACAGTTATGGTCCAGAAATAATTCCATCACAGAGAATAATCTTTGAAAATAACAAGTCATTCGTACAGTTGCGCTCATAGAATAAATACTCACATACAGTTAGAGAAAATTCATGGCAGGCATTTATTACAAGGCGAGAAATAGAACAAACTTTTATGGGCATTTATCGCTTTAAAAATTACCCGAATTATTTTTTATAGACGAAAATGTCACTTTATGGATAATTAATTATCTATTGCATCTAGTAAAATAGAAAATGCATATGTTTTCCGCAATCTGTAACAAACCATTGTGAGTTACTTTCATGGTAAGGGTGAGTTACGTTTATGTTATCAGTTACGTTTCTTTCAGATGACTCTTAAGAAAATCTGTAAAAGTTCTGTTCATCTTACGTCTGACAAATTAATTTGTTTCTCGTTCTCTATTACACAAACATACATTATTACTTTACTACAATGCCAAATTGTATACATCTTAATTTTAGAACAAATGGAAACTGATTTTTATTATTTATAATCAATATCAGATTACAAAATTAATATTTTTAATCATATTCTGATTTTTTATTAAAAATTCGTCGAACATTTCATTGAACATTTTAACTTTTCTTTTTACGGAGTGCTAGAATGTAACAAACTATAGTCTTTAGAAGCAGACTTGCAGTTGAACTTTGAGTCGAAATTTCGTACCTCAAACTCATTCTTAAATTTAACAGCATTTTAAAAATTTAGCAATTTCTTTTAAGAAGCAAAATTTAAACACTATAAAAAAGTGTTTTATTTTTCAAAATATATTTACACACAATGCATAATTTCTTGAACTGTCACTCAGTTTTTGTCAGAAATTTATTTTAAATCAAAAAATTAAATCTTTTATAAAAGTTTCATCAAAATATCTTAGCTTTGGAATATTCTGTTCTCATTTAAGAAAATAAGATTTTATTTTGACTATGTATTCTATACTTTTTCAGTGACTTTCCAAGAACTTTCCTTTTTTAGTAATTTTCTCTTGCAAAAATGAATATCAAATAAGTTTTAATCGGAAACAACATATATATACGATTTTAGTAATATGTGTAACATACTGCAATGAGATGATTGAATATGTTAAGCTAATTTGTAAATGAAAATAAAGTTATAAACATATACAAAGCATTACCTTATTTATCAGCAAGGTCTTATTTTTTCAAAATAAAATATGTAAAACAAAAATATAGCATTTAATTACATAGATTATCATAGGACACCAACCCCAAAAATGTCGAGACCCACTCAACATTGGAGAGATTGGTGAAAAAGATTTACGTCACGGCAGGCTCAATATTAAAGTTCAAAAGTTAATCAAACTCATTTCTTAATGCAAAATAAAAATCCCTTAAATCATATGTATGAAATATCAATAATGCAAAGAATAAGTATCGAACTTTCTTGGTCAAATTTTCATATATATATGTGAATTTCAGAGATTTTTAAATAAACTTAGAAGTGTCAGACATTACGAAATTCCCCCGTTTGTGGATTCTTATACCCATAGAAAAGGTACAGATAAAGGTTAGTTCTTTTTGTTAATTATTTAAGCAGTAGATTTTCTGTCGCAGATTCAACATTTGGGATATACAAAATATCCCTTATATTATCGCAAAATCTTTACACGGAGATATTCCTCACGAACACAAAACCAGGTAAACTTTTTATGTATCAATATTATAATTTTATCAAAAATTATGAATCGTTGAGATATAGTTCCCTGGGCATTTTTTTTACCTAAACTAAGAGAGAGGAAAAAATAAATACATGCCCCCTTAAAAATTTTGCCTGCATGATTTTCTTTGTATTTTCATTTTCTTTCTTTGTAAGCTATAGACCAATAACATACCGTATTAAACTTTTTTCTTTATTTCACTAAGTGTTGTTCATGTAGTAAATGAACTTTACATATTGTGAACTTCTACCAAGTACGCACGCTGATGGGCCCGAGGTAGCTTAGTGGTAAAGCGTCGGCTTTTGGTGCTGAGGGTGCTCAGATCTAATCCCGACAGGCACCATTAAATACCTTCGTGTCTAGGCCGGATATGAGCACGTTAAATTTGTAGACCCGAAAGTCCCTCTATGAGGTCAGAGAGGGTGGTAGAGGGTACGATCCCCCAGATATCGCCCCTGGGGGGTAATCAGTTAAAACTGAGCTGGCTAAATGGGACTCCGACCATTGTAAACCTTCATCTCACTAGCTTCTATGGACCCGGTCTGGAATACTTGCGGCGAGGGGGCATAAGAAATAACAACAACAGTATGGGCGGATGGTAGGGATATTTAGGAAAACTCTTATGCCCCCTCGTTGTATTGTTTCTCGAGGAAAATCTCCGAAATATCTCTATGAAAAGGAATCGAAAATGATTTTTAAATTTACAATCTGAGTGCTTATTCCCGATCTTTTTGAATAAGTTTTAGAAAGAAGAAAAAAAAATAGTATCCATTTTTATGTATTTTAACGCTCAATTTGACAAAAATCACACTATAACAGATTTATATCAAACTCTTTCAAACCGTTTAGCTTCAAAATTTATTCACAGAAATTTCTGTGATAAATATTTGCTAAAATTCTCACTGATACGTAATATATCATTTTAAAAACGTTAAAATAAATTATCGCTGACATTTATGAGACGTTTCAAGAAATAACTCGCCCCAAATTTAACTATACACATTTCGTTAAATCTCATACATGGCTTGCTCGTAAAATTCTAGCTCGAAATGTATTTGAAAAATATTTTCAAAAGGATTACTATTTACCAAAAAAGTTCATTTGAAAAGTAATTTTGTTAAATTTTTAGTTTACCATTTAGATGTTTGAAAAATATTGCATAATCACGATTCTCATCACGTAAGAGCTTTAGAAATTCGTTGCGATTTAAGAGCACGTGTTTCACATTAAATAGGTCCCTTTCAGTTTATACATTTCTAACTTATTTCTATAGCTGCGAAGCGCACAGTTACTTTGCATTTTTAGTTATTAGCTGACACTCTTTATGATTATAAAGAGCTTAAAGCTTTTACTCTAATTGCTTGATCAAAATTGAGTACCATATGGTTAGTTATTTCAAAGCATGATAAAAATAATAAATATTTAAAACAGAATGATGGATAAATATTTAAAAATGGACCTGAATTTTATGGATATTTTACTTTGTTTCGAGACTGACATTTATAAACATTAAAATGATCTTTAAAATGTTTCTGAGATCCCTAATTAGACTTGAAGATATTTTTAGAAATGCATAGTCACGGGATATTTTATTGCATAACTATTATAACAGTAGGAAATGTAAAAATTTATGAGTCTGGCAATTTAAAATGAGCGAATAGTATATTTTTATCCTCTCTAATCCCAAGAAAAAGACAATATAGTTGCTGAAAGATGTTTTACTTCAGTGAAATAAGCTAATTTAATTTGGGATTGTTTGCTCAATTTCAAGGCTGTTCACAAAAACTGAAAATATTCTTCTAACAATCATTTAAAGTTTTCCTATTTTTACTGAAGGAAAGCGTGATAAAAAATACTCCTGCATAATAAATAAATAAATTATATATATATATATATATATATCCTATAAAGCTCGTGATTCAGACCTACTCCTTATATGCTATAGAAATCTAAATTGACAAATTTTCAAATATTCAAATTTTTTCCTCGTATATATTTTAATTATATTGGGGCAAGTTTCGGACAGTAGAGATTCAAATCCCGGAACTTCCTGTCCGAATATTGATGTTTTAACCAATTAATTTACATGCGAAACCGAATGCCATTTATCATTAAATGACATTTTTCTATCCCATTGGAACAAGATGTTGGCAAAACATGTTCGATTTCGCTTCATTTTCGATCTTGTTCAATTTTTTCTCCGTGCATTTATCATATGCTTGTACGACCATTCTTTCAAACTGCAGTTATTTGTATTTTTTCCTCATTCAATCTGAACTATGGCATTTTCTTGGCGTATTAGGACGATATTGAAACCACTGAACTACTGTGTCATATCAATGTATTCTTTCTCGCCAAAATGATGATCTAAAGGGGAAAATCCCCCGATTTCCGTAGGGCGCCGCTATGATGACGTTTTGCCTGATTCAGAATTGTATTGTTTCTTTCCAATCTGCAGACGGATTCTGAAAGAAATGAAGCTAAACACCCTGGCGAACTGGGGAGTCTTATTGTGTATCACTTTCATCGCAGTTTATCATAATGACTAATTTAATAAATGTAAAGAACATTTATTAAATTAGTCCAATCATTGATTTCCCCATCAGTAATCTCATTTTTATTTAGTCTAGATGAATAATAAATCAATGTAAAAACTTAAATTTTTTTGTCAAATAAACGTAAACATAATCACTTCAACAGCAAACAGATACAATTACATAAAAATGAAAGAGCCAGTTATTAATATTACATAAGGATATTTTGACATTATAAATATTTTAGAGAGAAGAATCAAAACGGATTTTATGGATGGTGCACATTTGATTTTATGTACTATTATTTTATTTTTTATTTGCAAATATTATTTTTATATTTTTATTTAATTATATATTTAATGTATTATACACTTAACAAAAGCTTTTGGTTGTGATTTGGCTGGCTAAATTTAATTTGGGAATGTGTCTATAAAATTTTGCTAAAAGGTTATTGAAATTCGGCATGAAGTTCAGACCATTGTCGTAGATTTCATCTGAAGGAAGTTTGTCGTCATAACTTAAATAATTTTGAGTTTTTAGAAATATTTGCTGTATAGAGATTATTAAAGTTCATAAAATAAAAGATTGAAATGCGTTTTACTGTATTTTAAAATCTATTTTGCTGTTTTTTTCCCCCCTCTAACTATTTTACATGTATTGTCCCAATAGTCGAAAATTCACTTTAAAATGAATTGAAATCTCCATTAACATTTGGAGGTTTAAAAAGACTATTTTTGGCTTCCAAAATTCGATCAAAGATTTTACAATCTGTGTTATAATGATTGCTTTTAAAATTTCTTAAAGGGGTCCAGGACACAAAATTCTTCAATATTTCGGAAAAAAATGTACTGCAATAAAAATTTTTGTGTTCTTTTCCACTTATAATGACGTTTAAATCATGTTTCTATCTTAATTAAGACAGGAGATATTATTTTTTTGCAATATTCTAATACTAGCCAATCTTTGTTTAAACATTTAATTGCGTTTTTCTGCATGATGGGTTTTTTCACCATTTCTCGTCTTTAATTTGTTATAAGTCAAGAACCGTTAAAGATAAATGGTTCAAATTCGGAACATGCCTTTTTAAATTATTTTACTATAATTTTGATTCAGCAAATTTGAATAAAATATTTACTTTTGAAAATATGATTTTTTAAAAATAAGTTACATCATTTTTTTAAAAATTTTTACTCTAAATATTTTAATTTTTTTAAAAAATTAATATTTTTAAAATGCTGAATTAAAATTAAAACATAAATTTCTGTTTAATGCAATGAAAAATTTTGAAATTCGATAAATAATATTTCGAGTTATAACAATTTTAAATTACCCCACTTTTTAAAAAAAATTTTAAATTTAAAAATTGTTTTAAAACTTTATGTGAAATTTTATGATGAGATTTTTTTTACAAATTATATGGTTAACTATCACAAAAAAATTAAAAATTTCCACTCAATAAATTTAAAAAAATTTTAATTATGTCACGGACCCCTTAAGACTTCTTTAGCCGCAGTGATGTAACTGATTTCCTAATTAAAAGAATATTATCATTTGACAGATGGAAGTTGTTTTCTATACAGTCGAACCCCGTTATAATGAACTTCAAGGGAATAAAGGTATTGTTCGCTTTATCCGGTGGTTCGCTATATCCGAACCGTTAAGAAAAATGCTAGAGTTCCCAAAATGTATAATTCATTAGTTGCAATGTGTATTAATAAATGATATATTAAGAAAATGATAAAATCTATTAAAAATGATCATTAATGAATTAAATCGACTGAAATCGATTACATTAAACTGACACAATACTAATTAAATAACGTACAATAGGAAAACGAAGGGACCAAAATTTTTGTTCGTTATATCCATGAGTTCGTTATATACCGAGTTCGCTATAGCGGGGTTTGACTGTATTGTATTCCTATGAAAAATATAAATAAAAATAGATAGAATTAAGGAATTCTAGTCGGAGTTTGCACTATGCATAAGATCCATTTTAGGGCAAAGTGTATAAAACAGCAAAGGAAAACTTAAAGCTTCAATGAAATTAATAATTAACGTACACTTATTTGAAGTCTGGGACAAGACAGTGCAGATTTGTAACTTGAAGCATACTGACGGCTAGAGTGTCTAAAAATATCATGTTCATAAACCGTAGAGCCAATTTACGCATGAATGCGATATGCAGATGAGAACAACACATAAAAGGCAGGTGCTTCGTTATTTATAATTCTAGTTAGCTATTTAGTAACGCCGAGGAATTAGATGAAAACGTGTCCAGTAAAATGAATGTTATTATTTAATGCCTTTATATTATTTAAGCGCTTTTAACATATTACGAGGATACGGCTAATTTTTGAATCTTGCAAATTAACAGAACTTACATTAGATCGAAATATGCTTACAAATCTCTAGTTAAATTAAGACACACGGATTTCATATGCGTGTGAAAATTTATTTTAAAATCATGAAAGAAATCCTTAAGTTCAGAAAGCAATAAAGAGTATAATTAAATAAATGTTAATGCTAAAAAAGCTTTATGTACATTTTTAACGCAATGTTGATATAATTTCTGGTACGTAGTAAGTTCATTCTTTGATTATTAATGTTGGGAGATGAGGTAAAATAAGTTATAAATTGTAAGACACATGGGATAATTTTATAATCAAATTAAACATAGTTCAATACTTCATATGACCAACATAGAAAGAACTATTATAAATGCATGTTAATATACAAAAAAATTTCTTTCTGAACTTTGATTTTTTTAAAATTTTACCGACGTTCAAGTAATCAGTTATTTTACTAAATTCTTAAACCTCATAGATTTTTCGTAAGGGCAAGTTTATGCCATAAGTGTATTCGAGAGTAACGTTAAAATATATTTTAAGAAACTCAAACGTTTTCTATTCTTTGTGACTTACAATTTTAATTTAAATATGGAACTATTATTTATTTCTAAATTTTCGTTACAGTTTTGCATACTATCGACCGACGAATTTTTGCTATTGAATAATAAACAAGGTTTTCTTATAGAGTTACTTCATTAAAATTATGGGAGTTTATAAAACGCAGTACTTGCTAGTATTTTACAGTACTTCATATACTGTTTAAAGGGTTTATAATGTGCTGTTATTCATTACATCATACTGTTCGTGTACTACAGTATGAGGTAATGAATAACAGCACTCATACACTTTCTCTCTAAGTCGGTGTGGGTGCTTGCAGATATTGTTAGTACTGCAATATTGATAAAACATAACTGCTGCTTTAAAATGCCTTTTTTACTTTGCATTTTGAGCAGAAAATAGGGTTTATAGTATTAATAGTTAAGTGTCGAGGGTCTCGAGAAATATGCTGCGATCCATTGATCCTAACGCATTCTAATGTGGAGCGCCCATGTGCATAAACATCGCCAATAAACTTTTGTAAACATCACATGACACTTCAAAAAGTATACCCAGGTTTTTGTTTAATTTAAAATTTTATTTTAAGTTGTAAATTATGTCACCTAATGTAAATCACGCTACGACCGTAATATAAATATGTTTTTGATTAAATATAATCTCAAAATTATATGTTTAAAGATCAAATATCATTTCTCAAAGGTGATATGGAGAGAGTTATATTTTGAATAGTTTTATGCAAATAAACTTACATTCCATCTTTATAAAAAAATATTTTTTTAAAGGGCTAATATAATTACAGCACAATCTTTTATAATATTTTTACCAGTTTCTTGCGTACAAAGTTACGAAACTTTACGAATAGTGGATGAATGTTTTCCACTTATCATGGTAAGATTGATTATCCAAACTCGATGTTCGAATTTACTTCTTCGAGCATGCTATTTTCGCAAATTTGTTTACTGTTTTTTTTCTGGCCCACAACGATATTACAACTTTCCTTCATTAATTCTGTTGTTAGGATCGATACAGATCTGACTCTAGATCTTTACAATGTTTCAACCGTTTCCTACTTGTAATCAAAGCGTATGCAAACATCATATATGTAACATCTGATTAATTTAAGATTAAGGAAAAATAATTTTTAATGTCTTATCCAGCTTTAATTTTTCATTAACAGGACAAATCCATCAAACGTTCACACAAATATAGCAATATACCGCAAAGGAGATATACTTCTGGGGAAAGTCAAGAGTGAGGTGTGTTGTATTAATGTCAAATGATAGGAAAAAGATGAAAGGTAAAAATAAAGTACACCAAGTATACTCAATAGTAACATAGTCCTGGCCATGATCTTTGTTATGCATTCTACGAATTGAAATAGGCATTACTGGTGAACAACGTGAAATAAAGAAAGGGATTTGAAAAAAATGTAAATTGCTAAATAATCCATTTTAAAGACTAGTAGAACACATTTAAGAAAATAATGAGAGAAAAGGAGATAAATAACCCTCAAAACTTGATAGAGATTTAATGTAAACCCACCCATAACTAATGCTAACTAAGATACTCATTACCATTGACTGTTTTTAGGCGTCCAGGCAACTTGCAAATTTTTTTAACTCTCTGTAAGTTAAAGACTGAGAAAATTTTTACGATTTCTTCTAAAATACCTGCATTGGATTCCTACTGCTTAATTATTGCCGAGAGTCTCTGAATCCAAAATTTGTTTCGGAGCAGGAGAAAGTATAGAAATTCTAATTTAAATTCGAAGCCATTTTATCACTTACTACGCAGGTAAATGATATTACCTGCGTAGAATAATTATGGCCGGTAACTAAGATGATAGGCTATCGATTTTCTCATTCGAATCTTTCAGGCGCGATTCCCTACTCTCTTTTCGAAATTCCTAATTTATTCCCACTTTCAGTTTTTTTTCTCTTTTAATTTTAATGATTTCCATGCAATAACAGGCGTGATCCGCCTGAGCGCATTACTTAATGCTCTTATTAACACAAAACTTGATGACCGTTTCCCTCCTGTAACACACTCCTTCACTTGCAATCTCTCATACACTATTAATGAGAAACTAAAAAGTCATCGAATACAATTTGGATTCCGGCACAATGACATTAATCGTCGATGTCATTAATCAACTTCTTACTACCCCCCCCCCCCCTATACACTTTGAAGAATAACCTTTTGCGTTCCCCTAGGGCATCTGCTTTCGGACGTGCGACTAGCTGGGAATTCCATTTAATCCCTCCTGCATCCAATATCCAGCCTCTAATTTCTCATTAAATCTCAAGTAATTGGAAGATTCTCTTCCCCCCCCCCCTACCTCTAGCAGACTTGCTCTTCTTCCATAAATTAAAACATTTTTTAACCCATTGCTGCGGCTGAACAAAAAGTTGTCAAGGAAAGGTATTTTATAAACTTAAGGAGTCACACATGAATATTCCAGCGAAGGAATTTCATTCACAGTTTTTTTCTAAGGACACTACAAAATCATTACCACTATTCTCCTTTTTCCAAAGCTTTTTTTGCAAAGTAAGAGGTTTTGATGAGTTTGCAGAGAGCAGTAAATTATTTTTTTTCTTCGTCGTCATGTTACCGAGATTTTATGAGAATTTTACTCTAATTATGCCTATAAACCAAATAAAGTTTAAATCAAAAAGCTTAAAGTACTAAATGGGCTATCAAAAGGCTGTAAATTTTCAATTTTTTTTTCTCGTAATTGATTGAATCTTGTGGTTAATTATAATTTTGACGAAGTTTTTTTAAAAGGATTTAGTTTTTTTAACACCAAAATTCTATTCGAATTCATTTCAAGTTGAAGAAAGGTATATTATTTGATTAGCAAAATTTAAACCATTTTCAGTTATCTGTATAATTTTAAATAGCTAGAAAAATCATTTTCTAAATCTAACTGAAAACGCCTTGCTTGACCTTTGATGCTTAAGATTGTCTTCCGCGTGACTTCACTTGTATTGGGAATAGACACAAGTTTCCCATGTGCGATCAGCACTTGATACAGTGTAGTTTCAATGAGCTTCGTTTCAGTTTTATGCCCGACATCCTCGAGTGATAACGTTTGTTTTAGTCACGAGATGTACTTCTCTGTTACTAATAAAGTTACGATGAGTTAATAGGCTTTAAATCACATCAGGTATGCTAAGCAATCGAAATTCGCACGCATACGAAAGTAATAGCAATGGAAAGTTTTTCATAGCGACAAGATCGCTATATAGTCAACAAATGACTTAAATAGTCAGAAACCAAACATTCATAATTCTTGCACATCCTACGTATAGTTAATCTCTGCTCAGTAAATGGCTTTTTACTTGACAAATTGAAGTTGTTGGATGTGACGGTACTGATATTAATACGGGCTTAAGAAATGGTGTAATTCGACAAATAGAGATACATGTGGGAAGACCTCTACAATGGAGTATTTGTCTTCTCCATTACAACGAACTGCCATTCCGCCACCTTTTCCAACACTTATATGGAAATACAACAGGCCCAATAGGATATTCCGGACCGATTGGAAAGGCCCTACCTGATTGTGAAAGACTACCAGTTGTTGATTTTAATCCTATTGATTGTGAGATTCCAAAGTTGACAAGCATATTCTTAGCAAGAACCAATTGTACTTGAGATATCAGAAGTCATCAAGTCAGGACATTGTTCAGAAGACTTTGTAGTACGCGATCCTGGCCCAATGTCACATTCAAGATGGCTTACTATTGCAAACCGAGTTTTGCGCCTCTACATCAGTGTGTCAAGAGTGTGTCAAGCCCTTCTGAAAATCGGAGAGAAATTGTCACATTCATTCTCAAATGTTATATGCCTATGTGGTTTGCCATAAAAATAAACCGCAAATTCACAGATGAGCCTAGACATGTTTACAAAACTATTGAATCTACAAGGTACTTACCAGAAGAGCTGCTTCAAGTTGTTGATCCCGTTTTACAACGGAATGCTTACTTTGACCATCCCGATAATTTACTTTTGGCTATGGTAACTGATGAAAGAAACCATATCCGAGAGCTGGGCTTTAGGCGTATCATGAAGGCAAAGCAAGAAATATCTGAAAGGGACTTTATCAGAATCTTTAAACCACCAAACCTAAACTTTGAAGCTAAAGACTATACCGAAATTATCAAATGGAACACCAGTACACTCACTCTTCCTCCACTGTTAAGAACATTGACTAATGAAGAGATAAAACAGTATGTGAGCAATGACTTCAAGCCTTTTATAATTATAGATGCTTTTCCATGCCATACACAGGCAGTTGAAAGATGCGTTAAGCTAGTGACCGAAGCTTCAAGTAAAGTGTGTGGACACAGTTCCAGAGACGGCTATATTAGAACCACATTACTGTCAGGCTCAGCGATGCCAACTTTTTCACACAAATCCGAATTTCGATGTTTATCGACAGATAAAGACTAGAAAGGAAACATAAAGAGAGAGAAAGCGAAATAAATTTGTACATATTGTAAATAACACACCCTACATTGGATGGCTGGTTGGGTAGGGTGTGGGTGGAACTCGAAGTGCAGCCACCTCCCCGTGGTGAGTTCTGGGTCGTTTTGTAAACAGAATGAGCGAAGACTTGCACCAACAATTGAATATTGAAACAAAAAATTACCAAATATTTACTATTAGAATATTTCTAAATTATCTGAAAGGAAACATTGTCAAACAACAAAATTGTCAGACAACGATAATGGCTGCTACCGGCTGCGAGCGCATCGCTGGCATTCGTCACGTACGCCTCGCCTCTCTGTCAAGGTAGGCTACTCTGATGTTTTTGACGAAGCTGCGCAACCAAATTCCACTTGAATATCAAAGTTTATCTTATATTCTTGGATTTTTAATATAATATTCTAATAGAATTAAACTATAGCATCTCTAAAATTCGTATGATTAAAATGTACTAAACAGTCAAATTTTGAAATTTTGCAAAAACTACTAATTTTACTCATTTTGTACTATGTTGCACGACCGGAAGATATGAAACAAATGTATAATAAGTGCATATATATTGATTTTACATACTTTTAGTAGTTAATTAATGGTATAGGAACGCAATTAAAACCATCTGGCGTGCTTAAAAAAATTATGAAAAATTAAGGTTTTTCACAATTTTTTGCTAACTTCGATGTCATTGCGCGACCGGAAGACAAATTAATAAAAGAATAATAATTAGTGCTTTTTTAACGTCTATACCAATGGCAACTTTTGCGCACACTAGCGATCTTAAATTTAAAAAAAAGTTTTTTCCGAACCACCCTATCGTTTAGTTTAGTCTGGTCAGTATATTGTCTTGTAATTTTCTTCATTTTCGCTGCTTGGTTAAAGATCATTTATTGCAATCTAAACTGAAGTTAATCTGTACGCAGTTGGACTAAAATCAGGTCAGAGACTTTATAGATGGGACAAAAAGTGGATGAAACGTTTGGACAAATGTTTAGCACTTAATGGTGGTAATGTGGAAAAAAATCTGCTTTTAATTTCGAGGAGATAGAAATTTATTTTTATTTCAAACTTGTTTTAATTCATTAATGACCTTACTTTTCAATTAACCCTTATACATTTGTATTTGTCACTTTGCTTAAAAAATAAATATGAAGGGAGGTCAAAAAGCCAATTTAATATTTGCTTTTCATTACAGGTACAAGACTGTGGTGATGCCTGTAATCAAGATCCTGTGAAACTATCTTTCCCCAGACAATCGTGAGGATGACAAGCTACACTTTAAAGGAAGTTAATCCATAAACCTTAAGTGAGATTTCTAAACGTGCAGAACCTTGACGTTTAGAAACATTTTTATCTTCCTTCCTAAGCCATGAATTGCTTTGATGAGTAGTACAAGTATATGGAGGACTGAGTCTCAGTTCTCCAATTTTTAAAATTTTGACGTTTTTTGCTAGTCTTACGAAGAAGAGATTCAGTCGACAAGTGGCAAGATGACTCTGCGAGAGACCGAATCCCGCATAAGTCATGGATGTAATATTAGGATAAAAGTCAGTCTTCTGCGTGCAACGAAAGATGTAAAAAGGGTCTTAAAAAATCCTCCTACCCATTGTCGGTGTGACTCGTCTTTAAATAAATGTTTCTTCTGTTTACTGTATTATCTTGTGATGGACACTCGACTGGGTAGGGGACCCTTGTTAATCGAGGGTCTTAAGCAACAACAATAATAACAGAAGGAATGCATCAATGGAAAACATTCCACATCATTTCGATTAGGTATCAAAATGCTAAATAACTAAGCTAACAAGAAGAGATAACAGGGTATCTGGATTATTTCTGTAAAATTAAATAGACATTTTTTTCCGTATCTCAGAATTTGGTTACGGAATGCATAATCTATATATATAAAACAGTTCCGTAACTGACTCACTGACTGACATACAACGCACAGACCAAACCGCTGACCAAAAGGGCTGATTTTTGCATGGCGATTCTTTTTATAGTGTAGGGGTGCACTAAGAAAGATTTTTGAAAAATTCTTCTTAGATTTTTTTTAATTAAATTTTTAAGCTGTTTTAGTAACTTTTTTTAAGTTTGCATTTAAAATAATAAATTGAACGTTATAAAATTTATACCACAAGAAAGATCATAAAAATTCCTTTAAAATGAGATCTTTTTCGAATCTTTACCTCGATTTTCTGATTTTTGGTGAATTTTTAAAGATTAATTTTTAGAATTTAATTTATTAAATGCTGATCACGTGATTTCTTTTTTCTGGTACTTTAAATAAATTTATCGTCACGTGCATAACAACTAAATAGACAAAAAATATTTTTTTTCTTGCTAATGCGGCAGATGATTGGACATTATTTTGTCTATAAAAATATCCCTTACGATTTTTCTATAAATATATATTTTTTTCTACATCAATTGTATATATTGATAGTCGTATTTATTATAAATATATATCTATATATATATTTACTTTTTTTGGCATTAATTGCATACATTGACCGCTGTATTTAATTTGAATGTACTCCGTAGCGAAATGCGGGTTTTCAGCTAGTATATAATATAACATTATTTTCCCCCTGCGGTAGGTACAATGTCTGAGGACAACTAACGGATTATTGGAAAAGTTTTCTGATGATTATAATCACCCTTTGCTGCAAGATACAGCTATGAATCTTACGTAGTAGAATTTAACTAATCTGGAACGTATAAGAAGTCGTACAAAGTTAAAAAGGAGTTTGAATTTATTTAGTCATATAACCACTGATATACTGTATCATCTGTGGAGAGTGATTGGCCGGAAAATATCTATAAAAAATTGCAGACGTTAAAAAACAAGCATTCTTTTAATGGAATTTAGTTACAATAGGTAGAAAGATAAGGGCTCCAATTCATCGAATGTAAGGGAATACGTTATGGAAATAATGAACACGAGAACGATATATCTGTGTTGCTAATATTAAAAGGTTTGGTTTGGAGTGCTACGACCAAATATTGTTACACGAGAACTAATTAGACCGAGACTTACTGCTTAAAGTCAATAGAGAACGGTTACAAACGGCCATACCAAGAGTGGTACTCGAATCCATAGACTGTGGTACCGAATTCCATTGCCCTAGCCATTCGGCCAACGTCCGGCTGTTCATGTGAAAGGTACATAATTAAAACTTATATTAAAATATTACAAATAGAATTAACATTAAAGAATAAATGTTTACAATGGTTGAAATAACATTTTAAAAGATATAGATGATAGATAATCTAAAAGATATAGATGATCTTTAATAATTTTTTAGATTAATAGAACAAAAAGAAAAAATTCTGAATTATACTTCAAGGTATATGATTTAAATTTTTTCACATAATTTTATTTTTAGGGGGCTCTATTAACATTTATCACTTGTAGCAGAAAATACAAATGAGGATATTTTATAAAAATCTTTACTTAGAATTAATTTCTAAAATATTTTCGAGAAAAAAAAATTATATGAAATCCCAACATTGCGCATGGTGGTTTTATTTTTTAATTCCAAACTGTAGTTTTTAAGTACCCTGATACTGTTACTTTCGATAAAAAAATAAAAACGTTAATGACTTAACAGCTGTTGAGCGATAAAGAGGGAAAACTTCAGGATTTTGAAATTCGACAAAATGTTTTAACAGTTTTGCCATGGTCTTACTTTGCAATAAAAATCAAAGCATTAGAATGTAGCTTAAAATGGTTTTATATTGAATTATTTTAACAAATTACTAATATTTTATTAGTTTTTATATATTTCTCTGCAACTACATAACAATTGATTTATTACATGATATTCAGTAGATAGGACTGTTTCTTGGAAATATTAATGGATGATCAACAGCAGTAATTCAAACAAAAAAGAAAATTAAACTAAAGAAATGATATGAAAAGCTACAGCTTACATTTTTTTGGCCAAAACATAGATATTAAGCAATAATTTTTTAAAGCTTTAATATTTCAAAGTCCTTTTCAGTATAGAAAATAATTTTGTGTTCTTACAAGTTCATTTTTTTTTTATTATTTTGCAATGTTATGTCATTCATTTTTGATATTAGAGTTAAAATGTATCAAGGCCTAAAATTTTTTAAACCTTTTTAGGACACAGTAACACTGTATGAAATATTTAATCTCAGAAATATGCAGTTGTAAATAGGGTTATATTGTGAAGTAAATTAGATTACTATGATTTTGCAAAGTGTTTTGACGTATGGATAGTTTTTGTTTTAATAAATTTGACTGAAAACCAGTTTTATTACGATACACACTTTAAGATAATTGCGAGCGTATGAAGAAATTTATGATTTTTTATTTTCAAACTACCTTTAACTGAATACCTTTATTATTTTTATCTTTTATTGTGTGATTAAATTAGATTAAACAAGAGAAGTCATCAACGTATCGTAGGTAACCGTGATGACACTTGCTTCTCAGGCATGAAAGATATTGGCGATGAGATGCCAAGTATTATTTAGGAGTTCATCATCATTTATACAAAACAAAAGAAAACTAAAAGGAACGTTTAAGTTGATACGCATAAGTTTCAAGTTAATTCAGTTCAAAATTACAATGCGTTTAAACAAGCGGTCTTGAACATAACATCCTCGTGTTGCTTCGAAACAATGAACTGAAACCAATCTTTACATTTTTCCCCTTTAGAGCAACTCTTGCAGTTATGGATAAATTCGAAAGTAAAGACAAAGATAAAAATCGATAAACATATAAACACATAAAAGAAAATAATATGAATATGAAATAATTAGAATAAGAATGCAAATTTATTTTACCCCTTTTTTTTGTAAGGTATGCATAATTGCACACTTTCTATTTTGATCATTTTTTCCTCAATCATACCCTCCGCCTGAAGATATTTTCATTGTTGCTGTTTCAGGAAGCATACAGATTTCAATTAGTACAAATGTTGTTAAAAAATTAAACTATTCGCAGAATTTCCATTTATAATTGCAGATGCGAGCTCTTTTTAGTTAGATTAATGCATTTTTTACATGGATATATACAGAATTAAATCATAT
The DNA here is from genome assembly GCA_907164885.2 of Dolomedes plantarius. Lineage (NCBI taxonomy): Eukaryota > Metazoa > Arthropoda > Arachnida > Araneae > Dolomedidae > Dolomedes > Dolomedes plantarius. The sequence continues at coordinate 7,211,679 of OU015501.1, read as the reverse complement.
AAATTGCGAAAAAGAGAAAACTTAACATATTTCGAATATTATTAGTATCGACGATTGTATTTTTGACATACCATGATTTTGAAAAATATAATTATTAGACAAGAATTTTTGTCATTGTGTTGCAAAGACAAAATTCAAATCATACTTTGCAACTTTATATGTGTTATTTCATCACCCTTTCATTTTTGTTCTTTTATAGTACGATCATTTGTCCTCAGCTAGATTACGTAACAAAACTAAAACTAACCACTTATCTTTCCAATCAGACAATGGTCTACCTCGCTATGTCAGAAAAGAGGATTTTGGTCTTTTTGTCTCTCCTGTCTAACATTGACAACAAACATAGTACTCTTTACCGCCTTGAACTAAGAATTTAGCCAACCTAGGCTAACGCATCACTTTATGTTTAATTCAATAAAAGAAAAACGACAAGTTGTCAATTCAGCAAGATTGTGAGAGAAGAAAAAATAATTCTCCAGGTTTTGGCTGAAGGGCTTAAAATTATATGAGAAAAATATCAACTTTACTTATTTTTATATCATGAAATGTCTTTCAGTTTATTTCTTCTAGACGTTTCAAGCTACATAGGACTCATAAAATCTTGTAATGAAATTGTTGTTCCTTCTACAGTTGATTCACTGTGAGTTTGTGTGAGCTAGAAGTTTTTTACCCTTATTTAAATCTAAATCCTTTGAACACTCTTTGCAATCTGATAGAACATATTCATCCGGGATTTTGACATAGAAGTAATGTGTGAAAATAGCTTTTTCACTCATAATACTTTTGTAATATTCCTCGAGATTGTAATGTAACTAATAACACAGAAATGCCTTCTGAAGCATGGAGTTTTCCAATTTCTTTACAAAAGGGATTTTGCGGAAAGTAATGATGAGGCAATATCAAATTTTAAGTTATAACTTGGTACAGTTCTAGTCTGCGCTTTGAAATTCACTTTCAGGGCAGTAGTCATACACATAGGTACTGATACTTTTTTTTTTTTCTTAAATGAGTACTTAGTTTCAAGTCTGTCTACATATTTTTCTCATCCAAGAGTCATTATAAAAGGTTTTGAAACCTTGTGACATCAATATTTACATATCTGTATTTAAAATGTAAGTTTGATAAATATTTACCATGAGATCTAAGAGCACTTTTTTATGATCACTGGTATAATATTTTAGGATAATTTCTACTTTTAGCTGCTTATAAGCATACTTTCTATATGGGCGAGAGATACGTTCGCCATTCACACATGTTTAAGAGAATATAAAATAATATTAGGGTATTCATTCTACATCGGCCTCACATGAAAATTTGCCATAGTGAAAATATGTATTTTGAAGTATCCAAAGAACCGTTTTTTAATCTTTTCCAGGGGACTGAATGTAGTTTTAATAGCATAACAAGGTGACCCCAGCAGGCATCACGTATGATGAAAATTAATCAAATTGAAAAGTAAGTTCACAAAAATATACTAAATATTAGAAATATTGTTTATAAACCTTTTGAATTAAATACGGAAGAATGCATGTTTTCCGGTATACCTTCTAAAAATTTGCATAAGCACACGAGAAGTTTTTCCACGTGTCTGGGGAGGTGGTATAAAAGAATCTTTATAATAGCTACTTAAAGAGAGTTATGAGTGATGTCAGAATTTTACTGTAATTTTAGACGACTGTGTGACAAATATCGCTGATGTATCATGATTTTTATTTTATTTTCAAACAGATCTCCTTTATTACGGTAAATTTAGAAAAGCATGATTTTCCCCCTCTGTATTAAGAAATGGAAGAGGAAGGTAACATGCATGAAGTAATATTTATTAACACGCACGTTTAAATTGCTGAGTAAATAAAAGATAACTTAATAATAGAAATATGTAGCAAAATTTAAGAAATATGTAACAAATGTTTTTAAATCATTGACAAAAATGATTCCTCACCTTTTATTTTGGAGAACTATGTATATCGGTTGATTATTCACTCAAACTTTAAAATATTTCAAACGTAAAAATGCAAATAATTAGCTATACGTAAAAGTAATTGTATTTTTACATTGTCTGATATTTTCCTTAATCCGTAGTGAAGAGAATTGCAGAATGTCTCCTTGCGCAGATATCCAGTTTTTACTTAAGGCATTATTTCAATTTAACCTCAAAAACAAATTCAAAACATGCTCTGACTACTTAAAACACGTATTAGGCTTTTATTACTTTAAACATGCATGTCTAAGGATAAAATCGAAAGATAAATCATTATGGAAATACCATCAGGAGAAGTATGGAACTTGGGGTAAAAATAAGATTTAATGAACTCCAACAAAGTAAAAAATAATATTGCATGAAACTGAAGATAATAAATTTAGAAATAATAAGAAGGAACTACACTGAGCGATATGTGGATGAATAGGCAACTAATGGCCCAGATAATTTTGCTTAAACAATGGGCGCATTTATAATGAGAATTTCCGTATGAATTCAATTTTTTTAAACAAAATATGACACTGTAAAACCAAAGCAAACATATTCTGGGTCATTAATAAATCATAGTTCATAAAAGCATTATTTAAAGAAATATATTTTTAGAGTACTATCATTCAAATTTTAAATTATTTATTCCTTACGCAACGTATTATTTCCAATCCTTTTTATTGGACTTACTTTTCGAAATTAATTGCCTGAACAAGAGAGTAATGCTATTTCTCTCCCCTTTCTCTCTCTCAATTATATATCTGCGCATTTTTTTGCTTTATAATTTATTATCCATGAATACGATAAAAATGATCTATCCTAGTTACAGGCAACAATCTTTCTAATTCAGTCAAATCAATCAATCTCTCTCACTGTATATATATATACTATTAATCACTTTTTACGAGTTGTATCTCCTCTAACCGTGGGATTAGTTATGAAATCCAACACAATCAAAATTGCGCTTCCGATATATCTGTTGTATCTCAGAAATAGCATCTGACAGCTGGAACGATAGTTAACGGTAATGTACTGTCATTTTAAGTACTACCAATTCTTTGGCCTTTACTTCTGGTGTGAAACCGTGAGAAGTAATGAAGCTATAAATTCCACAACTGTCCAATCACAACATAGGACCCTTGCTTCTAGGCAAAATATTGCCTTTACTTTGTATAATGATGGTTAGAGCGTATGCGATCTGGACGTCTGACAAAAGATTATGGAGTTAGGCATAATGCAGTGAGGAGAGGCAATACCTCTCTTTTAAAATTATAATAATGAAGCCCATTGAGAAATGTAATTGAAATGTTGAGACATTACATGTGATTCGAAATCTATTGCTATTTAAGGAAAGTATCCCTTAGTTTCAGGAGAGCATGACTGGAGAAATTAACTCTATTACACTGGCAGAAAACCACTAATTAAGTATACTGTATTTTACTTTCAAAATTTAAGTAAAAAATCTTAATAATGACTTTCTTATTGTGCCTTCATTACTGAGTACATTTGGATTTCCCTTGCGTATTGTAAGTTGTTACTTTCTCGGGACTCCCAGCGTTCTCCTTTACGGGAATCATGTGTATTTCTGTTCTAATTTCTAGTAAAATGCTGTTTAAGATATTTGCAGTTGTGTTCCCTTTACTTTCTATCAGATACTGGCTCACAACTCTTTATGGGTTTCCCTTGTGAATGTCATCTGCTCTCTAAAGAGTTCGTCTGTTGATGCAAGATTTTTTCACCCAGTCTAATTCGCATCCCTTCATTTTTGTTTTACTGTGTCTGCGTTTAGTAACCTTTTAGGTTACTTTTTCCGTATTCCTAGGCTGCGACTGGAAAAGGGGTATCTGACATGCTTAATTCAATATGTGCGATTTGGGTTGCGATAGTTTCTCACGAGCAGCTTGGTCAAATTTATCTATCATAGAAATAATTTTTTGTAATTAGTAGGATTCGTCAGTTTGTTTAATTAGTTTGGATTACTTTGAAGGATTGATTTGAGAAGATTTCGGGATAAAAGTTAGGCCTTAAGCCTGGATTCCTTGAGTAGATGGCTCTTTCATGGTGTCCGAGTCTTTAAAGTACAGAAAATTGTCAGTCATACTTCTAGAACCCCTTTAACACCAAACGAACATTGTTTTTGTTATCACGGGGAAAGAAACCATACATAATGATAACACGTTTGTGCTGTTATCGTTAATGCAGTTTCATTGTTAAAGAAGACTTTTAACTGTGGTTTGGCGTCCGACCTATTTATGCCTAGCCTCAGTTATGCCTCTGCAACCCCTTGGACACCAAACGATCATTGCTATATTATAATGGTTGAAAAACTATATTATTAAAACTATGGAGATCAATGGATAGATGGATAGGGTCAACAACATCAGATAATACGACAAATAATTCAAGGAGTTGCCTCCACGTATTACGGGAAAGATACGTTGCTTGTGATGAAAACACTCTATGGATAATTACAAAAAAAAACCCAGCAACTAAAGACAGTTACATCGTATACTGTCGTTTAAGCTGAGTTCACATTATTCCAAAAAAATTAAGGATTTGGATAATTTGTTGCCCGAAGCACGTTCAAGAGATTTTAACTATTGAACATTCGAAGCACTTGATACGCATTTTTCCATCATACACTTTCAAGTTGAAAAGAGATTTCAATGGATTATTCTATCCCGTAAAATGTCTAAAACATTACATTTTTGACTTTTTTGAATGCCAGAATGGAATTACTTGTAACAAGCGACATTAGAGGGTTATCATTTCATCATAAAAGAACAACGTTCAGTGGTTCAGAACAACATGCAGCTCACTTCAAATGGAGAAATTCCCGTAACCAAATTAGTTGAATAGTTAGCTATAAATTGGAAATGACATTAACATTCCACTTTTAGTAGTATTTTAATGTACAGAACAATTTTGACAATGATTAGTTGTACGTAAATCAGGAAATATTAGCTCGTTGACGCAGAAAAAAGCCTAATAAACAATGTTTTAAAAGGCAGGTGTATCAAAATGTTCATGAATGTATAACTAATGTTTTATACCAATAAATAGAGAATGGAAGTGCATATAAACTCGCTGAAGTGTTTTATCGTGTATAGCTGACCTCTATAAACGATACAGAGGACAAACTTACCACATGAAAGAACGTTTATTTGATGTCAGTTCCGTAAGATAATTAATAGGATTTTTTTTGGGGGGGGCGTGAAAGAAACCATGAGAAAATAAAAAAAAATATTTTTTTCCGTTGCCATGAAGAAAAACCATAAGAACAAGTATGATATACCTTTTCCCTTTTTAATACCTAAACCAAAAATGTTACTAAAAAGCAAATACATTTTTGCTTAACTATCCCTTTCTTTAAAAACTAATGTATGCAATGTCGGTCATATTTTATTATTATTGAAAACTCACAATTATTACCTTGGTCTTCAGTGGGTGTATGATGCTAAAGGCATGTAGTTTATTCCCGAGATAATAGGATTAAGTGAGAAGAAATGGTACAAGATATAATTTTTAGCTTTTATACGATACTCTTCGCTCATTTAACATTAGCAATCGTTAATAGATGACAGTCTCAAGAATCAAAGGAATATTGCATAATAGTTATCGAATATTGTGAGATTTTGAGTCAAAAAATGCTCCACCCTTGTACAGCAGGAGTGGAGGAATCTCATCATCAGAAGCAAGTTGGTAGCAAGTGTTCGGGATTAGGACCGTAACTAGTTTATTGAAAGGGCTTTCCTTAATCGTGTTCACATATAAACGCTCTCACTGTTGATTAATTTCTAGCAAACTAAGCAGTCCGAAACTGCGCCAAGATATTAATTTTACCTTCACTAATTAAATTTCGTGAGCTTTCGCGGCCCCGATTCTTGGCATTGTTGTACTGTCATCGTTTTGAAAAGGGACAGCTCTTCTGGGATGTAGTGGTATGGCAATGCCGCACTCTCCATCCTCAAGTATCGTTAAAAAAATAGACAAAATAAAAATGCCTGGTCTCGATAGGACGCAAAATTAAGGTGATGTGTGTTGAGAAAAAAATAAACATATAGCGCGATTACAAAAATGAACTAAAAGAAGAGGAATTATCTGTCTAGGCATTGGCGATAATGAGATTTAGATCCGTTCATGGACCAAGGGCAGGAGATATTTCTATCAATTATTCCAATGACCTAGAGGCAAAGTAATAATTAACTTAAAGAAGTCGAAGGACCTCTGAGGAAAAGCGATAAAAATAGTTAATGAAGAAGCAGGCGGAGGAATTTTTTTTGTAGTCCCCTTTTTGCACCGACTGCTAATCAAGAGCTATTGGTTTCAGTCTTAAGGCCCCAGAGCGTTTGAATTTGGGGAACCTGGGATTAACGCGGTGATTGCGGTTCCAAACCTCAGAGAAAAATCCTTTACAGCAGCAATTACTCTGGCAGGAGTTAAGTTGTTGAACAGCCTTTTTTAAGGTCAGAGCTGTCGTAAAAACTGAAAGGGTGATCATTAAGTTCCTTGTACTGCAAATAAAAATGTTTTAAGGGAGAGGGTCATTTTTTATCTCCACATAAACTTAAGGTTTCTTTCATTTAAAGAGTTTTGTGTACATTGAGAATAATGGTTTGAAAGTCTATCGAGTGTATTTATTTAAAAACGAATGAAGAGCACATTCACTGATCAATTTATACAACAAGTTGAATCTTTTTAATCAATAATGCACGTAAATCATTTTTCAGATTACGCAAATACAAAGATGAAAAATAACTCAAGTTTTTTTTTAATTACACAATAATTATATAATCAATTATCTGACCCCAAACCGAATTTTCTGAAACTCATCTTATCCCCAAGAACATTAAAAGCTATGTAATAACCTGAATGATGTTATCAATACTCGTAAAGGAGATATATTTTTAGCTTACTTATTTGAAAAAAAATTAATTAATCAGTCAAAAATGTGTGTCTAGAGGAAAATATATTTTTTCAATGATAATTTTTTTCAGAGTTAATTGCTTATTTCATTTCAGATCTTGATTGTATGAAGAAAAAAGTAATTAAAGAAATTAATAATTTAATTGGTAATTATATATATACTATATTATATAACTTTTTTGGCATGTGCAGCTTGCTTACCGTCTCCTCTCATGTATATATATATATATATATATATATATATATATATATATATATATATATATATATTATCATGTCCCCATAATGTAGCTTCACTGCCGAGGACGTATATAGCGTTAAACCGAGCCTGGCTAATCTCTAGCCAAAACATCCACATAAATTATCCTTAGAGGAGACCGACTTAGAGTAAATAAAATACTCTTTATTCAATTATGCATTTACATATATGTACAAAATATATACAATACTGCCCTTGCAGTAGAGAAGTGGCTCACCGCCAAAGTTAACAATTTCATGGGGGCGCGGCCCAGTGCACGCGTCTGATCCCAAGCCTGTCGGCCAAAAACATTCCTCTCTCAGAAGACAAACGTCTACCTCTCAGAACAACCGCTGTCCAGCGTCGTCGGCAAAGTCTGTTCTCGAGACAAAAGGCTACCGCCTTTTATCACCTCCTCCTCGGTTCATTCTCGAAAAGCCTGAAATATTCCGGAGACGATTAACAGTCCTCATTTCCGGGTCTTGTACGTCACTTCCGCACGAGCCATCCTCTGTCATTTCTCACTTAAGCGACACTCAAGACCAACCCACATTGTCAGGCGAGGGGTCCTACCTTTTCATAGGTCATTCGTCACTCTTTTCTCCCAATTACTGGACAGTCGCCCTCGGGTCCGTTAACCTGCAACAGATGGGACCTTCTGGAATAGAAAACATCATTATTCCTTCCTTTTGAGTTCCCCCGCCGCAAGGAAAATTTATCGGGATGCCCCGTACACATCTGAAACTCTTTCAAACAGTTCTCAAAAGAATGCATGTGGGAGAAGAGACAATTAAGTCCACTGCTTGTGGAAAAAGGGGGTTGCCGACGTGACAATATATATATATATATATATATATATATATATATATATATATATACAGTGGAACCTCGCTTAACGAGCACCTCGCATAACGAGTATTTCGCATAAAGAGCAAAATAAATCGTAAAAAAATGGCTCGCTTAACGAGCAATATTTCGCATAACGAGTGACGTGGAAGGAAGTCCCCTCTTCACGTCACTCGGATCTTCACGTCACCAGGATCATCAACGGCCCAAAAATAAGTATTTAAGGGTAGTCATGGATGGTTCGAGAAGCAAATATGGGACTGGAGGATAGCAATGATATTGAGGAGCTTGTGGGAGAGAACAACCAAGAGCGGACCACCGAACAGCTAATAGAATTGCAGTGTCTTTCACAGCAAGCAGTTGTAGAGGAGAGTTTGTCAGAGGAGAAGGACAAAGAAACAGCAAAGAAACAATCTTCTGGCGCAATAAAAGAAATGATGAAAGCATGGGAAACTGTTGCATCGTAAGTTACAAAGCAACACCTTGATAAAACGGTGGCTATGCGCGCTATAAATTTATTAAATGACAATGCGTTGACACATTTTCAGCAAATTTTGAAGCGCAGAGAAAAGCAAATGCCGCTAGATAGCTTTCTAGTAAAAAAATTAGATATGTGTCATAAATTCGTTAATAATAAACTACATATGGATGATTTTGCTCCTTAAGAATTTATGTATAAGTAATTTTCTTTGAATAATAAACGTTACATCTAAAAAATTTTGAGTATGTTTTGGCATGGAACGCATTATCGTATTTTACATTAATTTATATGGGAAAAATTGTTTCGCTTAACGAGTGTTTCGCATTACGAGTAAGACTCTAGAACGAATTATGCTCGTTATGCGATGTTCCACTGTATATGTATATGTGTATATATATATATATATATATATATATATATATATATATATATATATATATATATATATATATATATATATATATATATATATATATATATATATATATATATATATATATATATATATATATGAGGCTAAAAATATGGGGGGGGGCGATCGCGCGACCTTAAAACGGGATATTAGTTAGTAAAATATAGGATTAACAATTTAAAAGTCTGGGAGTTCAAATAAGCGGCATAAGGCATTGCAGTGAAAATAGAATTAATGGGTTCGACTTGATTCAATTCCGAAGAACCACAGAACCACATGGGAGAATTTTTAGTACACGGATCTAGCCTTGAGCTGGCTCTAAGAAAGGAAATGTGTTAGATTTAGGCTACACCGCCGGAGTTAACTCCAATGATTTGTCATTCAATCTGAAATGTACTTAACCAAACTAACCATGACGTCACAATTGCATGTATTACTTATTTATTTTGTAACGTCAGTTTTACGTTATTTAGTAACTGTCTATTTAACTGCTGTATATTCTTGCATCTTATTGAGAATTGTTATAAGTATCATCGTATAGCTACCGCCAGGACGGCGTTGACAACTGTTATCACAGGTTGTATAGTTAATTTATATTCTTATGTTTTTAATAAATTTATGTTCGTTTTATATTCGTGTCTCACTTTATCAAACTGCCTCACTTTAATTGAGCCAAAGGGATTTCGTTAACCCTCCATGATACAAGAGTATCAAGGTTATGGGCCGAGATATTGGAGGAAATTTTTTTTACCCTTTTAAGCTCTAATTTTAATGTATGTTTAAAGGCAGTGTAAGACTTTGAAGATTTATTTATACAGAGTTTTTCGACGGCGGGCCTATTGGTATATATTTCACAAATTTGTTTAGTAAAATGGAAAATTTAACTATAAGAAAATTAAGCCATGATAATTATTCAATATGGTGTGATGACATCCGAGTTGTCCTTATGGATCGGAACGGATGGGGAATCACTAAAGGGAGGGAAGTAAAACCAGAAAAAGATGCCTCCCCGAAAATTATAAAAGACTTTGATGCTAGGAAGGATAGGGCATTTAGTGCCATTTATTTAAGCATTGAAGAAGAACTGAGACCCCTTATAAGTGAACTTGACGATCCAACCCAGGCATGGCAGAAACTACAGGAATATTTTAGGCCGGATTCTAGAGCCAGAATAATACAGTTAACTGATGAATTTTTCAACTGTAGGATCGAACCAGCAGAGGCTATTGGTTTATATGCGCGAGATTAAAGAAAATCGTTAAACAACTTGACGACGCAGGAAAGCCGATAGCTGAATGGTTCCAGAGTTTCCAACTCATTAGATGCCTTCTAGCTGAGTTTCAAGGGATAGTTCAGAGTATTTACCGTTGGGAAGACGGAAAGTTTAAGTTTCAAAGTGTATTAGAGGAGTTGTGGGCAGAAGAAGCCCGACTCAAATTATCTTTAGCTGATCAAGCAGCATGTGAAATTACACAGAAAAGGGAAACTTATGTAAAGGGGGCAAATAAGGGGAATAAAAAGGGCAAGAATGTAAGAAAATCAAATATTAACTGTTTCCGATGTGGGAAATCAGGCCATGTAATTGCTAACTGCAAGGTGAAAATAAATCGAATAAGGTCGAAAAATGCCGTTAACAACCGAGAAGATAATAACACAAGTTTCATCATGGAAACGTATTATAGCAATGCCGAAATGCAAGATGACAGAACATGAGTAATTGATACAGCAGCAACCACACATTTTTGTGGTAAGAAAGAGTTATTTACCTCACTTAAACCTCTGAAGGGGGTTAGTATGACAGTAGCACTGAGTGATATATCATGCGAAGTAGAAGGGAAAGGTACAGTAGATTTAGTTTTTCATACTAAGGATAAAATAGAAAACATACACATTCAAAATGTCCTCTACTCTCCGAATTTGAGAAGAAATTTAATAGCTGGTCCAGCAATTGATAAAGAGGAGGATCATTTGTTTGTAAAAATGGAAAACTAACCGTATATCATAAAGACGGACATGAACTATTCGTAGCAAAAAGAAGAAATGGTTTATACTACTGCGACCCAGACTACAGATCAAAGCAATATAAAAAACCTGAAAGCTTAATCGTTTCAGAAGAAGATAATCTACAACTGTGGCATAAAAGATTCTGTCATATAAATCCCGATTATATTCTCAAAACTTGTAAAAATGAAAGTGTACGAGGAATACCAAACTTAAAAACAAATAAAGTTGGATGTGAATCATGTAGAATAGCTAAAACCCGCAGGAAAAGTTTTAAAGCAAAGGGTAATACCAGGTCTACGAAACCTTTGGAATTAATCCACATGTATATATGTGGACCTTTACGAGATAGAACTCCAGCTGGGCATCGGTATTTCTTATCTATAATAGATGACTTCTCGAAGAAGGTAGTGGTATTCCCGATGAAGTCGAAAACCGAAGTTTTTAATTCTTTCCTAAGTTTTCAGAAAAGAGCTGAAAGATTTACTGGGGGGGAAATAATAAGTGTTCGAACAGACAACGGTTTAGAATTTATCCATAAAGAATTTGAAAAATTCTTCGAAGAACAAGGAATTCGACATGAAAGAACAAACTTTTATACACCAGAGCAGAATTGTGTAGCTGAGCGTTTCAACTATACAGCTATCGATGCCGTAAAAGCTATGTTGCACGACAGCGGACTTTCTAAAGGATTCTGGAATGAAGCATTATTATGCTTTACCTATACATTCAACCGCGTATGCCGGAGAAATCAAACCAAAACCCCGTTCGAATTATATAGTGGAAGACGACCTTCAGAAAAAGATTTAAGAACATTCGGATGTAAAGCATATGTAGGTATACCAAAGCAATTAAGATCTAAATTCGACATGAGAACGAAGAAAGATATCTTGGTTGGCTATGCAATGAAAACAAAAGGTTACCGAATATTGGTACCCGAAGAGCATAAAATAATAGAAACTATAAATTCAAGTTTTGAAGAATGCATTGAAAGCAGTGGGGCAATGCTGGACCCATTTTGGCAGGAGTATCAACGTACTGTCGAAGACTCGGAATCTGGAACAGATGTAGAACCGGAAGCAGAAATTTCCTCGGAAGCCACTCTAAAGCCTAATACTGAAATGGTTTGGAAGAGGGAAGCAGTTCCAAGGAAAGATGGATCCCGTACAGACATTTACTACCGTGTTGAAGGTGAAAAGGTTCGACAACGATCGAATAATGAAGCCGAAAAATACTGTGAGGCGAAAGGTATCGAGTTTAAACCCGAAGTATTTAATTTCAGTGGGGAGAATTCATATTAAGGCGAAGTACGAACTGGTATGGAATTCAAAAATCCTGAAGTACCCGAAGTCAACAAATGCGGGAAGAAAAAGTTCCGACAGAAAGTACAGCAAACATTCTGACTAGCGGACGAAGCCATACCACGAAATCTTAAGGAAGCGGAAAAAATGCCGGATTTTAAACTCTGGCTAAGTGCTATGCAGGAAGAACTGGACACTTTCAATCAACGTGGTGTATGGCGTCTAGTACAAAAACCAGAAAAAGCGAGAGTACTAGGGTCTCGTTGGGTCTTCACCGTCAAGAAAGATGACCCAAACCAGATTGTGAGATATAAAGCACGTCTCGTGGCTCAAGGTTTCAGACAGTTAAAAGGTATGGACTATGATTTAGTTTTCAGTCCAGTTGTGAACTTTGCAGTTATTAGACATTTTTTCTGTATCATAGTATGTAAACTTAAGTGGAAGCACTGCCAAATTGATATTAAAAGTGCTTACCTTTACGCTCCTTTAACTGAAGAAATTTATGTGTGCCAACCGGAAGGCTTTGAAATAAAATCTAAATTAAGTTATGTTTATAAATTGAATAAAGCTGTGTACGGCCTCCATCAATATGGAAGGTCATGGTTTCTAGAAATTCATGAAGTTCTTAAAAAATTAAATTTTTATAAGTTAGAATGGGTAAATTGTGTTTATACATTAAATAATGTTTTTTTATTATTATATGTAGATGATATTAAAATATTTGGTAAAACTGATAAACTTGTTAAAAATGTAGTAGAAACTTTAAAAACACAGTTTGACTTAAAGTAATGGGGAAAACTGAGAAACTTTTAGGCGTATGGTTTGAAGAAACCGATAATAAACTATTCTTATCCCAGACTAGGTATATTGAAGAAATGGGGCAAAAATATAAAAAGTTTCAGTTTCCCATAACTTCACTACCTATAGCTGTAGGAACAATTTTGTCTAAAGACCAGTGTCCTAATGGTGAGGATGAAAGAATTAGAATGGCAAAATTCCTTTATCGAAATTTGTTAGGTTGCTTATCATTTTTAGCAGGTCGAACCAGACCTGACATTAGTTATGCAGTCAACATACTATCACAGTTCCAGTCTAATCCTGGAATAGCTCATTGGGAAGCTTTGCTAAAACTATTAGGATACGTTGTTAATACAAAAAACTTTAAAATAGAACTATCAAATGTATCCCAAATAAATATTAAGTGTTAAAGCGATGCAAATTTTGCAGCTAATAGAGACGATCGTATTTCGATAAGTGGTTTTATTCTTTTTGTTGATAGAGTGCCTATTATTTGGAGAACGGCAAAGCAAAAATGTGTCAGTTTATCCGCTATAGAATCTGAGTACATTGCTTTAACAGAATCGGCTAAAGAAGTCCTATGGCTGATCAGGATTACTGAAGAATGTAAAAATCTAAAGATATTCCCAAATAATGTAAATGATTATACCATATTTTGTGATAACAGAGCCGCAATAGATTTTTCTAATTCCCCCATAGAAAACCCAAGAATTAAACATATTCATATTAAATATTTATTCTTAAGGAACTTAGTATTTGAAAAGATATTTAAACTTCAGTACATAAATACTAAAAGTAATTTAGCTGATGGTTTTACAAAACCTTTAAGTAAACTAAAAATTGAGACTTGACTTTGAAAATTGAGACTTTTAAAAATCATATGTTTAGTTAAAGTCCAATTCTTAATTTTTGTGGAATTGGCAAAGTATGAAAGTCCATAGCTTGCCTTGTGCAAGACTGGAAAATTTTTTTGTTGTAAATAAAAATGAAGAAGAAAAAAACTTTTTATAAACACAATTGTTATTTGTTTAAATTGAATTTCGATTTGTCACATGAATTGTAAGTGTAAAGTTCCCCACGGGATGTAGTCTCGATGCTGGGGATGGGTTTTTAAGTGGTTCGAGCAGCTCTTAAAACCGTCTCTGGTAGAGTGAAACTGTAATTTGCCAGAGTAACCACGAAAAAATCTTTCTACATATTGAACTATGGAACGTCCCATGTCACGGGAGATGTTATTTGTCTTTTAAGTTTGTGAGCCCCATTTTGAAATTGGAAACTCCTATATGCCCGCTTAAGTTTATGTGAATGAATTAAAATATCAATTGACTTTTGTAAATATAATTTAAATGAGCATACTTTTGTAATGTGTGTAATGTTCAAAGTATATATATTGTGACATGAAATTTTTTTGTATATGTATGTATATTTAAATTCAAGTATTCATGTATTGTTGATATATATAAATCTACACTGTGTTGTGTGAATGTGGTGAGTGATATGGCCATATCGCTGAAAAAGGGGGTAAAATATAATCTGGTAATGAAGATTTAAACCCATATGATTTAAAAAGTATGATTTAAGATGTAACCTGTTACCTATAATGTTTAAGATGTTAAAACATAACTAAAATTCTTTGTTAAGTATTAACTTTTAAGTTTACTAGCAGGTATCACTAACACGTAAGGTATTCATCAGAAAAGAAGTTCAAACAGATGGAATGACAGGCGGGCCACTTGTTAGATTTAGGCTAAACCACCGGAGTTAACTCCAATGATTTGTCATTCAATCTGAAATGTACTTAACCAAACTAACCATGACGTCACAATTGCATGTACTACTTATTTATTTTGTAACGTCAGTTTTACGTTATTCAGTAACTGTCTATTAAACTGTTGTATATTCTTGCATCTCATTGAGAGTTGTTATAAGTATTATCGTATAGCTACCGCCAGGACGGCGTTGACAACTGTTATCACAGGTTGTATAGTTAATTTAAATTCTTATGTTTTTAATAAATTTATGTTCGTTTATATTCTTGTCTCACTTTATCAAACTGCCTCACTTTAATTGAGCCAAAGGGATTTCGTTAACCCTCCATGATACAAGAGTATCAAAATGCTTAGTTAGCAAAAAGATCATCCGACATGACGAAATGAATAAGTAATGAGCGTCGGTAGCGCATTATTAAAACTTAGGGACAAAGGAAATCTTCAGAGCCATGGATAACTAGGGAACGAAAAAGACGTGTGCTGTTAGGCGCACGGATTTAAATTGGGTGGGGTTCTTAATTAATGTTTGATGGAGCTGAGATTCTTAAAGAAATTTAATAAATATGTTTGGGAACATCATTTGGACTATTTTATGGCTTTGTGTCGAAATAACACTGTTTGATGGAAATACACTGCTGGCCACTGTAAATGCAACACCCTGAAGGAAACATGCAAATAACATGAAATTTACAACATGAATTAGCGGAGGTGAGATATACAAATGATTAGAATTTCAGCGCAGACGCTCATCACGCGAGCCTGTGGCGCCACTTCAAAGCGCTATTTAAGGCTTGGAGATTTTGACGATTTCAAGTTCGGCAATTGTGTTTTTCTTGTGGTTTTATCAAAAAAAACGATCAATTATGCCTCGTCGAAAACAGCGATAATCTTTTGATCAAGTATCCGAGTTCGACAGTGGAAGGATAGTGGCCTACCGAGATTGTGGATTATCTTTCAGGGAAATCGGTAGTCGTGTTGGACGAAACCAAACAACTGAAATGCGGATATGTGATCGTTGGATGCAGGAGGGTACGACGGACCGGCGTGTTTGATCGCATCCACCTCAGCGCACCACTTCACGTGATGACAGGCAAATTGTGCGCATGGCAGTGACGGATCGCTCAGTCACATCACGAACCATAGCACAGCACATGCAGTCTGTAACGCATCATCCAGTGTCTGCGCGTACCATTCGACGCCGTTTACAGCAAAGTGGTCTGTCCGCAAGACGTCCATTGCTTTGTTTACCCTTGACGCAGAACCACAGACGTCTCTGCCGCCAATGGTGCGATGCAGAAGGATGTGGACGGCAGAATGGAATGAAATTGTCTTTACTGACGAGTAACGCTTCTGTCTGCAACACCACGATGGTCGCATTCGAGTCTGGAGACACCGTGAAGAGAGGATGCTGAACAGCTTCGTTATGCACCGCCACACTGGTCCTGCACCGGGTATTATGGTATGGGGCGGTATTGGATATCACTCTCGCACACCTCTAGTACGCATTGCCGGTACTTTAAAGAGCCAGCGCTACATCTCCGAGGTGTTGGAGCCAGTTGTCCTTCCTTACCTTCAGGGCTTGCCCACAGCCATATTTCAACAGGATAATGCGCGACCACACGTGGCACGCATTGTCCAACGTTTCTTCGTCAATCGCCAGATTGAATTTCTTCCCTGGCCGCCTCGCTCTCCGGATCTTTCACCGATAGAAAACATGTGGTCCATGGTTGCTCTACGATTGACCCAGATTCCATCCCCAGCTGCCACAGCAAATCAACTTTGGCCACGTGTGGAAGCTGCTTGGTCTGCTGTACCCCAAGAACTCATCCAAAGTCTCTTTGAATCAATGCCGAGGCGTGTGGCAGCGGTGATCTCCAACAATGGCGGCTACTCTGACTACAGATTTTGGCAGGAACCACACTTCACAGAAGGCTATAAGTTTAATCATTTGATACTTGGTCAACATGTTATCTACAAAATAAATTTTGTTGTGATATCTCTTGTCTTTCTTGGTGTTGCAATTTGGGTGGCCAGCAGTGTATTTAGAGGATAAGCGTCACCACTGGTTCACCGACTGCATCATGATACAAAAGAGGTTCGGATTTATATTAAATAGTATGGGAGTAGAAGTCAAATCCGACATATATATATATATATATATATATATATATATATATATATATATATATATATATATATGGGGTTGGGGTTTTGGGGGTAATAATCACAAACAGTGTTAACATATGTAACTTTTATTTAAAGAGGGACATTATTTACAGGGGGAACTAACGTCTAAAAGGGGGAAAAACAAGCAACGCGGCACAGACATGTGCACGCTCGTCGGAAGCAAAACATCATCTATCTCTTCTGTTCTTCGCGGCGCCCGCTAGGTGGCGCTCGTCGGGGCTTACAGGGGCGCATTCCATATGAGAGTGGCATGCATGGGGCTGTATGGATGGCATCCTATATATATATATATATATATATATATATATATATATATATATATATATATATATATATAATATATATATATATATATAATTAATTTCAGTTTGATAGGAATAAGTAGATTTTAATTAGAGGGCCGTTTGAAATCAAAATATTTAAAAACATTTCATTAGTGATATTTTTAGTTGACTTGATTGAACTGAAAATTATATATTGCTCTTGATAAGTAATATTGCTATCAGTTTTTGATCATTTAATTTTCCCCCACAGAGTGTAAAACTTTGGACTTTTATATGCTCCTTATGATATTTAAAAAAATCTTATATTAAGTTTCACTGATGTCAGTTTAGGAATAATTTTATTACCTCTATGTTACGCATTTATTTATATTTATCTTTACATATTTCTATTTCATAAATTTATATATATATGTGTGTGTGTGTGGATGTATGTGTATATATATATATATATATATATATATATATATATATATATATATATATATATATATATACATATACATCTAGACAAAATTAATAAAAAGCCTCTATGAAAAGGCTACAAAAATGTACTAAAGGGCTCACATTTTACACGAATTTTTTCATTTCCTAAAATATTTAAAGCCTTAATTATCATAAAAATACTACCAGTAGTCTTCCTCACTAGCAGGGCCTTAAGTCATTATATTAGATCGTGAAAAAATTAAAACGCATTTGAACATTCTCCTGGACCGTTTACGTACTATTGAGGGGACAATTTTCTCTCTATGCCAATGTTTCAAAATATTACTTTTAGTATATTACGCTGCACGGTCTTTTTTCACAGAGCAGATGGTGCCCTTAACGGGCTATTTATTCCTATCCCCTTATAAGAAGACAGTCTTGACTATGAAACAGAGCATCCTATTAACTTCGATTTGATTTGACATCCACACAAAACTAAACTGACAGCTTGTTTTTTTAATTTCAACCAAATGAGCTAGATGACTCTCCTAACAGCGCTGTAACCGGAAATCAAAGTCTTTCTACTCATTGGGCGTAGAAATCACTGAGTAGTTTTTTGTTGTCTTATATAAATGGCGGGCCATTGACCAGCGTGCCTCCCAATAACTCAGTTCTGTTATTCAAAATGCTGCATACACAGCACGTATCCAAATGTTCTACTGCCGTAAGATGACCGCCGTCTCACAAGTTACAATAGGGAAAATTAACAAGATTGAAACGAAGGATGTGTTACATTCGTGTTCCTCCAATAAATGAAAGTCAACGACAGCTGCACGTCTAGGTTCAGTACAAATATTTTCTTGGTGTAAAAGTGGCATTAATGTATGCCAAGGAGGAAAAGTATTATATTGCAATACAAAAGATATTTGCCAATACTATGATTTTTGACCTTTAGTTCTATTAATAGTTTTTAATTTCTAGATAGAACATCTTATTTTGGTTTTGTCATTTGGATAAACTTCAGTGATCTGAGGAAATTTCGAAATGAATTGGTGTGAGGTGTCCTGGGGATTCTTTAAATTAATATACATATACATATGATGGAGTCTCATTAACCGTTACAATTCATTTTGAAGAATTATTGAATTTGTATATATTTTGCTTACCTAACAGGTATAAACTCGTGAACTGACTTGACATATTTATGACAAAACGATTGAAAATAGCAGTCTGGATAGCATCATTTATATAGCTCTTTAAATTTTATTTTTATATTTGTCGTTTTGACGAATTCGTGAAACTCGCCGGAAGCATTTTTGGTGAAAAACAATGATTGACAGATGTATGCGCCAATTATTTAAAAAAATTTAGTATTAAAAATGATTTTAGGTAATTAAGCAAATCAAATGCACCTTTTTAGACTGCAGAACCTTAATAATCTGAGATTCAGATGAGTTAAATTACCGATAACATACATAGATAAATATTCTAGATGTTATAGAATCTGGAGAAATAAGAGAAATTTGTCTAAGGAACTAAAACATTCTTAAGTTGATTTTAATACTATTATAATTGAGATGTTTAAACAATTAGAGATAAAAATTTTAATTAAAATTCCACCTTTTCTTAGATTTAACGTTTATGTAGCATTTTTATTTTTCTAATATTTCCTGTAATTAATTGTTCATGATATAAATAAATCTTTAAAATTACGAACGTTAATTTAAACACAATAACTTGAATCAAACTAGTGAATGTTATTTTAAATCATTTTATTGTTTGTTTATCTCAAAAGCGAATAGAACTTCAGTAAGTTTTTTTCAGCCATCAGTAACCATTATTCTCTGAATAAATGCATTTTAAGAGGAAGAAATATTTTATAAAAACTTATCTCCCAATACCAACTATCTCAAGCATTTTAGTGTAAAGTCAATTAATTTCAGTGATAAATACTTTTGATTGGAATTGAATTTGTTAGGATTCCAAGATTATTCATTTCATATTAAACAATTAACTGCATTTAGGATAATGAGAATAAAGTAATTATTACTTTAAAATCCCCTGATATTCAGTTAGCAGTTTAAGCAGTTTCCTTTTTATCGATTTCTGCGTAATAATTAGATTTCTTGCAATTGTAAAAAATGCATAAATACAAAACTTGAATTGGGAAAATGTACACAAAGTTTTAAGAAACTATATTTTTTTTTATCCATTAGCAAAATTAATGGCTTAAATAAATGCTTCAGCAGTAATTAATAAGTTGATTTCTAATAAAAATTGACAACAATTTACAGGAAGACTATTTTCATCTTAATGTCCTTAATTTTCAATAAGTTGATTCCTGATGTAAACTATAGTCAATTTTT
This sequence comes from Dolomedes plantarius, assembly GCA_907164885.2. NCBI lineage: Eukaryota > Metazoa > Arthropoda > Arachnida > Araneae > Dolomedidae > Dolomedes > Dolomedes plantarius. Next base: position 7,191,678 of record OU015501.1, on the reverse strand, counting down.
ATATCTTACATCAGCAATCAATTTATTGAAAATTAAGGTTATAAAGATAAAAACAGTCTTCCTGTAAAGTATATAGTCAGTTTTCATATCCTTCTAGATGACTATTTTCATCTCAATACCCTTAATTTTTAGTAAGTTGATTTCTAATGTAAGATATAAAAATTCTCTATAGTTTACAGGAAGACTATTTTCCTCTTTATACCCTTAAATTTTAGTAACATTTAATCCACAGATTTTATGTTATTGTATTATTTGTTCATAATAAGACTGAAATTTAGAGTCCACTAGCATCATGGTGGAAGAAAGATTTCAAACCAGTTTTACGCTTTACAAAAAGCGAAATAGCTATGTTTCAGAGAGAGAATCTGTTACACAAGCTGACATTTTTTATGTTATTTCATTTGAATCAATATTTAGAAGCATACGCATAAGAGGCATCTTCTAATATTAAAGCCATCTCTCGTTTTTGATTACCAAAAATTAAATAATTTATCGACATTTTACTAAGTATATTTTATTTTAATGCTGCCAGTTTTTGACAAATGTTGGACATAAATCAAGCCAAAGAAAACAAAAACTCAACTATTCGATTTGTTCTATAACTATTCTTAAGATTATTTTGATTATTTATTTGTATATTATAATGCATGCAACGCAGAATTTGCCTTTTTATGAAACCCCCCTCTAAATTAGACACGCTGATTAACACATGTGTATATCCCTATGATTGTTCTTAACAATACTAAGGATTTGGTAAGTATGGATCTTGACATGTATAACAGGAAAACAAAATTCTAAGCAACATTTTTCTTTAAAAAATTAAAATGATTATTTCATTTTTTAAGTTATATGATTTCAATAAACAGCAAAACTTAAGGTTCCATTTTTTAATAAAACATTTATTAGCTTATCAAATAAAATTATTTTATTAGTGAATTTTTCCTAACAATTTTAAGCAATAGCAAGAAATAATTTGAAAAAGTTTGCTTTGAAATTATGGGAATGAAAAAGTTTGCATAAACAAAAATTAATTCTCTTCATGAACATTGATTAATTAAGGGAATTATTTTATATCACTCGCAGGCATCAATTTTTCACATATTTTACAAGCAAATACATTTTGTATGTCCTAACATACTTCTGTTTTCTATATATTTAAGGATTTCCACATCTAATAGCAATACTGGTTTATGCCTTTCTTTTGAAACCAAAGCACAAGATTTGATGTAGTAACACAAACAGAATTTTTAAATATTTGCAAATTCTAGAGATAAATTTAGGAAAAGATTTCCGTATTATTAAGCCTAGATAATAGCAAGCATTATGCAACGGAGCGAGTTCAGAATGTAAAAACAAAAACTGTCTGAAATATTTCCTAAAAAGTCACTTTCAGAATATTTAATATTAATTGCTTTTTTTTACGCTGTATCTTAAATTTTTCAGTTTCATCAAATAATGGATTTGAAATATGAATGATATATTATGAAGATATACAACCCAATGATTAAAAATATTTAAATTATTACAGAGTTATAAGTTTTTAGACACTACGATATCAACAACTTCCTCAAATGACATTTTTCAAAGTATACAAACATCGAACTGACTGAAATTAAATGTAATTTCCATTTTATCTATCCCGAAAGCCCAATGAACTCATCCCGTTTTAATAGAGAGCAGGTTAAAAATAAATATTCATTCATTCCTGAATAAATAGCAGATTTTAGTATTCCCTATATAAAATTGTTCCCTCTGACATAAAGTGATTGAAGTTTCAGATATATTTTACTGTGCAACAGTAAAATAACGGTAATAAATGTTTGAATTACTACTTATAAACATTTGGAGAATGATAGAAATCCCGTTTCTGCATTTTAATCCTTATTAAATGCAAATGGTACTTTCAAGTTCCTCAATTGTTATTATCACAATTTCTACTAAAAGGGAATTAAATGATATTTTATAAATTGTTGAATAAATTTGTTCGGATAAGATATTCACTATTATCTGTGCCCATTTCCATACCCAAACTATAGATGTCTTATCAGGCACTCTCAGACATTCGAATGCCGTTTCTATTCTGTTGTTTTTGTGCTCAGCAGTCGGAATATTTCCTGCGTGTATGTGGCAACACTACTGTTTTCTTCTCTAATCATGGCACAGTACTGAGAAGACGTGGCGACGAAAAAGCCATTTTTTCTCGAGTCATGTATGCAGAAGAGAAAGAAAGACGAAATATGTTCATCCATAGGAGAAAAGTCATTTTATATTCATGAAAACTACGGATTTGAGAGTTGGGAAACCCTGGGGAAAAATCTACATTGAAAGTGTTATATATTAAACTAGGATGCTACGACAAGAGTAAACATACGAAGTACAGAAAACTTTGAATCCTCAAATCCCTGTTCTATAGGCTGTCTTGTTTAACCTACTTTACGCATGAATTAATAAGAATGAGTTTCTTAAAAAATGTCTAATACGATGAAAGGCTGTTGTTCTTATTCTGTTCTTAAAACCGGAAAATAAAGCCGCATAAAGTAAACAGCATGTTTACTTTCATGCTTAAGCTTTTAAAAATAACTCATTTTAATTATATTTTAGCATCTCTAAAGATGATAAAAGCTTATTCTTGTTGAATATGCGGGTTTTTCAGCGATAAAATTAGCTTTTTTAGTCAAATTTCCTATTTAAATGAAGACATAATTTCTCAACAAGACTTTTAGGCTATTCGTTTCTAGTTTATTTTATCAAAAAAGCAAAATAAATCGGTTTCTAATTTTCTTTTGTGAAGAAAATAAATCTTAGTTTAAGTAAATAAGCATTTAAATTTATTCAGAGAAGCGTAATTTTTAATTTACTCTGTACAAAGGAAATGAATCTAACTCTAAGAATGCCAATTTAAAAGCTTACTTTTAAGGACAGTTAAAAAAGTAAAAACCGTGGTTTTTTAGAGCTATGGGAACTAATTTTATCCCACCGTTTTCATAAACTTAAGAATAAAAAGTGAATGTTCACTCGAGACTTAAACAAGAGCACTACTGGCAAAAATTATTTTTGTTTAAAAAATTAGAGAAAAAATAATTTTTCAGTTAGATAAATATTAATAAGTTCATAATTTCCAAGCTGTTTCTGTGAAGAAAATAATTTCAAAATTTTAGGTATCTGACAAAAATTGAATGATGAGGTAAGCTTCTAACCTAGATGTTTAATTAAATAAACACAACTATGATTATAACTAGGGAAATATCTAGTAAGGGGATTCCTAAGCTATAAAGAGAACTTCAACATAAGCAAATATTATATATGTTTGTCTAATCCTTAGTACTTTATGTAATCAAATCTGTTTCAGGAATTTACTAGAACTTAATAGGGTAAAAAAGCACCCAAACTAGTGGAACAAGTTAGGAAATAGAAAAACTTTATAAAAAAAATTATGAATAACAATAATTCAATTTAAATTCAAATTTCAACAGCAGATTTGTGAGCAGAATTTGCTTTTGAAATCCGAAATGAGTTAATCTGCAGTTATTTGTAGAAATTTTTTGCTCCATTTTGGACTTTACTTTACTAATGGTGATAATTGTATGATTCTGGTTGTTGCAAAGTTGAGTGCGTAGCTTTTATTTGGTTTCGAAAAAATAAACAAAATGAATGTACTGATATTGACTTAATATGTATAATACGTTTAATGTAGTGTTAAATGTACGGTGATATCAGATACGGCGAAAATAAAATAACATTTTGTGCATTTTCTTTTATTTGAACGCACCTCTACGAGTTTACGGGTTAATTGGTTTAAATAAACGTCCACTTCTGGAGTTTAAACCAATAAGTTGTTAAAATAAAGTCATATTTTCTGATGACATCATGATTGAGTTAGCTTCAAAAATTAAAAGTAATTAGTTGATAATAGATATTGTTAGAGCAAACCAAGATTTCACCGAAATCTCTGATAAACAATATACTTGAATTTAAAGTTATAAAGAATAAAATAATAGAGTTGATTTAAAACGTTATCTCTAGAATATTTCACCTACTTCTGAGCCCCAGGCTCCACAGAAAGCAGTTTCTACAAATAATAACGACATTTCTTACAAAAAAATCCACCTTTATTCTATCATTTTACAAAACGCAACTAACAACAATCGAGACTGATGCCAAGTTCAAAGTTTTAAATAATAAAAATAACAATACACCGCGCGCCTGCATTGCTGCCAATCTTTTGAACCTCCCACCATTTGATTATGCATTATGATTAAAACGTTACACAAAATACATAGCCAAGAATAAATGGTACACACATAAATAATGCAAAATATAAAGAAGCAAAAATAAGATTAAATAAATAAATAATCCCAAAGTCGATTTTTTTTTTACAGATCTAATTTCTCGGGAACTTTTATCCCTCTTCCTGATCTAGATATTTTTCTTTTAGAGGTGGAAATACTTTCATTTCACTTTTTTTACAACAGTGCAACGTTCTTTAAATGGGGTTGGAAACTCACAAGTAGAAGAAATCTCTAAAGGGTATACACGTTGAATTGGACGGAGTAACTTCGAATGCGAAGTTTGTACTTTAACAAGTCGAACACATCCATCCTTCCCAGGTATAAGATCCGTTATTGGACCGAGTGGCCAGTTGGTTCTTTTGAGATATTTTGCACCAATTAGTACAATATCTCCAACCGCGATCTTACGAATATCTTTACGTTTTGTTCTTTGTACGAGAAGTCCCAAGCATTCACTTCTGAATCGGTTCCGCAAGTCTTTTTGTAGATTTTGTCTGTACTTGATTCTTCTGTTCAGACTCTTATGATCAACAGCATCAATATCTGGTGTATTCCATTTCTTGGTGTCTTGCAGGAATAACCAAGGAGATATAGGGACTAACTGTTCATTTTCAGACTGGCAGGTGAGAGGTCGAGAATTCATCAATGCTTCACAGTCACATAAAATGGTCACCATTTCTTCATAAAGTAACTGTGCTCGACCTAAGACCCTTTTTAAGAGGTCCTTCATTATTCGACTCAATCGCTCCCTCCAACCTTTCCACCATGAGGCTGTTGATGGATTAAATTTCCAATCAATAGCGTTGGTAGTACCATACTTAACAATTTTATTCCAATCTAAACCACGGAGTAGGTTGGCAGCACCAATAAAATTGGTGTCGTTGTCGCAATAAATAGTTGAGCATCTTCCCCGTCTGGCGACAAATCTGCGAAACGCCATCAAAAAATGGTTCAGTAGATAAACTGGTGACAAGTTCCAGATGCACTGCTCTGTAAATGGCACAGGTGAAGAGCAGTACCCAAGCTTTCTGATCTCCTCTAAGGAATAATGGTTCGGCTGCATCCACTCCTGTGATCTGGAAAACAGCAACATCTTGAACTCGATTCTCGGGTAAAGGTCCAGAATCAACTTCTAGTTTCTTTGAAGTGAATCGTTTACAAGTGACACACTTTGATATGATTTTCCGTATAACTTTCCTCCCGTTAAAATCCAAAATTTTTCTCGTAACAAATTTTGTAAAATTTGTAGACCACAATGTAAATTGTTATGGGGATAATGGTCTATTAGCTTCAGTACGACTTCATGATTTGAGGGTAAAAGCATTGGTTTTCGAAAATCTTCTTCATCCCTTCGATTTAGGATTTGCGTCTTTACTCGTAAGATTTTATCTTCATCTACAAAAATAGCCAAACCCTAAAATCTTTTGTCATCTTCTCCATCGAAAGAGTCTTGCAGAATTATCTTCACTAAATTCAACTCTGCTTTTTGAAGTTCTGAAACAGTGAGGTCTCCTCGAGTCCTTTTTTTCTTTTCTACATAGACAATTATTTCTGAATCCTAAAATTCAACCTACTAAAGGTACTATTTGTTGGTGTTTGGAGAAAAAAGAGTATATCCTATCGCATTGGATAATATTTTCAGTGTTAGTCATCGATTTTGTCGATTTTAACTTTTCCTTTAGTATCTCATCTTCATTAATGTCTTCACTTAAGACGTCTCCATGATGCCAAAATTCAGGAGGTTCAGTCAACCATTGTGGACCCTCCCACCATCTAAGTGACACAAGTTGTGTTGCTGTACAGCCTCTTGATGGTAAATCTGCGGGATTCTATTCACTAGATACATGATTACATGATAAAGGAGAAGTAAGTTTTCTTATCTCTTGTATTCTATTTCAGACAAATATTGACCAATTTTCTTCTCGATGTATCCATGCTAGTACAGTAGTTGAATCGCTCTAGTAGAAACATTTTACTTCTTTCCAATTCAATGCTTCCAATTAAGGAATTTGTTAATCTTCCTCCCAAAGCAGCTAAAAGTTCCATACGTGGTATTGTACCACCTCTTAGGGGAGCTAGTCTGGATTTAGCAGCTAGAAGAGACAGTTTAACAGAACCTTCTTCTTCTAATCTCAAAAATACTACAGCAGCATATGTGTCTTTGCTGGCGTCACAAAAGGTGTGAATTGTGCAATGCTTCAAATTTTCTTCTGTAACATGTATCCATCTAGAGATATTGATTTCTTCGAGGTTCTTTAGCTCTTTAAACCACTGTAAGAACTCTTTTCTCAGATTACCAGAGATTTCCATATCCCAACCTATATGGTGGATATATCCACCATCCAAGCCTTTTGCAACATTAACTTGGGGCAAAGCATAACTGGGGTGGTATATCCAATGGGATCAAACATTTTATGAGCCACTGACAGTATAACTCGTTTTGTTATTTTCTCAAGGCTTAATTCATTCATCCAGTTCATATTAACTTTAAAAGAATCCAGCTGACGATTCCATTTCAAGCCTAACACAGGGGTTTCCCAATTATGTTCAGCTTTGCATCCTCCTGTGTATTCCCAGTCTCTCAGATAAAAATCTCCTTGTGACATTAATTGACTGGATTTGGAAATAAAATTGTTTAGATTCTTGTAACTGTCAACTAGCTAGAACATTGTCAACATAGAAGCTTTGTTGTAGTATCTTCCTAAATTCACAGTCAAAACCTTTGCTAACTTCAATATGGTATTCTATCACTGAAGCGAGTAGAAAAGGACTGCTCTTAATTCCAAAAACAACTTTTGCATGGCGAAATACTCTAAGTTCCCTTTCTTCTAAATTCTTCCACCAAAGAAAACGTAGGTAGTTTCTATCCTCTTTAGAAACGCTTATCTGCAAAAAGGCTTTTCTAATATCTGCGGTGAAGCCGAATTTTTTTTCCCTAAATCGTACCAAAATGTCCGGAATGAGTTCAGTAAGATTTGGCCCGCATTGTAAGCACTGGTTTAAAGAGGGGTAGTTTTGCAATCTTGCTGATGATTCAAAAACTGGTCGAATGGGTGTTGAGCTACTACTTTCCTTTATTACAGGTCGATGAGGTAAGTAATTCCCATACAAATTTACTTCATTGGAGGAACTTCCTCAATGATTCCTTCATCAAGCCATTCCTGAAAAATATTTTCATATTTGTCATGTAAGTGGAGAGACTTTTCAGTTGTCACTTCAAGCCTTTTTTTTGGCGAGGCTGAAGTTGTCAGGTAGGGGAGAACTATCATCAGACCAAGGCAAACAAACTTCGTAACGTTTATCCTCATTGATAGTTACTGTTTCTCTAAAGTGTTCCTTAGTTTTTATATATTGCTCAAGTTTCGACATTTTCGCCATAGGATATTTGATTCCAATAACATCTAGTTTCCAGAAGTCAGAAATTTCAGCCTCCTTTACAAACAATGATGTTACAGACATAGCTAAGTTTACCCTTTCTGTGTTTGCTTATGGGACTTTGCCCATTAATATCCATTCGAGATGGGTTTCGACTGCAACTAAACCGGATGACAATATTTTTCTTCTGCCTGTCAGAAGTCTACCTATAATATCTCCTCCTATGAGGACTTTTATAGATGCACAAAAGGCGTGTGCATCAGTTAAAACAACACCCAAATCTTTTAACTCATCCAACCAAGGTCCGTCATTTACAGGCAGTACACTTTCACATATATGATCCTGATCCAATACTTCAAAATTGCAGAAGTTCCCATTTGTTTCAACTTTATTTTATAACAGTTATGTATATATTTCATGGTAGAAACACCGCCAAACAAGGAGTGTATAATAGTCTCTTGGCGACTAATGGGATACTTCATCTCCTCTGCAATATTCTTCAAAATGTACGACCTTTGTGAACCAATATCACACAGCACGCGAACTGTTTTCTCTTTATCACCGAAAAGAAGCTTGGCTTTAAAAGTTTGAAGAAATACCTTTGGCTTTGAACTTAAATTTGACAGGTTCACATCATTTCCTGGAGAATTTTCTTCCTCTTCTTTCTTCTGCCTTGTCTTGTTGAAAGTGTGAAGTTGATCACACATTAAAGGAACATGTTTTTTGCTACAAATCAGACATTTTTAAAAAATTGACATTTTCTAACTGAATGGCCAGGAAGAAGGCATGCGAATCAACAATTCTTGTTCCTTAGTATCTTCTGCTTTTCTTCCAACGTCAGCTTTTGGGCATTGAAACAATCAGGACTAGTATGCTTGCCATCACAAAATATGCATCTGGTTTTTTTTTTGTTTCAGGTACCCTAGTGGAAGTCAGTGACATGGATGCAGTTGGAACTTTGCCCCTTTGAGATTCTAAGTTATACTTCTTTTTCCTGTGCAGCTTCATATCTTCACATTTTGTTAAACCAAATCCGGACATAGCCAAGGATATCCTCTCTTCTCCTTCTACCTCGCCCTTGAGGAATGACATCTGCCCAAACGTTGCTTTGGATCTTTTGTAGAACTTGAGGCAGGACTTCTATTCCAAGCTTTTAGAAATTCTTCATCAAAGAATGATCCTATCATAGAATAGAGAATGGAGGCGCATTTATCTGTTGTTACTCCCAATGTTTCGAGAGCTCTTAAATATGATTCAAGTTATTCAAGTTTATCATAGAGGGATGTTGGCGATAATTTTTGGTTAGATTGAACGGATGTTATTAATTTTAACAACTCCCGTACATAAACTTCCACCAAAATGTCTTCTCTTCCAAAATGGGTTTTTAAGCTATCTACAGCTTTTGAATAATTTTCCCCTGTCGATGGAAAAGTTTCCACGACCTCTCTTGCTCTTGAACCGATGACAGTGGCTTGCACTAAGTATTGAAATTTATTTTTAGGAGCAATATCATCCTCTTTGTCAATATGTTAAAACTGGCTCCAGAAAGGAAGGCTGTCTTTCAAATCATCGCCAAACTGTCTGAACTCTAAATTAGGCAAAGTGAACTTTTTCTTTTAGTTACTAGTTTCTGGAATCTGCTGATAAACCTCACCTGCGTTTTGAGCTTGTGCTTGAATTCTAGCCAACTCAAATTAATTATTAAATTTCAACTTTTCTAACTCCAATTCTTGTTCTTGATGTTTATTTAGTTTTATCAACTCCAATTCTTGTTTTCGAGTTTTGATTCTTTCCACTACAGTATTTTCCAAAACTCCTTTAACAAAGTCTGGATCACTTTTGCACTCGCTACTATTAAAAATTATTTCTTTCAACTCGGAGATTCTTGCCGTTGGCGGCACATTTTCGCCAATTCTTCAGCAATGAGTTTTAAATCTTATTTCTTGAAGGATTTCACAGATAAAAGTATCTTGAAAATTTAGGCTTAACAGTCCTTTCGCGGACGCCAAATGTTAGAGCAAACCAAGATTTCACCGAAATCTCTGCTAAAAAATATACTTGAATTTAACGTTATAAAGAAAAAAAATAATAGAGTTAATTTAAAACGTTATCTCTAGAATATTTCACCTACTTCTGAATCCACCTTTATTCTATCATTTTACAAAACGCAAGTAACTAACAAGCGAGAGTGATGCCAAGTTTAAAGTTTTAATTAATAAAAATAACAATACACCGCGCATCTGCATTGCTGCCAATCTTTTGAACCTAACAGATATGGCATTTGGGCACGATTTTCTCCGCAATCAGGGCGAAAGTTCAACAAATTATACCTTCATTTCAACAGAATTGCTTTTAGAATAGAGGGGTTGTTCTAAACAAATTGTATACCATAGTAATGAAACTCAACGAGAAATATTTTATCATGACAGAATAAGGCCATTTATATAGAAGACATATTTTTATAGAGACATATTATAGGCATGTAGTCATTTATAATCCATAACTTAGAACTTATGAGTAACACAACGTCAAGTTTAGTGCTTTCCCTGTCTGAAAATTATCTGGTTACTTAAAAAAATATTGAACTATCTATGTTTGACTGGCAAGTGTTACATATTGTCACAGGTGTTACCTGTTATGTGCGATTCAGATTCATCTGATGAGAACTTGAATATTCGGTATGAAATTCACAATAAGATCAAAACTAAATTGCCCATTATTACTCTCAAGGTGGATGTTCTGGATCCATTGCCTGTTATTACCATGTACACCGATTTATTTCATGACCTCTGAAAGTGTTGATTGTGGCAATTGGAGAATTAAGTATGATTGATGGAATCTCCATTCAGAAGTTGGGATAGATTGGGACATGTGGATCCTATTTCTAGTAGTAACACCTAAAGACATTATCTGAGTCATGTCATGGTGGAACATAATTTTTGAGCGAACTCATTATAGCCAATCAATCGGGATATTTCCATTAAAATGGGATTACAATCGGTTGATAAACCCTTAAAAATTGTAGGAAGTCACTACGATACGTAAAAGACTAGTCTTTGAACTAACTTGACAAGCCTACGTCTTCAAAGTCATCAATAACCACGAGTATACCATAACGAGCTAATATCGCCTATTGTAAACGAGGGACTTTAGTAAGAGCAACTCTGAAATAAAATGTAAGTCAAACATTTAATTGTGTGTGTGTGTGTGTGTGTGTGTGTTTGTTTGTTTGTTTGTTTGTTTGTTTGTGAATGGCAATTCAGCTAACTAGATCATCTGCTTTTTGTCTCATCCCTGCTTTTGAGAAACTGATAATTAGGAGTGCAATCATTCTTAGGACTAGAATATCCTTGATAAATATGAAAAAAAACCTCATTTCTACAAAGCGTATGATATTGTTTTCTCTTTTGCACTTTTATTTTACTTATGTTAGTAGAATAAGGAAGTTGTCATTAATTGTCGGTTTAAAATAAATATGCATGTTACTGAGGAACCTGGATCAATTACGTAACTCTATTTCGACAATTTAATGTCTGATAAATGTTTACGCTTTTGTGTGTTGTCCTAATGGATACGCCATTTTGCCCATTGAATTCTTTTTATTACTAGAACTTTAGGAAGTTCGTTTCGTGTCAATATATATTTTTATTCTAGTTTATCATTATAATATAGCTTATAGTTTTACTAATAGCTGTATTATAATTTATAAATATCATTAATTTGCATGCTTTTATGATCTTTTTGGATTGAAAATTTATTTTCCATGAATAACTCCCTTTTAATTTTTTTATTACAGGCGGGGAAGAAAATATGGTAATTATGAACATTTCAGGTTCTCAGATTGTTTTATATAAATATTAAAGATCGTCTAGAATATAAACCAATTTATTTTCCTCTATTCATGTAGCTTGAAAGCGAGGGTTAAATATAGTCAATGAATCGCAGAGTGCGTATGTATATTTGAAAAACATTACGTTAATGACAGCATTCAAAATACTAAGGATCATTGCTTTGTACTATTCTTCGCAATTCATAAAGATTTGAATACATCAAGGTCCTTTCTTGAAAATATTTCTTTAAGGCGACAATGGACCTTCAGATTGACAAAAATATGTCCCCAAAACGATTTTTTTTTCTTTCAGAAAATGATTCTGCAACTCATCAGCTTTAAATTAAAAAATAAAGTATGTTGATCCGATCATTATTAACCCAGTTATAAGTATTTTTTCAAACGTAAACAATGGAAACGTTAGTCAAATTAAAACTTTAAATGCCATTTTCTCAAAACAAGTTTTCATGACGTTTCGGTAAGTTGAAAATGGTCCATGCGTCATAATTTTTTTTGAATTTTCATAAAATTTCATTAAAGGATTATTTATATATATTAGAAAAAAACTTAGTAATCAATTCATTATACTTTTTTAAAAGAACTTAAAATTTTTACAGTAAAAATTGTTTTTTGATAAAATTTTGCATAAAATAATCTATTTTTATCGATTTCTTTTCTAATTTTTATAAATATGACTGTAAATCAAATATTGCTACTAACTTTTATTATAACTATATAAAGCTAGCTTAAGAGAGAAAATTAGATATCTGAGACAAAAATTAATGCTCATGGAGCATTTTTAAATAGAGTAATTAACAAACTGATTTTTATTAATATCTTAATAATTACATTATGATTTTTTTTAAAATTTAGAATTTCGATCTCTAAACAACACTGTATAAGTATACAAAATGTCATAGCAATTGGTTAATAAATAAATAAAAAAGTTTTTCATGGTCCATTGTCGTCTTAACGCTGTTTTATTCTCAAATCATCAACGTTATTGCATAAGAGAATTATATCATCTTCAAAAGGAATGAAAATTGTTGCCCTTTAATCGATATAATCCTTTCATTAGAGCACCATAAATATTTAATGTTTACACTTAAAAAAATGCTACATTTGTTTAAAAATTGAGTGATACGATAAAAGTGATTTAATTCCATCATCCATAACTTATCATTTCCTTTAAACAATAGAACTCCTAATTTGAATAACCTTAAAAATAAGAAAAAAAATCTCTTTTCAGGTCTCAAGTGTAATCGTGAATCTCGATATCTAAGTATGGGCGATCTGAATCCCATTACGTGTCCCCAGAGGAAGTGAAATTTATACGAAAATCTTTCCCTTCGCTCCTCGTCACATAATCCCACCGCTGAATATGAAAAACTACCCTGTACGCTGTTAAGTAACCGCCAAGGCTATTTCGGCGCGAGAATGAAATCCTATTGTTTTGACGTTGGCTATGACATCAATACATCCTCATCTACAGAACCCCTTCTCAGGTTACTTTGGCTTGGGGAGGCTTAATGTCAGAATAATCCTAGCATGGGAGAAGAAAAGAACGTACCTCCTATCACTCTTCAGTACATCATTAATGGCGGATATTATCCTTTTGTTTTATCTGCAGCTTTTGGGTCATCGTTTATATCCTAAATTATTGAGTTAAGGGTCATCCTCTCGGGGAGGAAGTTCAGCTTCTTCCATTATTTTTAACGGAGCGAACGCCGAACATTCGTCCACTTCGATGGACGATAAGGTTTGGGTTCGGGGAGAGGTTCAAAGTAACAAAGGCTATTAGTGACCCTCTGGTGCGCAATAAATCCTGAAAACGAAAAGGATTCCATTACTGATGAGTGCTTTTCGAATCTCCCAGTTTACATGAACTCGACGACGGAGTTAATTAAAAGTTTCGATATTTTACCCCCTTATATTTTTAATGCTTCTTGCTCCTGATGGATGAGACCTGAAAACTTTAGGAGTATGACATTGTTAAATAAGTCGACGTGAAAATTGGAAAAGGTTTTCATTTTCTCTTCGAATCAGAATATGCTTTTCCGACCATGTACTTTGTTTTCTACGGGATAAAGGAAAGTAGAAAAGCAGGAATTCAGGGGCAAAGGACTTTCATGAATATACTATTGCTATTAATATAGCACCTCTCCCTCCCCCCCCCCCCCAAAAAAAAAAGGCAAATTACTATTATGATTTTTTTTTAACAAAAATAATACATTGAGGGAAATCATTAGTACGGTTTATTCTGATAATATCTTACTTGTATTAAATTACATCAAATACTGTGAAACTTCTCTATGGCGTCCCATAATGGTTCCGAAAAAGTGGCCGTTTTGAGAGGTGACAGGCCAGAGAAGTTTCATCGTGTTACATAATGTACTTCTCCTTTTATCAGTATTTACTAACATTGAGGTTACAGAATATAAGGCCTGTAGAAGTGGCATAAGTACATTCTTAACTTTCATCATACATATAAAAGTTAAAAATAATTAATTCAACTTATTGATAATTAATATCAATAATTAATTACTTATTGATACATAATGGCTATTTTATATCAAAAATATTATTTATAAGATGTTTGTAATTTTAAATGCTTATAGTTAAGCTATTCATTGAGTAGATCAGCATCAGCGTTCCCAGACAATCATTTAGTCTCGTGCAATAATTGTAATTTTGTCATTAAATTCATAGTAATTAAATCAAAATTACTCATAATTTAATAATAGGAATTTTACCAGTTATTCTATTAAACGTTTTTCTTTTCGGAACACAAATTTACTGGGTCGTTCACGGTTTCAATAAAACTTCACATCGTTCATATGTTTCCCTTTTCGTCACCTGTGATGTATAGCTTTCAAATTTTATTGATATCGCTATGTAATTTTTCTGCATGATTACAGATTGACAATGTGTCTTTCGTTTAGTGAAAACTTTAGCACTATACATATAAATGCGAGTATATAAAATAATACTTCACCTACGATCAATCATTTTACTTGATTCCAATTCTGTAATATATTGTCAGTATTGTAGAGCTTTCATTTTCACTCTTTCACATGCACTATATTTGATTATAACCAGAATGAATATTAAAAAATTTTTGGGGAAATTTTAACGTATTAAGTGTTGAAATTGTGCAAATGAAATTTTCTTTATGAGTAGATTTTTGTTTCCATTAGGTGATAGACTTTCATTAAATCACCTAATGGTTCCGAAAAAGCAAATTTGCTTTCTTAAAAAAGGAGTAATTTCACTAATGAAATACGTTTAATTTTATTTTAATGTTTATTTGGTTAATTGTTACACATACAACATATAAATTTCAGAATGGAAAAGCTTTCGATTCAAGCTGCTTTCTTAGGATAACAAACTCTCAAATGAAAGGGATTTTATAATAAGGATATTATACTATTTTTTAGCTAATATGACTACTAAAGTCAATTTTAAATTAAGTGTTGATTTTTAATTCTGCTGGCAATTGACATTCATAAAAGTTTTTGGAAAAATTCAATATCAGTTTCTAATTGTTAAAACGGGAAGAGTTGGCAATATTTTTAAGAGGTATCAAAACTACACAGTTTAACTTGAACAAATACCAGATTATTTGTCTAGCCAAATGTTTATTTAGACAAATGTGTCAAATAAAATAAATAAAAATTTAAATTCCTGTTTTCATAATTATCATTACGCGTTGTATCGGAATGACGCTTTTTTTCCTGAAAAAAGTCTTATTACTTTCATCTGTTTTAAAGGGATATATTGACAAACAAAGTTATAGCTATACCATAAGTTGAAATGACATGGCATGGTAGTTCAGAAATTCAAATACCAACCAAAGTTAACTAAAAGGTTAAATTCAATTGTGAAATGTGAAATTCGAATGCGACACGTTAGATTTTCCTCTCATGAAAATAATATCTAATTTCAACATTGCAGAAAAATAAGGTGTGTTTTTAAAAATATTTAATTTTTCCATATAGCCCATAATTCAAAAATCAAATAAATTAGTCTTCATAATTTTTGAAGTAAATTATCTGTGTTCATTAAAGAATGATTTTTGATAACAACATTTTTGATTGATTAGCCATCATTCAAAATACTCTTACAGTAGTATACCTCTTTCCTACGTTTAGAGAGATATATAGAACCCTTTCTGAGTTAACAGCGTTTTTCTGAAAATTAAATAGTATTTATCATAAACAAAAGATTCCTCTTTGACCCGATAGATGGCAGCAAACATATTTGAAACGCTTGACTGGCTTTGGTGCAGTATGTTAATCTATGGTACGCGAGATCTAAGGAGGACAGTCATTGATAGTAAGTTTCATTGTTGTACATAAAAATTTCGATTTCTCAGATTTTCTATAAATTATACAAAAAATAAATGAAATTTTCTTCAGATAAATAAAACTATAAGCACCTACATATATTAGTATACAGTTGACTTTTCCCAATTTATAAATATTGATTTAATAATTAGAAAATATTCATTATAAATTTAATATTATATTTACCTCTACTAAAAATATAAAACTGTATGATGATTACTATGATGTTTAAAAGCATTACTACAGGCACTTACTATACGTATTATATGTTGTGTTTGACAGCATAAAAAGTTACATGTATCCGGGGAATCCCACAAGCGCAAGTTAACATCTGTGCAGAATAGAGGCAAATATTCACGGATTTTTTTTCTTTTTATTAAGCCAGCGCAGTATTACCACTTTATGTTTCCTTTGTGTAGTGTAAGAATTAAGTTGAATCTTGAATGAATGTGTTATATAATTTTTAAAACTTATTGGGTATACTGTGGATTGTAATTTATTGATCTGTTTAAGTGACTTTGTACAATCTATGACTATTATTTTACTAATGTAAAATAATATAAACAATAAAAAAATCAAAAAGCGGACATAGACTGCCAAACAAGTTAACTTAAAACCTACCCAAGGATTGAAAACATAAAACTTTTCAATAAAAGATTGCGCAGTTGCTTCATATCCTCATATTGAAAATGGACAAATATCACTAAAAATAAATAATCCAACAGAGCTAGATAATTATAAGAAGAATGTAGACAAAAACATGCAGAAATCAAGCACTCAGGGCTTCACGCACCAGAAGCAAGATTCTGTAGTAGTGCTGGAACAAAACCAGAAATCGAGGTAACCGACTGGTCTCGTCATCAGGGCGCCTAACCAAATGAGTTACCTCAAGGAGAACTTTCTGAATAGGATGCAGGTATAACCAAAAGACATCCCAAGGCTCCGAGATCCCCATTGAAACAGTTAGTCCCAAGAAAATGAAAAGACACGGACAACTTGCAGTAAGGACTAAACGCACCATACATGCAAGTACACATACAATCCTAATGAAACGCCAAAGATGCATACATACCATAATTCCGTAAGTGACGGTTATGGTAAAACAGCAGCCAATTTTACCCTAGTAGTTACGTCACTGTAGAAAGTTCACAGCGCCACACCCTATTGAAGTTTTAAAAAAATGAAAACATAAACCCTATCTTAAACGTCTTTAAAATATACCTGAGTCTAAATGCCATTTTTTAAAACTTTTAAATTGTCGAAATTTTTAGCAAAATTGTTCTTACTTAGGTTTTCCTCGAAAATGCTACATGCTTTCAAAAAATCGTCAGCGTTGTTACAAATGTTTTTTATTCTGTATAGTTGCGAGTAAAAGATATAATAAATTTTATAGTTAAAGTTGCTATGGAAATCGGTTAGCGTGATAAACTCAAAGTTAAAATCTAATCTTTTATCATATATCCCAATTTTTAATTCGCTATTACAAATTGGGATCCCAATTTGTCTACATCCTTCTTATAATTATCTAGCTCTGTTAGATTATTTATTTTTAGTTATATTATTTTGCTAAATTACTTATGGATAGTGTGTTTTTGGATTCATCGATGTGTACTTTTAAAAGAAAGTGGTTTCTTTATAAATTATTATGTTAATTGAAGTTGCAGTTTAATTTTACGACGAAAGATAATTATAAAAATGGCTTTTAATATTTCTAAAAGTAATAAACAAAAATTAATTATTAACAATTAACAGAATGTATATTTATATACTATATTCTCTAAATTAAATTCTGTTTATAAATATTATATATTTATATATGTATTGTAGGTAGTTAGATATGTCCAAAAAAAAAAACTAAGTGGTTCTCAGTTTAGAAAAAGAAGAATAGAAAAGCAAGAAGCCGAAAAGGAAGTTTTAATAAAAGTTGCTAAAATATCAATATTTTTTAAAATGATCGATTCAAATAATCCACCCTGTTATAGTTCTTATGAAAACAAATTGCAAGTTTAAGAGGATAGTTCTCTAGACAAAACAGATACAGATATTACGGATATTTCTACGTCTGAAAGAATTCAAGCAGAAACTGAAGTTCTTCCACAGTGCACTGATATAGCAGTAGAATAATCTGACGAAGGAAAATTTTCAGAAGATCTAACTACTGAACAAAAACGTCAAGTTATTAGTCATATTCTCTATCAAGCAAGGGGGTCATTCCCTGAAGATTCGGCTGGTCGCAATGTAAACAGAGTCTTCAACGAGAAGGATTACTATAAATAATATGTACTTTAAAAAACTAAAAGACAATTGTACAGAAAAAAATATTTGTTGTTGTTAACCATGCTGGCTCTTTGATACGTCAAACTCCGATTTAGCTTTCGTAAGAGGCTCATCTGGCTGGGCGCATTTAATATGAAATGTTGAAAACCACGAAGAATCAATTGAACGTGAAATTTATTGAGAGGTTCACTGTCGCTGGAAAAGTGGTTCAACTATAGATATTGTTAGTGAGCAAGAAATTAAGAATGCGGCAAATTATTGACGCAAAGTGTTGCGACATATAGTAGATGTAACCATCACACTTGCTGTAAATAATTTACCTTTCCGAGCCAATGGGATTACAAAATGTAGGCACTTCGCAAGGAAACTTTCTACAAATAGTTAAATTACTTTCTTGCTATAATGATGTTTTAGAAGATCTATTAAAGAAACCCAAAGGAAGTACCAATTGCTTGAGTCTCGAAATGCAAAATGAATTAATTAATTTGACTCCACATGAAATTAATATCCCAATTATAAGTGAAATAGAAGAGGCCGCTTTCATAACAATATTAATAGAGGCAACGCAAGATTTAGGAAAAATTGAGCAGCTAAGTACTGTATAATAAAAATAAAAGATTAAAATGAGAAAGCAATCGAGCTGCTAATAAAGGAAACGTGTTGTGGATTTTCTCAGGTTAATGATCAAACATCACAAGGATTAGAACCAACAGTTTGAAAAATTATTGAAAATTTCCTCGACCTATCAAAATTGCGGGTCAAGGGTACGATGGGGCTGCGAATATGAGTGATGCCTACTCAGGGTTACAATCAAGAATTAGAAACGAGACCCCACTGTCAGATTTGTGCAATGCTGATCTCATAATTTGAATTGAGTTATCAACGACAGTGTCACGAAAGTAGAGGAATTCAGACAATTTTATGAACAGCTAGAAAAAAATTACGTCTTTTCAGTTCTGTTAGGCGTTGGGCAGTATTAATGGAAACGAATCAAGCCATCTTAGCAAAAATATTAAAAAGAGTTTATCCAACACGATGGTTTTCCCGTATTCGGGCTCTCGATGCACTACGTTTGCGTTATTTTGCTGCTATATTACAGCTTGCTTGATTTTTTAAAAACTTTACCGGTGACGACAGCGACAGCAGAGCGAAGTTAAAATTAATCAAAACATATTTCAGAAGTAGCATGCAACAACACCGCCTTAGCTCTTGGCCACTATATCAACTGAAAAAACAGCAGCTTGTCAACTTGATCTGGAGAAAGGGATTGAAAACGAAAAAGGGAGAAAACAGCAATTTTGAAGTTTGATTTTTTATATACAAGCTAAACATGCATAAGAACATTTTGTCAATACAGTTTATAGAATATGTAGTAAATATTGTGGGTACTCCGTTCTTAAAGAATTATAATTTACTTTATAATTAGATTTATATTTATTAAATTGAATACATTATGTTTGAAATGTCTTGAATTTTGAATAAATTGTTATTAAAATAAGATTTCAAATTGAGATAAGAAGGTTTGAGAGAAAGCAAGAACTATTCCGAGGAACAAGTGGGCGCACTGACTTTACTTGCTCCAGGGGGCTGAATATGTAGCTACGCAACTGTTTCGTTTATACAGATTTTTTCATTAATTATGAATGAGACTTTATATAAAGATAATTATACTTATTAAAAACACTTGAAAATTTTCAAATTTTATTAAAAACATTAAAATTTTAAAGTGTTGTTATTTATGGCAATTTTGGAACTTAATCCATTACACTTGCAACCGTGACTGCTGACCATTTATGTAAGGGGGCACCGCATAAGTAGCCAGCATTGCCCCCCACAAGCCGGTCCCATAATTTAGAACCGAGTCAAGGGACCGGAACACTTGATCCCGCAACTCCAGAGGTAAATTGGAGGACTTTGCAGTCACGACTGATTTTACTTGCACCAGCCTCCATTAGTGTACAGGGCGATGGATTTGCAGCGACCGGCATCGAACCAGAGACGTTCAGATCACTGGTCCACTGCCCTTGCCAACTGGGCCCTTTAAAATTCAAAGTTGAAACTATGTTTATTTTTCAATATATTTGCCGAACCAACTCTAAATTTTACTATCACTTTTATGCATAGGAGAGGTTTCAATATGATTCAATTTCAGGAATTATTTAAAAAAAACATAAAAATTTGAATTTCTCTGGTATTTTTTTCGATTTTAAAATAACTCTTGCCCAAGTGAAACTATTTTCAGAAGTTTTATACAAAATTTAATACTCCATTGAACGTTTATTGAAAATAGAACAAAGATTCATTCTACAAAATTTCATAGAGCTACCTTCCAAAGAATTTTAGATATATCCTTTGAAAAATTATAAAATAAGAAAAAAATTCAATCCGGAATAAATAGATTTAGCATATTTTTATTTTTTTCACTTTTTTTAATACTGAAAGCAAGTTAAAATAAATTATAGAGCTGGTTGCTGCAAACATCTGTAAAATTGACCAAATAAGTAGAACATTATATATGCTGCGAACAAGATATTATAAAAGTATTCTAATCAACTGAAAACAGCTTACAAAGCAATGCAAATTCCCGTGAATGGCAACCAAAAACATAATTTGAAATGATATAAATTCACATCAATGGTTGCGAATGAGATGAATTACATTCGTGGCATTTTTATGGTCTCATTCAAGTTACCCAAGCACATCACAATCAAGATCTAAATACAATTTCATTGCACAAAATTTTGAAAATCTGGAAGAAGCAGAGCGAAAGTGCTCTCTTCAAAACTGTCCCTCTATTTTTCGTCTAACATTTCATCAACAATTATCAGCAATGGCGTCGAGAGTCGAGAACTCCGCTTTTAATATAAACCACTGTCAGTATGGGATAATTAGATTTTTATCAGTTTCCAAGTACGAAAAATATTTATAAAAGAAATTGACGTTGACATTACAAAAGTTGTTTTATATTCTTTTCATTAGATACGTATAAGGACTTAGTAATAATCATATAATTGGGAGAATCTTGAATTGTATAACATAAATGACGTTCTGCTGAGCTTTCAATTCTTTAGGGATTTGCACTTTAATTTTCCATGGTATAATTTTTTCTTCCGATATGTTTCTAATGTATTTATTCTACCACGACTCGTTCCAATCATAATAGCCCCATTTTGCGTTATTACTATTGCTATCACTACGGTTTGCTTGCATTCCAAAGTGCACTCGACCTCATCTGTATTATGACCACGTCCGTATACGAATCTCTCTTTCACACCGATATGATGCAGCGATAAAAATTCCGTGGGTAAAAGGAGAAGCAACAACAAGATGATGTGGCATTTTGATTTTAGATAAAAACCGAAACGTACTATACATATTTTCAAAGTTGCATCTGCTGGTTTGAGACTCAAAAGGATTTTTAAAATATCTATTCGAAGAGCGTTTGAAATTGACTCCATTGAAACATGCAAGAGAATCAATAAAATGATATTTTGGAGAATAACTAAAAACTCAGACGTTAAGTATTGATTCCTGGTGACCAGTATTTCATTTACCTTTGTTTTGAATTGTATATAGATTTAGAAGTTGAAATTAAGAGTTAATACATATCAAAATTATATAAATAACTAGAGATATAAATATTAATGGCAGTATAATTTAAGGATGATGATATCATTAAACTTTATTCGATGTGTTCAAATTTGAAAACTGTCCCATATAGAAAATCTGCATTAAGATAACAAAGGAAATACAGCTTAATGATAATATCATGAGTGATTGATGTTATGATTCCTAATGCTATTCACCTAATGGACCGAATATCCTAATATCTTCTCCTTTCGGTTAAGTTTTCAATTTAAAATTTAAAATTCCGCTGAACGTTTATTGAAAGTAGAACAAAGATGAATTCTGCAAAATTTCATAGAGATACCCTCCGAATAATTTCAGATATATCCTTTGAAAAACTGCAAATTTACAAGTTTTCACTTTCAAATTTTATTTCTTCTTTCATGAATATGTTTTACGTTTTATGCCTTGCTACGGAACTATTTTAATTAAAAATCTACTTCTGCAAACTTATTTTGTATAACAATTGACTAGAGCAATAACTGTCCATTTCTCTCTCTCGCGCTTAAACAAACCGAAATGTACCACATTTAATAAATCAATTATTACTGAGTACAGTTCCGAAGTAGAAAGTTTTAAATCACATAATTTACACAAAAGATGAGATTTCTATATGCATGCATATGTGTATACATATATAAATATATGATAGAGATAGAGAAGGGGGGAGGGGAATGTTGAGATAATTTGCAGATAAAGAGAAGAAATGATAACAATAGTTGAACACGTGCATAGAGCACTGTAACCATGGATAATACTGTTGAAGAATTTATTAGGCATTACGCCTATGACAGTAGATAAACAATGAAGTAAAATGTGGGATACACTCAAATATTATCTTTAGTATAGCATCACTGTAAAATTATAATGACAAAAAAAAAAAAAAAAAACTGCGCGAGAAAAGAAAACAAATGAGGGGGGGGATCAATCAGTTTAGTTACCCTCCAAGTTTATTTATAGTTAAGATGAGACTAATCGAAACGTTACGATTTGGCTTTGTAGTTACTATTGTAGCAAAGTTAATGCTAACAGCATTGTTCATTATCGTTGCCTTTACCTACTTCAAGTTCTTCATTTTCGTCTACCTTACTTTATATCATCTTTAATAGTTTATTGTCGGTTTGTGTACCAAATTATAGAAGTCTGTTAAGATTTTGCATAGCTAATTTCAATCCAAAATAGTTTGTTTATATATATATATATATATATATATATATATAGTGATATTGTGAATGGAAAAAATAAGATTTTAATTCAATATTAACACCTTTTTGCCCCAATTTTAATTTCACTTGAATTACAGAGATTTTTGCGATACATTATTTATGTTGATTTTGGAGTTAACGATGTGATAATTATTATATATTATAAGCTGGAAAAAGTTAATAAACATATCTTCTTTCCTTAAATTTCTTCTTTTATATTGAGCCCAATGCATCTATCTTTATTGCTGAAGACATAATTTAAACATTATTTCGGGGAGTAAAGTAACAAAGTATTTGCCATTTTTATAATCTTTAATTGTTGGTCCCCTCTTTCTTCCTGATTCATCCGAAATCCTAATAGAAAGTTAAATATCCCATCCCCAAGGAAATCTCGAATTTTCGAAGAGAATATACGTTATTTGTTCCTGTTTTAGGAAAGAATCTAGCGAAAAGCTTTAGCAAATACGAAGTTTTGGATCAAATGGGAGCTGTCATAAAAGGAGAAATCGGTCGGGTGTGTCCAGTTAAATACTGCTTTAGATCTAGAAACTCAATTCCTATCGCCAGCCGTCATTTGGGATGGACAATGGCTAGCCAGAAAAGAACGGGCAGGGTATTCTGTTTCCGGGCCAGGCAATTGTTCCCCGCCTAAATCCCCTGGAAAAGAATAAATAGAAAGAAAAAAAATAGACTTAGACGTGTGTTTGCGTCAGCCCGGGGTTTGATGACAATCTTTTTGGCAGAGGCGTCAAAATTGCCTCTCGCCTTATTGAACTCTTGTCTGCCTCGCGCTATTCTTTTGATTCCAGGTTTTCTAGCAGAGCAGAAGATGCCAACTCGGTGGAAACGTCACGTGGCACTCAATGTAGTTATCACTTTTTGCTCCCTGGTCGATAGACTAAATTCGAGATGCTGGGAATGAAATAAAACAAAAGGCACAACGTAGGTTACGCTGTCAAAGCACCCCTTCAGCAAAGTGTCTCATATTCTTTGAAATAGTTGCAGTTGACCCTGACAAGTAAATGGACCTCATCTTTTCCGGATTCATTTACTAGGATGGGAGTGCACTTTATCGAATATCGCTTCGTTTCTGACGTTCCTGACATCTGTGAGAGTGAACTTGCTGAGATTTTTCAGTGCAAAGAAATAAGGGCTATTTCAGTGATATTTCTGTTAATATGAATTTGAATTTACGTCTCGCATACATATATAATCATATGCATAGTGCACTATAGGTGTTATATTCATATATATGTATGTGTGCATGGAATATAATTTTGTGAACTCACATTATTTATAAATATATATATATATATATATATATATATATATATATATATATATATATATATATATATATATATATATATATATATATATATATATATATATATATATATATATATAATGTGTGTGTGTATATACAGTCGGGCCTCTATTTAACGAAGTCGCTAAATCCCGAAAAAAAGTTCATTATATGGAAGATTCGTTAAATAGGGATTCACCTTTTAAAACACTTTAAATCCTTTACTTTGCCTTCAATTTTACTACTTCGATTTTTCAATCTTAATACTTTAATTTGCCTTTAATAGCTTTTATGAAAGACCTAGAGATCAGAACATTTTTATCTCGCATTGTGTGTATCCACTTCAAAACTGCCTTATCCACATCTTCATAGACACATGTTTTTAAACGTTTTGAACAAGAATTCGATGAATCATAATCTAGTATCTTATCATTTTTTTTTATTATGGTTAATAAGCTGTTTGGAGGAATTCCAAATTTTAAAGCAATATCCTTTATCTTAACGCTTTTATCCACCTCATGAAGATTTAAATTTTTTTCTTTGATGCTCAAGCACTTTCGCGTTGACATTTTCCAGCTACAAGAACCGAAATAACCAGAACTACTCTGATCAACAATCTAGAAAACGGGAGACTACTTAAAGGACATGGTAAAACCCTTTCAAGGTCATCGATCACCATAAAATGTGTTAAAAGAAAGAATAAGTTTGAAACGTTCAGAAATATTTTGAGAAATATGGAGAAAAAGTTCGTTAAATAGAGAATGCACTTCGTTATTTGGAGGTTATTTTACGAAGAAATTTGCAAAATGTTCTTGCTTCCAAGGAAAAGTTCGATAAATAGAGAAATTCGCAAAATGGAGGTTCGTTAAATGGAGGTTGTATATATATATATATATATATATATATATATATATAGAGAGAGAGAGAGAGAGAGAGAGAGTTTTAAAAGAGTACACACGAAATCTTGGAGTTTTACACTTTGTAAATATGTATACGCATGTATTTGTTTCTTTATATAAATCTCCGTTTTATGTGAAACAAGTACTAAACATAAAAGCGACAATAAAAATGTACAGTCAATTTGTCCTTTTTTCATTAGTGCCATGATTACTATTGTAGGTTTGAAGTAATTTTCAATTTAAAAATAATCGCATAAGAAATTGAACTGAATCAGAAAAAAAAACTGAAAACTCAAGCAATGCTTATAGAATCACGCAGAATTGCTTCTCGCAACTATAAAAACAAAACTGCTAAGCAGAACTATTTCGAATGCAAATAGAGTAAAATGCAGGTGAATGCAGTTGGTGTTTGAGCAAACATAAAAGTAGAATTCAAAATCCTCCAAAAGTAATCAATACAGAAAAAGTTAAAATATGCATGAAGAGAAGTGATAACTTTTGTAAAACTAACATTATTTTGAATAGCTATAGCCATTCATGAGATTTTCTTCTTTTTTCATACAAGAATTTCTGTTCTTTGAAAACAATAAGGTTAGCAGACCTAATATTAGCTTTCTATTTACTATTGACATAATGTTCACAAAAATTAACAATTATGATAACTTCCAAATTGAAATTAACACTTTCTTCAGAGCTACAACTTAATTTTCATGATCCTTTTATTTTTCCTTTTCATGATCATTGTTTAGAAAATTGGAATAAAAATGCATAAAATATGCAATCGATGCTTAAACTAACATAAAAATAGAAAACTATAATCTGAAAGTCCAAATTACGTTAATAGTGAAATACTAGCGAAAATAATTGAACTTCGAAAAGGGCTAAACTGATTGAAGAGACAGGGGCATTTTGATTTATGGACGAGATGTTAAGCCCATATTTGTACAAGCTGCATACGATAACATCTCGCAATTTAAGTAGATCTACAGTAAAATAGTTTATTTCGTTAGAATTGAAATATTTTCAACTAATTCTTTGAAATTCAGCGAGAAAGAATAAGCGGGAAATCATTCTTCGGAATCAATTCGCTAGACGCTGCGTTAAACTCTGGAGACAATAATACCTCATGCAACTAAGATTTCAATTTCTGTTTGGCACATTTAAATTAGAGAAAGACACTGGGACATGTATTGCTTCGCAATAATACAATAATGGGATATTTAGTACAGAGTTAACACTTCCATGTGAATTAAAGGGAAGTAATGTAAAGTTTGATGATAATATCCATCATCATTTAGTGACAAAGGATTTTATCATTTAACTTGATTTCACTAGTTCTCTTAATTGTCTTTTCCTTCATGAGTAAATTTTCAATACCTGCTTTTATATATTTATCTTTTTCGATGAATATTCGTGCATTTTTAACTTATTATTGAGGAGTTTGTAAAAAAAAATAGGTTCTATCTGCTTACTTTTTGTATAAGAGTAAAGTGATGCAATTTTAATATAATTGTTTTAATTATTCCATAACTACATATATAATTTTTCCTGTACACATTGTAGTATGACATCTATGGGAAACGTTTAGACAGCATATAAAACCAGATTTGACTTCATACACTGTCCTTTTTTGGGGCAGCAGCGTCATTGCCCCTGAACGAAGAAAAATTCAGCTACTTAGTATTGAGCTTTACGTTTGCTGTTTATGTGATGGGATATGGGGTTCGGCACACACATCAAATAGATTTATATCACATTTTCTACTATTTTTCAAGCGTATGATAATAATATGAAATATTCCTTCAAAGAAAATATTCGTAATTTTGACATTTTTTTAATTATTTCTCTAATTTAAGGAAAATGCGGAAAATATCACTTTCAATTTAATTCTACCGTGAGAAATTCGTCTTTCGTGTAAAATTTATAATAAAAGAAATACTACAGTTTAACTTTCTTAATATGTAATAAAAATATATAGTTAATACGCAAATATTGTTCAATTAGTATAAAACTGCATGTTTACGAAAAATTTTAATCATTATTACGTTTTCGATGCGATTTCTCCCTGTCTGCCTATATATCGATGATTAATTCTTTTATATCTTGAACGACATTCCAGATCAGTAATTTAAATCTAGACTGCAATACAAGACTGGAATGTTGATGGACCTCAAACTATGCGTGTGGCTACTATTTTTTCTCTATTAGAAGCTTTTAGTATTCATTTGATAAGCATATCCACTCTGGTTTCCTGCTATGTGATTGGCTGTCACCACAAAATACCACCTCGCTCCACATTCCTCTCACCTCACTTAAATTGAAGTAACGTCAAAACACTTTTCAACATATCATTGAAGAGCCCTCTTTGAAGTCCCGAGGATTTTCAATTGGATGCAGTTCTATGGAATAACTGCGACACTTATTATTATTTAACTTACTCAAAGTGTAGGACTTTTAATTAAATTGTTGTCTTCCTTTGCGTGCTTAAGGATTTAAATAAATATTTAAGTTAAGTACATTCCTAAGACTCATCATTCCGTTAGCAACTGAACATTTCATTTGCTTTCAAGAGAGAAAATGTTAATCCATTTCTTGAATCTGTCAGCTGGGATTCGAAGCACGTTGATGGCAAAATACACGTAAGAAAAGTTTTGTTACGAAAACACGAACAGAATCGAAGTTAGCAGCAGCCTTTAATATTTAGCCGTGGTAAATTTTGAGGGTCAGATCGAATAGCAATTACTATATATCAAATTGGAGAAAATTTTCGTTCGAGGTACAAAGAAGGAAACACATCGACTGGGACATTTTGAAAAATATATGAGCTGAGAAAGGAATTATTCTTGGGGATGAAATCCGCAATTCTAGAGAATATGCATTTTTAAACCATTTATTAATTGAAATTTTCTACTAGGCATTAGAAATGAGGACAAATTTAGTTCAGTTTTAATTAAAACCTTTCAAACTGACTGAAATGAAAGTTTTTTTTAAACGATAGAGGTTTTATGGCTTTATATAAATTTTATTACGGAAACTAAGCACTTGAAAAGTCGGATGTAATGTTTTATTATACTTTAGTTAGCTACAGAAAATAAAAATATTTAGCCAATAATATAAGAGTATGCCTATCTGTTTTCCTTTATTTAAAATATTTTAAGACTATAGTCTCATATGTTTCAAAGTGTTTTCTATATTTAATATGGATCAGATTCATTACAAGAAAATAAAATCTCTCGCCATGTATTCTTATTTCATTAATAGCTTCTCCACACATATTTTCGTGTTCTAATCCAAATATTCAAAGTTGGAGGGGAGGAGGGAAGTTATCCAGTTATTTCTTTATCTTCACATTTAGAACACGGCACATTTTTTCAATACAACGTACATTGAAATTGGTAAGAATTGTTTCTAAAGTCCTCGATTCTAAAGTCCTCGTTGTTTTGTGATCGTTTCACATAATATTTATGCTACCTATACGAAGTACTGTTTTATGTAATATGTACATTTTGATCAGTTAAATTTTGATAGTCAGAAAGATATAACTAGATAGTAAATAATTTTTATAAATTTTTCTATTATTAAAATGTACGTTACAGGATTTTGTCTTATTTAACGGAAGTTTGGATGTTTATTTCATCTTTTATTTTATAAACGAATAATTTAAAAATTATTTCCCAAGTGTTTGCAAAGGGTTGAATATTTTAATACAGTTTTTTTTGGGGAAAAAGGATTTTTAAATCACAAATTAGATAGGCAGCAACTTATTTGCAATAAAATAATATAGATAATTTATATACTTTTATTTCTAAACTCAGATCTAGTCTTAATAAATTATTTTGACTTAAGTTCAGATTCTGTTTGACTTCTATCACTAGAACTTTTAAATAACTCACGTAGTTTTTTCGGATTGCAAAAATGACTGTGTTTCTTACACATCATCTAAACTAGTAATTGTCATATTTACTTGCTCTGACAATGAAATTTAAAATGAAATTTTATGTTGTTAATTAAGAAAATATTGCGTTCAATCTCGTAATTCAGTTCGTGGTATGAAAAAATATCTTTAAAAGTTAATCAACTATAATCCCCTTACAAACCTATGCATTTTTTTTCGACAGTTGTAGTAATCGTCTCCAGTAATATCTAAATTAAACTTTCAAATTCCTTTAATTTAACACGAATCAATTTATCTTCAGTTATTTTTCTACACATT
This sequence comes from Dolomedes plantarius, assembly GCA_907164885.2. Classification (NCBI taxonomy): domain Eukaryota; kingdom Metazoa; phylum Arthropoda; class Arachnida; order Araneae; family Dolomedidae; genus Dolomedes; species Dolomedes plantarius. The sequence goes on along the minus strand of OU015501.1, from coordinate 7,162,312 downwards.
TATTTGAAAAGGTAGTAATCACTTGAAATTACAGATTTTGAAGTATCTTGCAGACCTTCACATTAAATGCGTTAGTTAAGAGTATTTATTCCTTAGAGCGTGGGGATGCATTTTGGAATATGATGCCCACTCCAAATTATTTTTAATCCTGTAACCAAAAATTTAGGCTTTAAAATATTTCTTACTGTAAAATGATACCTTTATAAATATCTTGTCGCTAAGCACAAATATAAAAAAAAAATCATAAAATATACTCCAAAATTTTCTGAATTAACTTTTTTCCTCATTCTCCTAAATAATGCAAAAAAAAACAAACAATTTTTAATTTACCAATAAATATACTGTTTAATGTATTTATATTTTCCAAACTTTTTTTATCAAAGTATTTTTATCATGAAAATGTGTATTGATGCTTTCTGTATACTTTTTTTATTCATATGAAAACAAATTTATGTAACAAAGTTGGTAGAAGTTTTGGTCGGAAAATAAATTCAGCCCCTTCTACTTAAAACATTACGTACTTGAAAGGTAATGAACTTTGCATCTAAAAAGAAACTGACAGAAAAAGAAAGCTAAGAAAGAATAACTTATTTCATTGCATAAAGAGAAGAATTGAATTTACGGTAATGAATATTCTCATTAATCGTACCTGCCCCGTCTTTTATTTAGGAACTTCAGTTTATGAAGATTTATTCTATTTAGTCTCTTCCCCAAAGCAAGTGCAATAATTATCCTCATTGAATGCGTTTATCACTGTTGATTTGGAGGGGATAAAAAATGGTCCCCAATTCCCCTCGTCGACCTTTCAATTATCGCATTGACTTTACTGCATGGGGACCAACAAAGCATGACAAAACTGAATCCACTTCGGCAGAATTCCCGAAGAAGGAAAGCAGCGAGTCTGGTGTTCCTCATCACAGCCCAGATACGAGCAGCATTTCAAATCAGCCCGCTCATAATCCCACTTCATCTGTAAATAGAATCCAGTTCAACCCTTTCGCTGGATGCTGTACCTGGTGGCACAACGTCCGTTAGATAGAGGCGGGAGGTAGCCGTCAGATAATGGTTTTATTCCTACGCAGTCTAGGGGTGTTGCCTGAGCTCTGAGTCACCTGGTTCATTAGATTGGTGACATTACTGCAGCACCAGGGAGTCACAGATGGCTAGAATCACCGCCCACGCTACTCCATACATTTGAAAAAGATTGGGCCACGAAACGTGTTGGTCCACTGAACACGGCACGAGGAGTGTTATTTTTGCTCGGTTGATTCATTTATCTCTTTTATCGTGTATTCTTTCACCCAGTCATGTATTCATTCTGAGGGGGAAATATTCATCAGAAGAGGATTAAATCACTTTATACAAACGAGCTTTTGACTTGCTTTTGAACTGTGCACATTTTTAAATTTCGATTTGTTCTGTAACGAGACAAATGCTGTATGTGGAGAGAATATGAGTTTGAAATGAAGTTCGGAATAAAGAAGGGGAATTATTCACTGACAAATATGAGTTGTCTCGGGTGACATTTGATACACAAAAGGAACATTAATAATCCATTTAGAGGATTTTTTATTCTTTAATATTTCATGATTTTTTTTTCATTGTAGTTTTGATCATTAAATTTAATTCAATGTTTGATAGACTTTTCTCTCAATAATTTCGATAATAGAGATGGTAAAGCGAAAAAAAATTATTCTTTATATTTTAAATATACAGACATAACACTTTCATTGAGTTCATCGGGAAGCAATTTTTACATGCCTTACATTTTAGTGTAATTTCTGTTTACGGACGTTTTCAAATAATGCCACTTTTAAATAAATTATCTTACACAAACGAAAAATGATATTTAGCTTACTTCGCAATAATTTTGTCATTACAAACGAGAGTCAATTTACAAACATTTTATTCCATCTTATCAATAGCTTTTCATTATAGTGGATTCTCCAAGTATTCTTAAGAGCTTTGCTGAAATATGTGAACTATTTGCCGTTGACGATTTTTTTTTTAAGTTAGTTTTATGAAATTAATTTTTCTGTGTAGTGTATCTGACTGTTTTCTTTAAGATCAGACTATTCAGAAACACTGCATCCAACTTATTAATATAATGAGCACTGTTGCCTCTTTAATAGGAATAAACTTTTAAAATTTTATTTCATCTGATATGTTTTTTCCTGTTTCTTTCAACCAACTGTGATTTGTAGTGTTTATTGTTGAATTTATCGACTGTCTTATAAAGAAATTTTAACTAAAGCAATTTTAATTGCATTATTATATGCGATCGACTAAAAACATATAAGATTAAACTGGTCTCATAACCAATATTTGAATTTTAAATTAACATGGAAAATCACTCACAAATGCATACTTTTTTAGAAATTAGTTTTGCCTTTTCAATATGCAGAAGGCAACTTTCATATTTAATAATTTCATACGCTTTTACAAAATCGAGTGTGTAATAAACTTGAATCTATACATAGTAAACTAGTTTACTAGTGTATTATAGCTCTCAAAATCGTTTTTACACTGTTAAGTAGCTAAAAATTTCAAATACAAAATTTTAGTGGGGATGCAGTTTACTGAAAATAAATTGACTCCCACAATCTAACTATTGTTATTTTTGCAGTAAAGGATATAGCATGTGTTGAATATGCCTTTTGGAGTGTATAGCGGTTAACTTCCCCGCAATGGGCTTGGATTCAAATCCCGAATAAGGTTTGATCGTTAACGTGTTATCTCCTTCATAGGGAGCAATGCTGACTCACCTCAATTGTGCTCCCATAATAAAGTAGCTAGCAAGACAAAAGGGGAATAATAAAAGGCGAATGTGCCTCCGCATTATCAAAAAATAAGCGTCTTGTGTATAACATAATATATTATACACACAATATCCTTGTATACAAGGAAACTATCTGGTAGACACTTTCGACGATAATCGGATCCAGAATAACGGTTTCTTGGGTTAAAAAGGGGACCAATCCAACTGATGGAACGTTTATTACTTGTGCACCTTATGGTTATTTAATAGATTAACATAGAAGATATTGACATTTTTACAAAGATCAGAGTGAATGGATAGAGGTGTGCTGTTCAATTCGTACCCAATCTCTAACTCCACAGTTTAATAATCCAACTAGCACAAGGAAAATTAGTTTCGTTTGTCCACGTCATTATCTAGGGTTCAATATGCCTCGCGACATCTAGGCACCACCCACAGAAAAGCGGAAGTAATTATATAAGGGGACAGGCAATATTAAAAGTTGAGAATTAATGGAATAGAATTAAAATTGGTGGGGCGTTATTATATATATATATATATTTATATATATATATATATATATATATATATATATATATATATATATATATATATTAGCTGAAGCAATTTTTATTGTATTATAATATGCCTTAGACGAAAAAACGCACAATCTTAAACTGGTCTCATAACAAATTTCAATTTTAAATTCAGATGGAAATTCACTCAAAAATACCTACTTTTCTTGTTACCATGAGTTTATTTTACATAGAAAAATATACTCATAATTGAAAATTGTGCAATTAGTCATGAAAACGAAATGAAATTTTAAATAGGCTGATTTTTAATAGAAATGCTTGCACAGTAAGAATAACTTGCAGTACTTTCAACATTCCCCCATTTTTCCTTTTCTGTAGGAAATAATAAATTCAGGCACAAGAAAGCAAACTATGATTACTTGAGAACTGCACTGTTTCTAAAGAGATATTGTCATTTAAAACAATTTTCATCTGGTAATCTTAATTTCCTTTCCTTTCCTGTATCAGTATTAAGTATTCATCCATGCTGAAAATTTGCATCCTCAAAAATTTTAATTCTAAAGTAATCAGTTTTCATAAATTAAGAGTACATAATTCCCAAAACAAAAAACAAAAAATTTTCCTTTCATATGGAGCGATTTCCATGCTCTGCAATTCATATCATATACTATAATGTATTAATAACTTGTTGTAAAAGCATTTAAAAAATTCATTGAAATGTCACCGTCCATCTTGCTGTTGATTTATGAGGGATTTACAGTTACTTAATACATTTTAAGAATTAAAAGCAGTTTCTTCAGATTTGAAAAATATGGTTGAGTTTTAGCCAAAACAAAAATAATAAATATAGCCTTATTTAGGGAATTTGCGTTGAGAGCCTGCACGTATAAAATTTCAATGATTCTGATTCTTTATTATAGCAATGATTCTATAAACAAGTAGACAAATTTAATTTTAGGAAAATTATAAATGCCCTGTTTCTAAAGATACATTTATCGGAAAGTTGAACTACCGATATGGAAACGTTATTTGAAATAGTCGTAACTTTTGTTATAAATAAACCAGACATTCTGTTACATGATATTTTTCTTTAGTTACTTTTACTAACTCTGTGGATTCGGCAAGATGAAGTATTTTTAGCTCAATAATGTGTTACAAAGTCAAATGAATCAAGCTTGCATGTTCCATGCGACACTCGAGGCGTTTATAATGGTCCTAGATTCGAAAATGGGATAAATATATCACTCGTTATCATTGGAGAAGCGAATTACTGAACAATCGCCTCTATCAATAACTGTTCAAACTAAATATGTCATTCGAAAAGCGATCAAGATATGAATTACATATCTATGCAAGCAAAACGGATATGAATTTTCTCCCTTCAGTTTGTAATTTCTCAAAGATAAAGATACGCATGAGCAGAATATATGGGAGTTGGCGACACTTGGCGTCCAATTTTTGGCGATCGAAGTTTCAGAAAGTTGGTAACCCTGTAGAACTTTCGTGCCTAGTTTTCCTCATCCCATTTTACTCTACCGCGTATCCTGATGTTTGGGGGGAGGGAATGGGGAAACCCCCTCCTTTTCCTCCCTTTTCCCGGACTATGAAAGGAAAAATCCAGAACTTTTGAATGGCACCATTAGTAATACATCAGGAATGCAGGAGCTGCGGACGACAGTCTTGCTCAAAACACGTTTAGCGTTCATATTTTCAAATGCAGCTTGGTTTTGATGTTAAGCAATGTTAAATGTGTGATCAAAGGGTAATTCTTAGAATAGCAGTGCGTGTATCTTTCGGAATTAAGTGAAATTTCAAGCCTTAAAAGTTGCACTTTTTTAACTGGATATTCCATCCTTTTGGACCTTTGAAGTATTTTACACGAATTCTTGCCAATACACATGTATACATTATTGAAATAGGAATATGAAAATATGTTAAGTGAATTACTAGAAATTTCTGAAAATATCTAAAAGAAACGAATTTCCTTTACTGATAGATGTTTAACACCAGATTTATTTTTGTTCATTCATAATATAAAAAAGAAAACACATGTTTGCACATAAAGAAAAAAAAAATGCATTACTTAATTTAGTTAGCTTTCAATAAAAAAAATAGAAAAAAATCCTGTAAGATACATCTTCAAGAGCTTGTGTGTGTTGCTAAATAAATTTCAAGTAACTACTAAAAATAATCTATAACGATAAAAATTGCACAAATTTCGATATTAACAGCCACCTGGAAAAAGGAGAGAAAAATGCATAATTCAGTTTATGACATTTATTAAGGAAGAAATTTTATTAAAGTAAGATCAGCCATCACAGAGCTTTTCAAAGAAACTAAGTGATGCGAAGAAAATTTAGGTTAAATTTTATACTGTTAAAACTGTTTTATACTATTTTATACGGTTGAAATCTTACGATGCCATCAGTACTTTTTAAATTGCCTGCAAAAAATACACTAAAGAAAAAAAAAAAAAAAAAAAAAAACTTTTGTCGGTGTAAATGTAGGGGATAATTCTAATTTATTCTAACTCCTAGATTTACTAAATGCCACAACAATTCACCAAAATTTCTATTTAGTAGTTCTTTCATTGTTCTCATATTTACAGTTAGGACTGGCTCTAAACAGTAGGTTCTGGTCTAAATTGAGTCGTGTAGCCAAAAAAGAAAAAAAAAAAGAATAAAACGTTCTCAACCAACCTTTAAAAAGTATTTTTAAGTTCCTCAAATTGTTATATGCGTAATTACTAGTAAATTACAGACGATGAAAGCAAGTTGATTCTGTTGCTTCGTATCATAATTGCTGCAACGAAAATCCTTCATCCTGAAAACTGTGCTATTTTTTATAGAACTGCAGGTGGTTTCCAAGAAATTCAGCTATTCAGAAATATTTTTAAGTGGAGTTTAAATATCATTAAATCGCAGTCTCTCGTGAAACCTTAGAATTACCGTACGCACATCCTCATAGACGTTACAGCTCTTTACACTGAACTGCTTGGTTAAAGGTAGTTATCAATTAACGATGACACTAAATTAGAGGAAAGTATTTTTTAATACTGAACATTCTTTACCGGCGCTAACAGAAACATTAAACTGAATGTGATCATCTGAATAATTTTAAGATACAGGCTAAATGTACAACAAAACATTATCCAGAAAATTAACTTCTAGCCAAATCTTCCGGGAGAGCTAAATTTCTATAATTCCAAAGAAAACAAAAATAAAAGTGCGTTATAGAGCTAGTTAAAGGAGCATCTTGTTATAGTTCCCAGTGAAAGAAAGAGCTGTTAAGGCCGACTTATTTCAAACGAAACAATAATAAAGCCCATGTACTAAGCATATTGCAACAGAAAAAGTAGCATACAAATATTAAAATTAAGATACCTAAACAGGCATGTTAATTAATGTAAATATAAATATAAATACTATTACATTCAATATTAGTTAAGAGGGAAAAGATTACATTTTCTAGTCTGTAAAACAAAATATATTATTAAAAACTTCTTAGGATAACTATTAAAAATATGCCCAAATCTTACAATAAATTATGTATAACCTTATCTTGATTACCCTTTAAACATAACATATACATGTAAATAAGCTCATTTATTTTTAATCATTTAAAAATATAGAGAGAGTTAAGAATTCATTTTTGGCTCATATATGCAATATACTTTTAAATGTATCCCAATTCACATATTCTATGTTACATATTATTCTAAGAGGTGATGTTAAGAAAACTGACATAATTAAAACTAATAGAAAATATAGAACTGGACTTGTGAACGATGAAAGCAAAGAGAAATAAAAAAATATTCTCTATAAATTAAAAAAGAAAAAACTATCTGAATTCTAAAAAAAGTTAAGGGTATCTTAATTAGGATCTGAACAACATATCACACAGAGCGCTTGCACAGGCAGCTAAAAGACCAAAAAATATTAAGATTTTTTCTGCCTGATATAAATTTGAAGCAGTGAATCCAAAATTAATATCACGTTTATTACTATTTTACATCCATGACATTAACAATCTGCACTTAAATACTATCCTTCCATGTAAAATATCCTTTTATGTCCTTGTATTTATTGTATAGAAAAGAAAAAAATAGAGGATGGGAAATAATTGTTGAGCTTGCTCTTTTTATTACAACAATATAAAGTAGGGGGAATCCCTATTTTAAATCACGTTGGATAACTGGTATAAGTTTTTTCAGCACCATTTCTCTCGCAACATAATCTTTGTAACCTTTCTGGTGACGTTATTTCAAGCCAGTACATCCCAGAGCGTGAAATCTTCCAAGCAGTCGCTCTTGTGGCACACGGCCAGGTGTGTTTGTCAGTTATTTACTCAATCTGGGAACGATGCGACAGCAGTGTAATAAGCTACAGCGTGTCTCCTTAAGGGAGGGAGAGAAAACTTGCCGTCAAGCTCTCTTGACTCCTGTCTGTGACTGTCAGCGCTTCCAGACTCCGAATGACTTCTAAAATTGGAAACGATAATAACTCCGCCAGTTGCAGTTATTACCTGTAGGAATAATAATGATGCGCTACAACCAGTGTCTTTCGAACGCTACTTTAGAGAGATTTCTGACTTCTTGAAAGTTTGTTGGAAGTCAGGATCATGGCCTTCTTGTTTGTCCTTTGCTGCATTCGAACACCTTCGACTTAAGGGACTAAAAACATTTTATGTTATTTTAATGAATAAAAAAAGTATAGTTTTTAATTTCGTTGCATTCAAGAATTACGAATTGAAAAAAACAGGAAATGGGGTAGCACGATTTACGAGATATGGAATGAATAACTTTATCAGATTCTAGGACAAAACAAAACGGAAAATTATAAAAAAATAAAAATGAAACCCCACAAAACTGCATGCAGGAAATTCAAGTAAGTATGAATACTAAAAGAGCATATACCCAAGGGTCAAAACTTGTGTAGTGTATTTACGTATATGGTCTCTTAAGTTTTCTGTCACGGAAATTAAGTATTAATAGAACATCTTCTAGGAATTTAATGAATATTAGCAACTGCCTATATCACCTCATACTACACAAAAAACTTTTTCTTTAAACATCCGAAATTAGGTCTGTTTTGGGGTCATTGTGAGAAGGAAACAATTAAGCTAGGAATTTTGGTGTAAGAAAAATAGTTCGCACTTATTTCAGTTATGGATCGAGAGACCTGGTAGATGTTTCGACATGGAATCCAAAGCGAATAGGAAAAGGAATAAATTTAAAACAGTAATAAAAAAATAGAGGAATCAATGCTAAATTAAAAGAACTCAAATAATAGGTGCATTTGAAAAATTATATTTCATATGTTAGAAATACATGTATAACATATATATTGTGAAGACTCATTATTATTCATGGTAAATGTATTCAACTGCCACTCAAATTTTGAGACTTTAAGCGAATATATTTCTTCGTGATTTGGAGGCTGTTCAGTGAGTGGTGGTGAAAAGGTAGCACGTGGCTGACGGATGTATGCGGACGTGTCACTTAGTTTGCAATGAGTTCGAGTTAACAATTTGTAAGGATACCGTATATTTTTGCTTTAGTGGGCTTTAGTGGGATGAACGTAAAAAAGTACTTATTGTTCTATTTAGAGCTAATTAAATTCAATCTTATTTCGCTAGTACAGCAGAAGTAATTTGATCTTCTACATTAATAAAACAAGAAAGAAATAGAAGATTTTGTGCTATCAGATTTTGTGCTATCAAGATTTTGTGTTATCAAGATTTGTGCTAACAAGTTAAGGAGCTAATCAGATTTATCTTTTGAAACAACCCTCCCCCCCAAAAAAAGCAGTGTTTTAGTAGAAATTGAAACAAAAGCAGTTTTTACATTTCCCTTTAAAACGCATCTTTTCCGATAACTGATTCGCGATTTCTAATTTTCATGAAAATACAGAGATATATACACATTTTATTAATGAACGGAAACGCACTCTTTCATTCTGTCGGCTTCCATTAATACATGTATATCTTCAACGAATAGATAAATTTGCTGTCGTATTTCCCTCCATTCTTTTGTTTCGAGACTACATTTCCAAGTTTTGAATATTCATCCATCACGTTTTCTTCTTGTCGTATTCGTTTGACTTTCACACGTATCGATATGCAGTCAAGTATCGCAGAGATCCATTTGAAATATTTCCTGTATTTTCTCTGTATGAGAGCTTAAAAGAGCTCTTTCAGTAAATTCGAAACTCTTTTTCGCTTACTCTGAGAATTTTCTTAAACGGTATAAAGATAAATGAAAGTGTTTCTTACAATGTTAAATAGGTTAAATCACCTTAAATAAGTTTATTTCGATTTCAAGAAGTATTTTACTTTCTAATGAACCTAAATTGAATACCAAATTTTTGCACGTTAATATTATCAGAATGAGTAATACTATTTCTGTTTCTTTTTTAACCGAGTTAGAATCTAAATTCAAAAGCATAAATAGAAATAAATAGATCATATAATTTTTAGATGCAAATTTTGGCTACGTATAAAAAAACTGTCAATATTACGCTAAGAGTAAACGTTAATAAAAGAGTTTAAACTGAGTCACAATGTTAATATCTTAATTCATGAACGCGGATTGGTTTGTTGATTGGTTGGATGCTACTATCATGTTTTTTAATAAGAGGACTGAATGGAAAAAAAGATCTGCCATTTAAACCTATTTTTTAACAGCTACGAGCCCTGTGGCAGTTCTGGAGCTCAAGACCTACCCATAGTCTGGATCCTCTCAATCATGAAGGGACATTTTGAAAATACTGACCTCTGATGCTGTTGTACCCTTCCACGTACAACTCTGAAAAATTTATTTATGGAGGATGTCTTCAATTCAATATTAATTTAAACACGGGCATGAGTAATTTGAAAACTATACTTTAGTATTACATTACTAAACTGTTCACGTGTTAGAGTCTTTGAGATATTTCTTCACTTGCGTTGGCAAAATACCTGGTTAGCCAAAAACCTTTTGAACATTCACCCTCAGGCGTGATCAAAATTCAGTGAGTCGTTCATTAAAAAAAAAGAAGTGAAATAGGATATTAATATAATATGTTGTTGCTTTTTCTTATGCCACTGGCTGGAAGTTCCAGACCAGGTCCATATAGGCTACGGGCTGAAGTGTTCGGCTAAGGTTTGAAATAGCACAAGGGCCAGAGTCCGACTTAGCTAGTTGCCACCTCAATTTTGACCGAGCAATAATTGAAATAATTTGTTGAGATAGACTATATTAAGAATACCTGAATGATCCCAAAGCGAAAGACAGTAAATCAAATTTACCTATTTAAGACCATCCATACACAGAAGAAAAATCTCTCGTAAATTTCTTATTCGTTCAAAACATATCATCAGGAAGACAAAAGAAAAAAAAAATTAGAACAAGTGACCCTCACGAGAGAATATCTGTAGAGGAATTTATGAGGAAACATTTAGGGTTGGAAATTTCTTTAAAATTAACCTTAGCTCTCAACAGTTACCGATAAAGTTTCTACTTTTAAATTTATTTTGTCTTAAGAAAAAAATCATCTGTTGAGACTTTTAATCCCGCTCTCCGATGTTAATTGAGGTTTAATAAGATTAGAGTAGTGGCGAATGTATTTTCAGATCATTTGAGAGTAAAGTGACTAATAATTTACCATATGCAAAAATTATTTCCCTATTCTTAGAATCTCTGAATTATTTTATATTGTAAAGAAAGAAATTCATGAAACTAGTCAGCTAACTGTACGTTAGCTTACCAAAAGTTGACAGAATCAAATATTTTGCCCATTTTTTTAAAATTTGAATTTCCCAGTATATATGGTATTCAAAATTTACAAAGAGGTAGTTTTACAAACTATCAGAAATCCGATTAAATGAAGCTATAAATTAGGATCTTTAGTTATCACTCTAATGGTCAGATACTGTCACCCTGACAATAATAACCACCTCTGCATCAGATATTTCCATCAAGAGCGTAAAGATCAAGTAGATACTGGCTTGTCATATTATAGGTCATAAAAGAGTAACAGCTCATTCATAGAAAATCGCTAGTGGTAATTGTGCTTACGAAAGCAATCGTAAAAATCTCATAATACTGCTGGATGTAACTAAATAAAGATTTTTACATCCCTACACAAACTACTACACTCCACTTCTCCGTTCTATTTACAGAAACATATTGATTGGTAAAAGTATATAAAGTGTCTTCTGGGAGGAAGAGAGAAAAAAAATCACGTATTTAAATACCTATAATTCTTATGAAGAACATTTCTTTAGATTTTCGCTGGGTTTTCTTATAAAAACTATTAAAAAAAATCTCCGATTTTTTCACTTGTTTCACCGAACGTTTGAAAATATAAACTGATACACGGTTTTGCAGTTTATCTGAATTGCATGAAAAAATTTTCTTTTAAATTTATAATTTGTTTCTAGTAGAATTATAAATTGTGTAACTTATTTCTACATAATTTCTTCATGAAAAACAATTTCCAGCAGACATCTATTTAATTATATACTTATTTTACACTTTTTGAGGCTATTTTTTTAAAACGTTATTTATAAATAAATATATTACAAATACTCCAAACTTTTCTAAAATGATTCTTATCTCTCTCAATTTAGATTATCAAATTAGATTTAATGTTGACTACTTTAAATGACTTTGCTGTCCTTCACGTGTATACGAACAGGAATACATGTTTCTTTAATATTTTGTCAGATGAAACAAAATTTGTGTGTACGTGTTAATACTATCTATGCCGATTGTAAAACAAAGGGCAAACACTCACACATATGGAATCCTTCTCACTTTCAAGAAATAATTTTAAAGTAATCTAACAGGAAAAGGGTATTTATAATGAAATATTTTAATAAAAGTTGGCTTTTTAATGTAGTAGAGCAGATTTAGAGCATGTCTTTAAACATAAAATATCCTTGCTTATATACATATGGCAAAAATCTAAACCCGGTAACAGAGATTAAAATTTTGAAAACCCAGTGAAATACACAAAAAATAAAATAAAATTGAGAGCTCACTAATTAATATTATCAGTAAAATTGAAAAGAATTGCTAAGATTGATTCCTTTTCAAATTAAGCATTTCATAAAATAATGAACTAATTGTACTGTAGATTTTATATTGTAATTGAAATAAAAATACAAAGATCAAATTGACGAGAGAAAGAAAAGGAAAACTGATTTCCCTGAGCAAAGTTTTCGAAAGTTGTAAAATCTCAATAACTACTATTTGGAATTGAAAAATGCAAAACCCCACAAAAGTAATGTCTTTAGATTTATAGAATAAATCCAATTAACCCTTTTCCTTAAAAATTAGTTTATACTAATTACTTTAGGAATCATTTTACTTTAACATCACATGATCATATTTCAACAGACATTACCTCTTCCTCTTATAAGTATAATAACTTACCAAAAACGAGAATTAGAAATAGGAAATGTATAATACTACAATTTCTTTGATATGAAGTTTTGACCATAAAAAGATAATATTACAGCTTATACTTTTACGCTTATTACTCTTAATTACTCAACTCTTGAATCTGTTTCATTAATGATATCGATATTCATATATATAGTCATGTACGACCGAATATAAATCAAGGCAATTTCCAACATAAGTAGCAGGTGTATTCGAACATTAAATTTAATTAAAATGTAACTCTCAGGGTGTAAATGGACGGAAAATCGTAAATTCTGAAATTTTGAAATAATCAACGAGTAGTAAATTTAAAACAAGTCGGAAGAGATCTCTTAATTAATATGTCTTTTAATTAGATAGATCATGTAATGGAATGAATGATCTCCTAAGCAGTTTATTCGAAAATTTCATAGATTTCAGATAAATTTATTCGATATTCAGTATCATGGGATTGAGTATTTGTTTGTATGATAATAATGAATGTAATAATTATACGAGATTGCATAGCTTTTCTGAGCATGTTCTAATGAAATATTGACTTTTGTTGAGAAAGTTCGGTGTATAATTTCGGTCAAATAATAACACCTATGTGTTGTGGAACATAATTAGGTTTAAAGAATTGTATTAAAAAAGCGTGGGCCCTCTGTATTAATTATCATGTGTACGGAGGAAAATATATTCCAGTGTAAAAATATATTCCAGTGTAAAAATATATTAGAGTGTTCTTTTTTCAATAATATTAAAACTGATATGTAATTAGGAGGCTGCTTTTATTTTTAAGTTTAGTTCTGACCTTCCATGAAATAAGTGACATAAAGCAGTTTTTAATGTAGTCTAAGATTTCGCAAGTTACATTAAAAGTTACAACTAGATAAACTAGTCAGAAGATCATACTAAGGAAATTTAAACTACGTATAATTAATATAATTGACACATAAATTTGGAAGTAGCCCTTTGTATTCTTTATTTCCGCCTGTTTGTACAGAGAAACGTTTTATGATTTTTCGTTGTCCAATTTAAATTTTATTAATGCCCTATTGAGAATTATGAATTTATTTCTCTGGTTCCGACACCAACTGATAAATGACTACATTAAATCTCCTTATTAACAGATATATTTTCTGTAGTTTTACTTCTGTAAGTTACTTCTAATTTTTTATTAACTTCAAATTGTATTTGATTATGTTCGTTTTATCCAATATTTCATCGTATTATCACTAATAAAACAAAAATAAAAGCTTTAAGCAAAATGAGTCAATTTAGTTAATAAAAAATGAGTTATTTCTAAAATTATTTAAGCTCGATTTTCATAGATCTGTTGCCCCAATTTATATAAATGCTTATTATTTGGAGAGCTGCTAGCACATCCATTTCCCATTATTTCTCTGGTAAAGAATGCGCATTTCGCAATGAAATATATATATTCATCTCTTGCAACCTGATCCTATTTTCAGAAAAGGCAGATACAAGCTGCAGCGCACCTCAGCCATTATTCATGATCAGGGTCCTACATACTGAACTGTTACTGGATGTACTCTCTCATTGTTTACGTGATTCATAGCTCTAAATGCCCCACACTTAGTACAACAACTCTCCACGCGACAAAAGAAATATTCGTGTCACGTTGGTAAGATTTTTCTGCTAGATTCATTTTTAGAATACGAGAAGAGGCATGTAATCATTACATTGCTCTTGTACCTGTGTTTCTATCAATTCCATTTGACATACCGGCAAATGTTTCGGACAACAGAAAGCACGCCTCAGAAATCGTTTATCATAAACGATGAATCACTGGATTTGAAGACACATGAAAATATCATTTATACATAGAATTTATCATCATATCTCTCCATACCAATTCATGAAATATGCAGATGCTATGAAACATTGCAGGTGGTAATAGGATTTCTTCCGGTGTGAAAGTAATTAGTCAAAGAATCGAAGGTAGGTACAATTGTTGTTCAAAACACGTGATATCTGCTTGAGATATTAAGGTGTATTCAAATAAATTTTTTAGAAAACTATCAATTGGCATTTTTATGCGTATTTTCTAACATATAAGACTACTTATATTAAAGAATATATCATTTTGTTTGATAAGTATTTAAAACGCAAATAAATTAAATCTTTTTCATTTATGAAGACGAACAAGAATACTGTATTACTCGCAAATTACGAAAACATTTTTTCTTGGTATAAAGGTATGTGAGGTACTATAGTTAAGGAAAAGTCTTGTTTATATTATACTGTGGGTTCAAAAGCCAATTTTCCTACCGTCGGCTGAATATATGCTATAAATAATGAATACCTTGCAATATTTTGGAAGTTCAGTAAAATTTTTATAAATTGATCATTTAAGGTTATTGACTGGTCTCATATTTTTTATTTTCTATTTAATTAATTGTTGCTATATGTTATTTCTTTTGTTAACTTATAAACTAATAGAACTGTTATCTGAGTCCGAGTGACTTACATAAATATTTTGAACTTATTTAACTAATAAAATCTTTATTTTACTTAAATAGCATAGCTACGAATAGTTTGGATGTTAACATAACCATACTTCCATTCTCTTCATTTTATTTATACTTATATGTATAATCGGTCCTTTTTTAAGTCTTTACTTTAGTCATATTTAAAGATAAGAACAGATATTTAAATACATAGAGGGTAAAATATACTAATGGATAGTTGAAAGGCCATGCGAAATAAATGGAATGCTTAAAAAACAATCGTATTTATAACAGTAGCCTTGGTGGAGTTAAAACGGTAATATTTAATTCCAAATAATAGCCAGTGGATATTAAAAACATTTCTGTTAAAAGGGGTTGGTGCGTAGTTAGTTAGTAGTAGAAAGTTTAAAAATAAAGGAAATATGTCACCTCAAAAAAGGAAGATTTAATATTTAAAAATATTATATAAATAAGAAAATTGAAATCAAACCAAATACACATTATCTCATTAAATGAAGTAAAGATATTCAAAGAATGAAGAAGGAAATCAAAATAGACAAGAAATTAATGGGAACATTGGGAACTGAAAATAAAGACGAAATTATAGCATTTATTGTTTTAGGTTTGCAGTTACTATAAGATAATAAAGTTTCCTATTCACATATGAAATACTTCCTCAAAGTTTGAAGCGGCAGGGCATATGTATATGATAACTTTTTAAACTTTTTCTTTATGTTTAACTCTTTCTCAAGTATTTATCTTGTTAAAACCTGTTAACACAATAATTAAATGAAAATTGAAAAATAAAACATTAAAATCTAGCTTAAAATTCTTGTTTACTATTATATCATAAACGATAGCCAAGTTTCGACATCAGTAATTTTCAAAGCCTCAGAAATCAATGTTCGCTTGAAAAATTATCTAGTTTGTAAACAGACAGAAACAAACAAATGGACACAAACCAGTATAAACTCCGTATAATTAACGTTTGGGACTGAATGTCTGTAGAAAGGTTATAATGTATGACATTTTCCATTTAGAAATGAATTATCATTAAAAAATAAAGGAGTAAGCTATTTAAATATGCTTTACTTAAAAAGTCTAACGCATTGATAAATTTTCAAAGTCTCAGAATTAATAGTTTAAAGACCATAAAATTTGTATGATATTTTCGACTTCTCCCCTTCATGCAGTTCTTTGTCTACGTAATTCATAAGTGAAGAAGAACTATTCTTTTATGAATAAAATACACATATATGAATTATATACACATTTAATGGAGAAACACTAAGAAATTATCATCTTGTGTTTTTATGCATTCATCTACTAATATCTCGAATCCCTAAACGATTGCACTTGAACACTTTTTTACGCCATGTATTTGCCTTTGTAAATGTGTTATATTGTATAAGACACAAATTCTACCACACAATTTTTAGCTGATACCTTATTACTCTTTGGGCTGAATTTGAGAATGCCTTTGGAATTCCCGGCTCTAATGTATCCGTGGAGGGAATAAGAGAAAAGTTATATACTAAGAGCGCTGTTTCACGGTGAATTACATTTGCAATTCACTGGTTTTTCTCTTCCATGAGATTTATTAACATTTTGAGGCTGTTTAATCCCAAGAATTTTTACTCTGATTCTTTTACGCTGTCTGCATCAGTAGAAACGTCAGAAAAATAGACACTTATTTATATTTTATTACCTAAATTGAAACTTTATGACAACTGTTCAAATAGTATCAGCTTAGCAAGAATCCAACTTTTTGCAGTTATAAAAGTTTAAATTTAAATTTTAGTTCAGTAACATGATTCATTTAACTAAATATTTCACTTTTTACTGGAGATATATTTCAAAAGCTTTCTCATTATATTTTAAAATTTTCAAAATTTAATAAGTAAATAAGGTTAAATTATATTATTTTCTGAATTTTGCCCTCTAAAACACAAAACTTTTAGATACTGTATCTCTTTTTTAAATTCTTATCTGTTCTTGTGGAAGATTACATTCCACTATATTACATCCTCACACACACACACACACACACACACATATATATATATATATATTCATTCGGTACCACAATTATTTAACTCACATGACATCTTATATTCAACACACTGATAGTTAAGGAGCATTTTTTCATTTTTATGCTGTTATATTAAATATCATTTTATCCGTGATTTAATGCGCCTAAGCTATGAGACGCGTTAAATTCCATCGAAAACTATATACCGTAGAAAAGCTACAACATTCATAAATTCCGAAACAAAACTAAAATATCTGGGATATAGTTAACTTGCTTAAAACAAGAGTGACAAATTCCAATTCCAAATGCTTTACAAATGTTCAAATATTGGATATGAGTTTTAAATTAACGATGCAATTCAAATATGTGGCATGCATTATCATATATTTTTTTATTTCCTTACACGTTTGACATAAGTGGATCATTTGCAAATTTCAACCAAATTTTATATTAAATTCATTCATTTCCGTAAGTGTTTCACATTTAAGAAAATAAAATAAATATAATATCATCTTATATACACTGAATTTTACTTTTAAACTATTCTTACAATACAGCATGCGTTGGAATATATTTTTAATGGAAATATTTCCCTTACACCGCAATTTTTTCACAATACGGCGATTTTAGCTTTTATAAGGATCTTTTGAGCATAAAATAAACAAACCGTATTTGATTAGCTTAGTAATTAGCAGACTAATTAGAAAATTTACTTCCTTTAACTTTTTTATAATGTAATTCCTGGTATTTTAATTCAAGTGGAAACGTTTTCATAACAAAGACAATACTGAATATCCCACAGATCTGAGAATTTAAAAAAAAATGAGTTCCTGTCGATTGAATAATTGGTATATTTTGTATTTTGGTTTGATCCGGATTCGTTAATACTCGGAAAATCCTTAAATTCTTCTGATATGTAGTATTAAAGCAAATTACTTCGAATTCCTTCAGTATCATAGAAAAATGTCTGAAATACTGAGAAAAACTGATATCTTGGAGAAGTTTGACTGAAAAAAACCTCAATTCCTCTTGATGAAATTACAAAATATTCGAGGATTGCAGTAAATGGTAATTTCCCTAGGATACTACATACTTAATATCTACACTGTTTGGTTAGTTGAGATCAAGTTGATTGTCAGTAGCTGCGATTGCTTAGCTGGGAGAGTTAATGAAAACGAATGTATCTGTAGAACAATATGAAGCTCCATGAATCAAACCGAAAAGCAATCACGGTCTTTTTGTTATGTGAGCTGGAGGCCTCTCAGAGGGCGCTTTTCTCCATCATTTTTATTGATAACTTCATCACGCAAATTACTTTGACTGAGAACGGAACTTAGTTTAGCGGCTCGAATGTATCATATGCAGAATATTAATGGAAAATTATTTCGCTCCGATTTACTGTTTTCCTATTCACATTCATAAATCGCGTAATAATTTTCTAGGCTCTCATAAATAAGTTTTACCATTTCCTCGCCATTCGGAATATCTATTTATATGAGGCTTGAATTCATAGATCGAAAATGAAAGTTTCAAAATGCAGATAATCTCATATATAATTATAAAAGTATATCCCATATTTCATCAACGAAAAACTATTAATCTGTAGAATTAGGAAATGCTCTAGAATATGCATACGTTTCACAGAATTAACCCGTGCTCCTTGTAATGCCAGAAAAAGTAAAATTTACTTTACGCAAAAATTATGGTTGGCAAAGCTACATTAATCATAAAGTACTATTTTGTTTAAATACAGCAAATATTCAAATTTTAATGATGTCATTTTTATAAAGGTAATAATGAAGGAAATAAACTTTTTCAATACAGCTTTCATAGACTGTAAAAAATTATTTTCATACCTAATACCCAACATAGTTGATCAGTTTCACTAAGGTAACATTCAATTAAAGACTTATTGATAGGACATTCGTGTCTGAATCAAAAATGTACGCTACCACAAGAAAAAAAATATTCGTGCTTAAAATTTCAAGTATTTACCTGTTTAAAAAAATTCAACAGTAGTATAAAATTTTTTATTAATTCATTTGAACTGACAGAATCCAGGAAATAGCATTTCTCTTTGCGCATGTTCGAAAAGGTACAGAATTATTTTCAATAGTATAAAGATTACGTTTATTCAAATTGTTGATTACATTTGGCCGAAGCATAAGCATATGATATGGAAATTTGGGAAACAATCAGTTACTTGAGCTCTCTAGAGGCGAATGAGAATTAAAAGGGTCGAAGAAGACTTCTGTTAGTTTGGGTGTATTCCTTCCTTTGATATGTATGTGATATCTTAAATATTATACGCTCCATTCTAGCATTTAAATTCCCTTTCCTAATTAATTTATCGCTTTAAAACCCTTAGCCACAGAACTTCTCATGAATCGCATGCCTTTGATTTTCTACATGTGTACATCTCCGAATTCAGGAGTGGGATCGCATCGCGATCCCCAAAATCTACTGGCCCTACAAATAATAGTCACATATCTACCTCGCCCTCGCTTTTAATGTTGAAAGGTGATATGACTTCCGAGCCGTTCTTCTGAAATGGACGGGTTTACTTTTGCCGCTCTAATAAACGATTCGGTCAGACTGCTTCCAAATTTAATTTTCATTCCTTTCAGGCTGAGTCTAGCTCCAGATATGCAAATATGAGCTAGTTTTCACTTATAGTTATAATTTAAGAGCTATGAGCTAGTGTTCACTTATAGTTTTCACTTATAGGTTATAATTTAAGAACGTGATGTAATGGGTATATTACACACACACACATTTATATATATATATGTGTGTGTGTGTGTGTGTGTGTGTATGTATTAAGATAATAAAGTTCGAGAACATATGTATCTATGCACAGTAATCCTAAGCTATAATTACCGAAAAATAATAACCACAAGCGTTAGGATTGAATAGTAAAAGTCTATCATTTCTCTAGAGCAAAGACAAGGATGAATCAGTGTGATGGAATTTCTTAGAGTCTTAA
Source organism: Dolomedes plantarius (assembly GCA_907164885.2). NCBI lineage: Eukaryota > Metazoa > Arthropoda > Arachnida > Araneae > Dolomedidae > Dolomedes > Dolomedes plantarius. The sequence goes on along the minus strand of OU015501.1, from coordinate 7,142,120 downwards.
TATTATATATATATATATAAATATATGTATATATATATATATATATATATATATATATATATATATATATGTGTGTGTGTGTGTGTGTGTGTGTGTGTGTGTGTGTGTGTGTATTAAGGTAATTAAGTTCGAGAACATATGTATGTATGCGCAGTTATCCTAAGCTGTAATTACCGAAAAATAGTAACCACAAGCGTTAGGATTGAATAATAAAAGTCTATCACTTCTCTAGAGCAAAGGCAAGGATGAGTCAGTGTGATAAAATTTTTAGGGCCTTAATATTATATATATATATATATATATATATATATATATATATATATATAATATACTAGCTGAATACCCGTACTTCGCTACGGAATACATTCAAATTAAATACAATGATCAATGTATGCAATTGGTGTAAAAAAACAAAAAAAAATCGTAACGGATATTTTTATAGACAAAATAATGTAGAAGAAAATATTCAAATTAAATCTAATAGAACATACTAAAGTATATAGTATAATTAATATAGTACAGTTTGATGAACATATCTTTTACTGTATTTTAATATTTTTTAATAATGTCCAATCGTCTTAGTGACGATTAATTACGTTGATAATTACGTGACGATAAATTAATTTAAAGTACGAGAAAAAGAAACCACGTGATCAGCATTTAATAAATTAAATTCTAAAAATTAATTTTTAAAAATTCACCAAAAATCAGAAATTGGAGGTAAAGATTCGAAAAAGATTTCATTTTAAGGGAATTTTTATGATCTTTCTCGTGATATAAATTTTATAACACTCAGATTATTATTTTAAATGCAAACTTGAAATAAGTTACAAAAACAGTTTAAAAATTTAATTTAAAAAATCTAAGAAGAATTTTTCAAAAATCTTTCTTAGTGCACTCCTATACTATAAAAAGAATCGCCATGCAAAATTTCAGCTCTTTAGGTCCAGCGGTTTGGACTGTGCGTTGCCAGTCAGTTACGAAACTATTTTATATATATAGATAATATAAAGAAGTGGAATCTGAAGTGGATAATGGAATAAATACGAATTCAGTTTATGAAATTCCAAAGATCATTATGCGAATTTAACTATCTGTCATTTGTTAAATTTGAGTTTCAACGTTCCCATGATAGATGAAAAAAATAAAAGTGCTGACTTTTGCATCTGACTGTCGCAGTTTTATGCATTCAACCTCATGTAGGTTTAATTTAATACTATTGAAGCACTTTTCCCTGGCTTTTATAATCTTGTATTATATGCTATTTCATTCCAAATGTACACGCCCATACATACACATATTTTTGCTTTGCAGAAGTATGTACTGAAATTGAAACTAAAGATTCGCGCAGCAAGTGTAATAATACAACAGAAATTGGTAAAAAATGTTGCTGTTTTAAAAATGTGTGTGTGTCTATCCATCTGTATCCTTTCTGTTTGGAAGACACCTGAAAGTTGTGTGCATTATACGTGAGTGCCATTAATGAATGCTTGCGGTATTTAATTTATAGAAAGACTTTCGCGTGCGTTTTCGAAAAAAGTGAAATGCTTGAATGTGGGAGCATTTTGGCACGCTTTTAGTGGCGCTGAACGGCCTCACGTGGTGTGGTGTTGGTGGTGCGGCCGGAGCCCTAGTGATCGATCGCCGGCCCCGTCCATTCCTGACGGGGGGTGAGCGGCGGAAATTGATTCGCGAGCTGCTGTAAATGAACTCCGTAATCTCGTTAAGAGGTTCCTTCCTTCAATTCTTTTCTTCTGTCTTCACTACTCCTATCTTACCTTGTGAGTACGGGCTGCTATCTTCTTTTTTTTTTGTTTCTTTTTTTAAGGCACGGAGCCTGAGGCTTCCTTATTAAATATCTGTTATTATTAGTATTCTCCCCAGAGGCCGAAAAATTAACGAAACATTCTTTGGGAAAGTTATTTTTTTAAGTGGTCAATAGTTTGAGGGAAAGGGGGGTCATCTCTGATTGGTGTTCATTTCTTTTAAATTTCAAGACATTCAAGGAAAAAAAAAAGCAAAAAAAAGAAGTCACATACGACATGATATAGTTTCAAAGATTACCGTTTTTCTGCACCAACCACAGAAAATTACTGTTTTTATAATCTAGAAATGACAAAAAAAAAGCTTAATGAAATTATCTCTTTTTTGTTTATTTTTTGGGGAGAGGGAAGAATTACAAGTTTCAAACATTTATTTACAAAAGTCAGTTGCCTTAGTAATGTTATTATATAAGAATTTACTTTTACAGACTAAAATATTATGTCAATATTTTTATATTATTTCCATTTATCTACTTATTTATTATGAGGATTTAAAAAAATCCTTTGGGGAAATTTATTAAATAAATTTAAGTGCTAGTCTCTAACATACTGAAGGTAGAGTCAATTTTTAAGCAAAAAATATGACATTTAAGCAATATAAATTCAATTTTATGTCATTATTTCATCTTCACTATGAAAATAGAATCTATTTAACAAGTGGAATATTTTTAGTTGATTTAAATTATACCTTATATGAAATAATATTGACAATGCTTTTGTATAACTTTCTTTTTACCTCATTTTTCCTGTTTTGGTATTTTTTATATCTGGCCAAGATGTTAAAGTTTTACACATACCGTCTTTTCTCATTACAAAACGATTTCAAACTCCTGAAATTTTTGATCGAAGTATTTGATTTTTTCAAAATATATTTAAAAAATTGATTTTAAAATGTAAAATAATGCCCAAAAGGTAATATAGTGCTTTCAGCTTAAATATAAACGAAATGTATGTTAATAATATATATATATATATATATATATATATATATATATATATATATATATATATATATATATATATATGGGATTGTTGCGGACCTGTGGTACAGCGCGCTGGTTTGCGGTGCTGAGGGTGCTCAGACCGAATCCCGGCGTTGCTCCACGAAAAATGCCTCCGTTCGTGTCGTCCCTTCATAGGGGGTAATGCTGTCATCATATATGGTGCCCCTACAATAAATTGGACAGTAAAACGGCTGCATAGTAAGGGCGAATGTTTGATTACAAGTGTCTCCGCATTGGATAAATATATATATATATATATATATATATATATATATATATATATATATATATATATATATATATATATATATATGTGTGTGTGTGTGTGTGTGTGTGTGTGTGTGTGTATGTGAGGCTAAAATATGGGGGGGGTGTGGCATCGCGCCACCTTAAAACGGGATATTAGCTAGTAAAATATAGGATTAACAATTTAAAAGTCTGGGAGTTCAAATAAGCGGCATAAGACACTGCAATGAAAATAGAATTAGTGGGTTTGACTTGATTCGATTACCGAAGAACTGCAGAACCACATGGGAGAATTTTTAGGTAGACGTATAGCCTTGCAGTTTGGCGCTAAGAAAATGCTTAGTTTAGCAAAAAAGATCATCCGATGATGACGAAATGAATAAGTAATGAGCGTCGGTAGCGCACTATTAAAACTTAGGGACAAAGGATTTATTTCAGAGGCAGGGATAACTAGGGAATGGAAAGGACGTGTGCCGTAAGCGCACAGATTTAAATTGGGTGGGGTTCTTAATTAATGTTTGATGGAGCTGAGATTCTTAAAGAAATTTAATAAATATGTTTGGGAACATCAATTGGACTATTTTATGGCTTTGTGTAGACATAACACTGTTTGATGGAAATATTTAGAGGATAAGCGTCACCACCGGTTCAGCGACTGCATCATGATACAAAAGAGGTTCGGATTTATATTAAATAGTATGGGAGTAGAAGTCAAGTCCGACATATATATATATATATATATATATATATATATATATATATATATATATATATATATATATATATATATATATATATATATATATATATATATGTGTGTGTGTGTGCTTCAATCCGAATTTAAAAAATGTATCAAGGTTGAAAAAATATTTTTAAAAATATGTATAGAAAATTATTAAATAATTAAAACTGAGTACAAAAGTTTCTCAGTTATATCTACGATGCACATTAAAAGTACACATGATATTCCCTATGTACTCCAATATGAATAATTTCAAAAATTTTTGTTTTCATTTAATTTTTGCCTGGGTTACTTCTATTTGATTCCGATGCCACATTTTTGTAGTAGGTTTGCTTTTGTTTGAGTATGTCAAAACACACATTTTTAAAGCAAGATACATAACTTCGATGCGTAATAAAGAGAGTGGACATTGGTGCCCGAAACACTAAACTTAGCCAAACTTGGTATGTTCTGGAGCATCAAATACCACCAATCAAGTGTACGTGATACGACAGGAAGCATGGGAAATATTTGAACAAAAGCTAATGCTTATATTTTACTGCAGTATATCGCTTTCACAGCCGCTTTATATCAATTTTATGTTCTTTAAATAGAATAAGGAGAATGTCGTGAAAGTTAAAAACGTTCGGTTGACTTTAGTGTTCATTTTTCTTTCAATTAGCGTTTCTTTTCATGACATGATTTTTATGCACATTAGGATTTATAAAATTATAGGTACAGAAGCTAAAATGTAATTTAAATATCTAAGAAAAATCTAATTCCCTAAGAAAAATTCATAGTGGATGCATACTTTGTTTCAAAACAGCATTGCTGGTTGGTCAGTTGGTTGAGAGCGCTACGGTCAACTTTTGCTAGACAAGGCCAAATTAGACCGTGACCGAACTGCAATAAACATCCATGCCAACAGGCTAAGGATCGAATGCTAGCGCCCAAGTCATTCGCCCTCACTCGGTGTAAAAAGTAAAAATAAATTGAAATACAACTTTTAATCTCAAAACTGAAAATGAATCCCTTACTCTTGCATATGTTATATATGATTATTTTTTCTCATTTTGCGTGTTTATATATACATACTGTATGTGTAAACATGCATAATTACTGAATATTAAATAGTTACATAAAACTAGGCAAATCTCTTTTCCCAGATTAAAAAAAAAAAATTAATTTTATACTAGGGATACTATCCCAATAAATCATCCAAAATGACAAAAGATAAAAAGATAAATCTTTTCCCATCCCTTACAATAAAAAATAGTAGTGTTTATTTCATGAAAAGGTTTAATTCTTTCTCTAAAAAGCCAAAATACCAGGAATCAAAACCGGGGGTGGGGGAGAACGTTCATACATGCGCTGCAATAGTTTGCAATTACTTTTAACCGCACATCTCTCCAAAACAGTAAATTAGCAAGAACAAAAAAGATCAAGAACAAAGAACTGATTTATCGATCAAAAACATTTATCTGTTGGAAACAAATTGGAAATTTATTTATTTTCTTTCCAGACTCTTTTTGTAAGGGAAATTTCTAATTTTATTTAAGTATCTCTGTTAGACGAATTGTATCTTTTTGACTGACTATTTAACTCATACTTGTATGGTCTAGTTATAGTCTGTGAACACAGTTGAACGAAATGTATTATTACGGATTACGAATTTCATTCAATAAGAATAATTAGAAATATGATTGGACCATTTAGGCTTGTATCTAGGATCAATGTAATATTACAGTTGCGCAGTCTTTCAAGAATATTTAGAAAATTTTGAAAATACTGTAAAATGAATTGAACATTATAACTTATAGACCTTTGAATTACAGTAATTAATTATAATATATAATTCTAAATTATAGAAAGTTATAAGAACATTCGTTCTAGAACTGTTGATCGCAGTTTCCTATGGGAACAATGACCTACAAAAGACTTATGGTTTTACTAATGTAAAGTATTATTTTCCTAAACCTCAAAATAGTTGTATAAATGATTCTTACTTTTTACCAATTGTTTTTCCCCTACCTTTTTTTTCTAAAAAATTTCATGAAAATATTCAGGAAATGTATAATATTCGATGAGAAGTTTACAGAAATGATGAGGGGTCATCTTCATGTAAGTTTAACAGTTGTCTTTGAAAAATATTTATGTATACAGCAATAACGAATTCTGCAAAGTCGCAGAATATACAATCCTTATTGGAACACGGGTTGACTTGAAGTGAGACGGCCTTGAATGGGATCCCTGGAGCTCAATATCAATCGGGCTTCAAGGGCTTCAATTTATGGATTTGGGACGTCATAACCGAGTCCGAACTCTAAAGCTCAAGGGACGTTAAACAATAAATAAATAATGTAAATGGTATTCAGAAAACAATGATAGAAGTTATAGGTTTTTTATTAGTTTTACTGCACTTTGCTATTGAATCCGATGGGGGAAAGAGTTACTTGACGTCTGACACTTGATACCTATCCTAGAACTAGTTTGGAATACAACATTTTCTTCCGAGGACCATTCGGAATCCCACGTGTCTCATTCCGCATACCCCATTCTGGCCCCAAACATAATTTACAAAATCAACTTTTCACTTTCGACTGTTTGATTTGATTGTAACCCTATGAATTATTATGTATTAAAATGATTCTAATTGAGATTCGAACAGAAAGGACTTGAAAGCATTGAAACATGACTTGTTTCAAAGGAAGTGTTAAGATAACACATTGTAGTAAAATGTTAACTCAATGCTGCAGAATCAAAAGAATAACTGCAGCTAAAAATATTCGTATACAATAATAGTGGTTTAACATAGATCAGAGGGGGGGGGGGGATGCCCCGATGTCCTTTCCTCTTCTTTTCAGGGCCACGCTCGCCTTCTTGAGAATTCAGATTCTTAATACACTGTAATGTAACTTACAATGCGGTAAGAAATCATCGTAACCTTTTTCTTATGAAAACACTTTTTACGATAAATATTTCGAAAACAAACTGATAAAATTTAAATAAAGTATGTTTTCAAATATAAATATTCCTCGTTGACCTACCTTCGTAAATGAAGATTTAACTTCATACGTTTATACATTTTTTATATTAAACAAAGAATTTAAGCCGATTTTATATCGGCGATTTCTATCTAAAGAGAAGCTTTAATATATATATATATATATATATATATATATATATATATATATATATATATATATATTAACAATTATTAGCCCAGTTAAAGGCTGTGTCAAATATTGACTCTCATTTACTATTTTAAACATCATTGCATTTATTTATCTTACATAACACTGCTAAGTGATTGTTAAATCTAACATCTGACAGCGTGTGTTAATATATGTTTGAAGTTTAATTTCTGCTGTCAAAAGTCGACGTTGCTTATCCTGCACTGCTATCAGTTATTGCGGATGTAAACTCAAGTGGTAAGTCTGACATATCAGACTGATAGAATGTTCCGCAAGAATTGCAGTAAATGAAGTAAAACTTCAAAGGGTGTAAAAGCCGAAATTTTACTCGTTTATTGAAATTCAAATTTATATAAGCTTCGTGTTTCAGAAAAATGTTAAAACCTTATGCCCTGACCAAAGCTAATGTATAATCATAAATTTTTTTTAACTAATCTTAAACATTAAAATAAGTTACAAAGCTTTTTTTTTTCGTGTTTACTTAAGTATTGTACTTCTTTTTTAATCTTGGGCTAAATTATGAAATCTATATATGCATGTAATTAAAAATGCGAATGCAATGGCTGGGATTAACTAAATTATCTTCTTTTTCTACACAGGGTTAGAGGCAGTTCTAACGTATACATAAATTACACCTGAAAGAGAACCATTTTACCCCTCTCTACCAGATTTACGCTATGTTAATGCTTTAACTTTAATGGAAGAAGCACTGTCTGCTGCTCTGAAACGTTATGTCGCGTGAGAACATGAAAATGGTAAAACTTCCAGAAAAATTACTTGCGAATGAGTGATTAGACCGCTGAGTTAAAAATATGATTTAGTTTCTATTATTTACAACTTGTTTTATATCTCATTACAAAAGTATCACAAATCTTTATTTTTGTGTTAAATCTTTTAGCTACAATTTATCAAGTAAATGAATGCAGATACAAAGTAATTACAACGCAGTGATTTACTCCGGTGAAGCTCAGGTAAAGAGAGAAGATAAAAATAGGAAAGAAAGTTATGGAAATATGTTATCAGCCATTGTAGTAAATGAATATTTTGGGTAGGAAACCATTGTAGACATTTGTTAATAATTTACTTTTATGCGAGACATACCATAAATTATCGTCACAGAGGTTTAAAACTTGCAGAATTAAACCCGTAAACTCATTTTCATAAAAGGAATCGAAACAAGGATCAACTCTTTGTTTACGACGACACACATTTTAGAATTCTTTAGAAGGATTTCTCAGGAGGTATTCAGGATCAAGGATGTGTATATCACGCTGAATGTATCTAAGAATTCAATTTGTAAGTTAACTTATTAAAGGATAATAGCTACATTTCTTTTGGCCAGTTGTTCTACAGTTTTTGAAAATTGACTAATATTTTGTGTTACTGAAGTAATGAGTGTAAAAAAGTTGGAAGAAACATTCAATCACTCCAGATAGAAAGATTTTACTTGAGTCAATTATTCTTTATGAAAGTAAATTCCCTTTAATAATCATCGTAATAACTAATTACACTTATTTTCGACAAGGTTTATTTTGCTGGCAACATTTTTTTGTTAAGTGGTTTGTATTTTAACCAGCCAATACAATGGTGACTATAACAGCTGTTTTACAGCACTCGCCTTAAGTATTAGAAGTAATTTTTAAGGCTGTGTTAACAGTAATAAGTCTAACATAATAGAAAGTTTGTTGCGCTTATTGATAAGATATTTATTATTTTTTTGTGAGATACTCAAATAACTAGGTAATACGGGAGCAAATTTCAAAGAAAAGAATGATACTGTTGATTATGCTGATTCGGAGGCAAAATTAAGTATTTTGGAAGAAATAGTTTACTCCTGAGAATATATACGAAAACATTCTGACTTTTTCATCCAAATCAACATGCATTTACAGTTTACTGGTGTGCTTTGCCAATAGCTAAATGGTCTCTTAAGGACTCCTATAAATGTTTTTAACAGACGCCGAAATAGTTGGTTGCAATTAATTCCGCGTATACTAAATATAAATGAAAGGAAGTTTCCCTGAAGAATATGATCTATTTTTGTGGAATATGGGAGACTAAAAGAGACAAAGAAAGGCTTAGTATTGTGAAGAATATTCTTAGATATTTAATGTTAAAACAAAACCTTTATCTTCTTCCACGAGCTTCATAGTGTCAAATGACTGTTTAATCAAATAACCAATCCACTTTGCTATCATTTTACCTTTTAAACTAGTTAAATTGTTTTGGGATAGTTTGTATTTATTTATTTGCCAACAAGTATAATACAGTTACTTACAGCAAAACAGTCATTTAATATATATCGTTGCAATTTGAAAGGGGATGAAGTTACCATGTAATAAATTCCGGCTAACGTCATAGTGATTTACTTTGACACGTACCCCAAGTACATCATAACAAACTGACGGGTTTATAAGCTAGATCATCTAAGATGGTATTGACAGCAAGTAATTCTGTACCTTGTGACAGTTGTAGGTCTCTCCCCTCCCCCTGCGTTGTCTTAGTCTTGGCAGGGTCTAAGCGTATCTGGTGTCAGTAGACGGTAACCAATGGATAAAGATACATTATTTCATGTGCCACTTGATTTCTAAAGAGAACCAAACAAGGTAAGAACTTATTTGACTGAGATATTAAATTAACATCCTATGAGAACTCTCTGCTGTTTGAAACTTATGGTGGTTACTCAATGTTACTGAGTACAACAACTTAATGGTGTTGTAAATGAAAATATTGTAAAGCGTTTTAACGATATCCTCAATCCCTTCCTATTCTCGCTAACTCAAATAACTTATATCGTGATAAAAATAAAAAGTAATAAAAAACAAAACACTAATCTACTTTTATAATATTCGACTTATATAACATCCCCACACTATAACATCATTTTGATTTTAGAAAAGGTATCAGCGATATTTTTACCAATTTTAGTTCGAAGGAAGTATACACCCCGTAATATACTATCTTAATTGTGTTAAATTCTTGAAGAAGACGGTGGACTTGAAGGAAACTTCAAGCATTTCAGTTTCAATATTATTCTTATAAGTCACATAGAAATTTTGATTAATATCATAGTTCTATCAACTAGCATCACTCCGATGGATCAATTCCTATTACTTATATCATAGTTCATTCATAATTCATCAGCTGTAGTCAATGGTCAATTCATTGGGGTTTTCCCGTCAGGTAATTTACTTACAATTTAAATGTTAAAAAAATAAGAGCAAAACGATAACCCATTTCAAAACTTTCAGCAGAAATAGGAATATTTAAAGGGGAACTGATTGAGTTTCCAAGTTTCAATACTAATGTATGTTTCCGCTTACCGATTCATGGTTGTATGCTATATATTTATAGCATACAACCATGAATCAATAATGCAAAAGTAATGCAAAACAGCACAAACGCTTGATATTGATATCTATAGATATTGTGAAATTTCTTTGAATTATAAAAAATATATTTATGAGAAATGCAATAAATATCAACATTGATAAGCCTTTACATCTTGAGAAATAAAAGTATTTTTAGCATTATTCTTTCATGCTTCTTTTATCTGGTATTATTTATCTGTTCAATATTATACTATAAATACTATTCATACTTTAAATCCTGAACCTTTTCATTTTGGAAGTCTTTTTTAAACATAGAGTATAAATGGAAATCTTTTCTTATCAGCGAGAGAGAAAAAAAAATGCTATCATAATTCTATCACAGTACTTGTAGTCTTATATAAGCAGCTCAACGAAATAGTGGCTCAGTTACAAAAAGACCAAACGCTCAAAAAAACATCCTCTATATTTTTATAAGGTTCAAAATATTTTAAGCGAGATTCAAAAAGAAACAAATAGTTTTTGGTTAAACCGTCTTAATCCTCTTTCTAGTAGCTTATAAACTTTTTTTTCGCGTTTGAGACGAACATTTTTTTTCTTTATTTCAATCTCAGTATTTTTTTTTTTCTTTTGCTGTTGTTGTAATGCTAGAAATGTAGCTTTTTCCTTCATGGCCTTTACACATATATCGTAAGAGTTGGGTAACAGAAGAACACAGATCACTGGATAGGTTTCTTGTTTATCTTTTGACGTAACAGGCGGCGTACAAAGTGCTTATTTAGTGTCATTAATTGTGAGTAATACATTGTTTGAGGAACTTAAAAAAGGATCTTTTGTTTTTTTATCGGGAAACATTGAAAATGTATTTGAGATTACAAAATATCAATGAATGACTTATTATAGATTTACTTTCTGATAAAACTAAAGTTATGCTATTTCTGGAAAGAAGTATTTAGGTTTAGTATTTAAGAAATAAAAGTTATGTGAATTGTAATTTTATCTTTGATTTTTTTTCAATATTTATTAAATTGGGAATACTGTTAGATAAAAATTATTAGCAATGTTTTGATCATTATAAATGTTAAAGCATATTAGTACTAAAAGACTTGAAACGACTTGCAAAACTAATGGGAAATTCATGTAATATGCAGGAAAATCTGCACATGCTCGAGTGTGTATATATGTAACACCTTACACCAAAGTATAATTATTTATCACCTTTGATTCTTAACCAGTTATAAAGGAGGGATGAATAGGGGAAGAGTATAATTGTACCAGACGCGAAACCAGAGTCCGTTTCTGGGAGTTCTGTTCCGTTTTTATGAGAAGGTATTTTCGTTTCTGGAGGGAGAGGAATGCTCAAAGAAATCTACCTTTGAATTGTATATTTTGTATTGGTTTTTAAGTTCCTGGAGGGGGGAAAGGATTCTTGACCCCTCCTCTAAACATAAAGAAATGTTTTACCATATAAAAAAATCACTTATTTTCAATGCAAGCATTACTTTAATCCAGAGTAAGTAACCTGAAGTGGGGAAAACATAATTCCTATTTGTTGTTATCTATCACTACAATGGAACATCAGTTGCTTTCAGCATTTGTTGTCTGCTGTGCCGGCTAAAGGCAACACCTTCTACGTTTGGAAAATGGGATTATGTATAAAAAAAAGACAAGCATTAATCACTTAGTATATTAAGATGTAGTAGCATAAGTAAACTTTTTTTCTTTTAACGAAATAAAACCAACTGTGATATTTTAATGAGCAGAAATTAAATGAATGATTTAAAATATTTTGGGAACTCTTGTGTTGAAGAAACCTTTCAAAAAGGAACAGTTATATTTAAAATGTTATTTTGTTCAACGTGCTTATTTAAAGAATGATTTCTTTTCGCTTCATCATCATATTTGGCACGACAGCCCAGGGGGGTGGGTACAGGGCCTTCTGTTGAAGATTCCTCCAGGGCAACCTATTTCTAGACCTGGTCTGCCGATTCCTCACTCCAATCGCTCTAAAATCTGATTCAACAGAGTCGAGACATCTTAGTTTTGGCCTTCCTCTTTTCCGATTAGTAAAGGGTCTTGCAAAAAAAATCTTCTTTACTGGATTTTTTTCATCCATTCTAGCAATCTGAGAAGACCAGTTCATTCTTTTAATTTTAAAATTTTTAATAATATCAGTCTCTTGTGAAAAAAATATATAGACTTCTGAATTAAAATGTCTCCGCCATAGGCCATTTTCTTTGACACCAACAAGGGATGTTTCTGAGAACCCCTCTCGAAGACTGCAATTCTGTATTCTCCCTTTTTTGTTAGAGACCAAGTTTCCGAACCATACATTAGGACCGGCATAGTGATAGTTTCATAGATAAGAAACTTTGTTTTTCTGGAGAGAAACTGAGACTTCAATTAAGAGCGAAGTCCAAAGAAGATTTTGTTGGCCAATGAGATACGATTTTGAACTTCAGAAATGATATCGTTTTTTGCATAAACAAAATATCCAAGGTAATTAAAACCAGGAAGAGTTTCAAATTGATGAGGGCCAATTTTCAAATTATTGGTTGTATAACCAGATGGTATTTTCTGTACAGGAATATGTTTCTTTTAGTTTATAGTACTAAAAAATCAGACAAATAATGAAAACACCGTGTTTAGCCAAATTTCCATAAAATATCATTTAAAACAGAACCAGATATAACGATACTAAGTTTTTTCAAACAAAAGCAGTTATGACATTAAATCCTGCTTTCAGTTAGTAATCATAATATTTGTTAATCGCTTTTTCAGTCATATTCAGTGCTATATTTTTGTGTTCATTTAATTTATAACGAAATAAAAATATTACTAATCATCTAAGTAAAAGTGTTGCGGCAAGCACTTGTCTCTGACACTGACCCATGAAGACCCGTGAAATTTTGATGACTTCTTTATTATGGGAGCACCATTGTAGGTGAACCAGAAATGTTCCCTATGAAGGGACAGCAGGAAAACGACGAAGTCTTACTGGGGATTTGAACCCTATCACACTTCGAACGTTAACCACTATACCATGCGGGCGGCATCTATTTAAAAGCAAAGTCTTTGATTCATTATCTATATAAGAGACATTTTCCTGTTCTAAAAAACTTTTACTTTCACTCTAGTTTTATGCATTTTTTAAAAAGTTAAGATCCACTTATTTAAAACCTCGAGTACTTTAATTAACATATAAGCCCTTTTCCTTCCCATTTCCGCTTGAATCCTAACACTACCATTCAAAACCTACACTACACAAAATACGTTTCATAAACACCCGATGTATGTTTGCATTCACGAGATCTCTTTAAATATCCACGTTTGTATGATATTTTTCAATATAAAGTGTTCGAAAGGGCTATTAATAATGATGTACAGATTCTTTTTAATCTTCCTACTGATCGAAGTGAATGGGTAAGTTGAACATTTTCATTCTGTGATACTGAAATTAATATAATCCTAGCCAAACAGTCAAGTTAGCGCTGTTATACAGTTTCACTCATTTAGTTGTATTCTAAAGTTATGTAAGTTTTAAATAGAACGTCTTAAAATTCGTCCACAGGAATGTTACTTACTTCTTCTCAATTTCACTATGACAGTTTTAAGTAAACACAGTTTGCCCAAGTTACAGATTACTTACTGCTTAAGATACTCAAAAGCACAAACGAATTATTAAATCCTATGCATAGATGTTTTCAAAATTAATTTAGTTCAAAAAGAAAGATTTATTCCGGCATTGTTTAGAAGGAAATTAGCAAGGCCTTAAATGATTAAAATGAATTAACAGAATGTAAGTTTTAATTATGATTCTGTCCACCTTATTTAATCTGCTCTGCAATACCTCAGATGGAATGTTTGCTATTTGAAGATGTTTTGTGCCCATTTGCTTTCATATTCTGATATTGTCGCAAAAGGGTTTCACTCTTATTCAAGGAAATAGCACGTTCATAGATTTAGACACACAAGCCTCATCGTGAAAGGGCCAGATTCATATCTTAGGAGGGCATTTGTCTACTTGTTTAGGTTGCATAGATATGTCCACGAAAGAGAAGGATTTATATTCAGTGATGCCATGTGTTCATAACACAGATATCTTTGCAAAAGGGAATCAATGGATATTTTTACGGGTGTCTTAACACTTCAAAAATAATTTGTGCCTGCCCGCTATATATACAGAAGTATATATAAACTTCTAAGTAATGGTAATAGACAAGTAAATAAGATAAGATTGTGTATTCGTGTACGGTGAAATATGCATCAGGGACAAGAGTTATTGCTACTGATAAGGTATAATTATACATGATTTTTAACTCAGAAAATATCAAAACTAACAAGTAAAAGGATTAGTGAGAATTGTTTTCACTCTAGTTTCAATTACTCGTATATGCTTGAATTTAAAAATGAAAATATAAAGAGAAAAGGCATTCAGAATTATTAATTTAATCAGAAATATTTTTAAAACCTATAACATCCAGCAGTTAGTTTTTATGCTTGGTATTTAAAAACTAACATCTAAACAATTCTAGTGCCATGATTCGATATATTTCACAAATGAAATTGAAGCAGAAGCAGTTAATTACATTTCATGAAAATTGTTTAAAATTCAATTATGATTTCACATTCTTTAAAAATCATGATTTTAAATATCTTTATGTATTACAGATAATATATCTTTTATTCTTAATTTTCTCATTTGTCTAGATCATTCTCGAACTTCATTTCGAAAATAATGAAGCTATGTAAATCTATCTCGATAAAATCCTATTAACTGTTTCGAAAGTGTAAAGAAAAACAATTCATTAGAGAAAGAATAATTTAAATTATTTGCATCTCAGAAAAAACTTTTACTTCTAATTTATTAAAATGCGTAAGTAATAATAATGAGACGATAGCAAAAGGTTACTTTGACTAAGTGTAACACATTAAATTTTTGAAGGCTTAAAAATGAAATTAGAATAGCAATACTGTAGTAGCCTTTATTACTGAATCGTTTACTTAAGCAAAATACTAGAATATGACGTTATATTTTTTATTATTAAGATATATATCCTTAATTATGAGCATTACTGAGAAAATTGTCCGCTGAATTTGCTAATTTCAAAGTACCATTGCTATGCGTTTCCTTTACAATACACGTAGGTTTGGAGAGAAACATACTTTTTCCTGTAACATTATACTTCATTCATAGCTCAACTCACAAAGATAATGAAAATGCACGGGAGTAAACCATTTGCTATTTAAAAGAGCTATAAAGCCAAATGCTTAAACATTCATAATTTGGGATGAACAATTGATTTTAATTCTAGAGCATAGCTTTGTACAGACAAATGCAACGTCGAATACATAAGAATGGTAATTCTTTTCTCTGGTAATATTGATTGATATCCTCAATTACAAGCATTAAAAGCATAAATGTCAGAGGAATGTGCTTATTTGACTTAATCATTGTCATTTATCTTGTTAATCATATATGACCTCACAAAGAGCAAAAAATATGTTACGTGTAGTAGATGTAATGGAATCCGATTCTTGTTCTTATTGCAGTGTATAAAATTTGATTATGAAACATACGGATTAAGATAGATTGCATTTCTAGAAAAAAAGGTTGCTGATTTTAATATCAGCGTACACTTAATCATTTCAATCAACAGTATATTAAGAAAATTTTAAGCGCAACTGATTTTAATTTAATATTTCAAAGAATGTATTCTGTCTATTCAATGCGTTGAATACAATGACTTAAAATACATTTAAATATGTCTATATAACGATGTCATGTATTTATAAAAAATATATATATATAGTAATTAAGCTTTGCTTTTTTTTATTAGCTGAGGTAGTTCAAGTTTCTATGTTGTTCAATACGGAACAAAAATTCCATAAACAAGTGACAGAATTCGAGCTGTATATTAAGACTATTAATATAGAATTGATAGCTTAGAAATGAACCCAAACGTATTTGAACTAGTAATCTCTATCATGAGTATGGGTGTGTGTGTATGATATTTGGTAATGGCATTAAACGTGGGATATATTATTTATTTTTAAGCTTTATTTTATATACCAGTTACGTATACTAGCAAATATTTTTTCACATTTTTATTCTTTTATTCCCTAAGCATTCAATTTATTTGTAAGCTATAATTTCTTAAATCCTTTTTAGGTCAAATTTAAAAGTCTTTGGTAATTATACTTCACAGTGCATAGTTTGAACTTTCTATTTCTTATACATGTTCAAACAATGACCAATAATTTATCAAGATTATCTGCTTGAAAATCAATGAACAATATTTCTAATGCATTTTGTTAAAGCAAATCTGCTTTAAAGACAGTTTCTGGGCATTGAGTTTTAGCATATTTTGGTCGTAATGAAGAGTCCATTTTACGGAACAAATGATAAAAAGAACAAAGGTATTCTTCTAGTACTGGGAGGAGAATATTCAACAACTTTTCAAAAGTATCATTAGTTCAATTCAAGAAGTTTTGTGCGGAGGAGATTAATGGTAGAAAAGTGAGTGGTCTCATTGATTTGAAACTAGAAAACAGGCTTCATTTTGTTTTTCTGGGAATAAATTTCAAGAAAACAAAGCTTCACGAACCTGACATTGAAATATCTGTGGCTTTTAGGGTAGGTTTTAGACCTAAATTCTTATCTGACTGTCACGTTTGAAACTGGTTAGGAAATGGAAGAACATTAGACTAAAATTTATGTGAGAAGTTATGTGTATATTAGAAATGCAAAACAAATATAACGATTCATTAAATAACATACTACTCATTTGGCGGCATATATTCTAATATATCATACTTTGTAACTGTGCATATTGGGGGGGACTAATATGTTGACAATATCTTTTTTGTTCCCTATAAAAGTGCGCGTAAAGCCTTAACAGAAAGAAATAATTTCTTCATACCAGCAATTCTAAACTTCTAGAGAAGAATTGTGAACTGACAACCTTTAGCAAGAACTTTTTAACATAAATTAACAGCTTTTATAGAAGTACGGGAAATACAAATAGTTTAAGTACTTTATACAATAAGTTCTAAAAGCTTCCCTTTTGAGTATATTTATACACTGCTGGCCACCCAAATTGCAACACCAAGAAAGACAAGAGATATCCCAACAAAATTTATTTTGTAGATAACATGTTGACCAAGTATCAAATGATTAAATTTATAGACTTCTGTGAAGTGTGGTTCCTGCCAAAATCAGTAGCCAGAGTAGCCGCCATTGTTGGAGATCACCGCTGCCACACGCCTCGGCATTGATTCAAAGAGACTTTGGATGAGTTCTTGGGGTACAGCAGACCAAGCAGCCTCCACACGTTGCCAAAGTTGATCTGCTGTGGCAGCTGGGGATGGAATCTGGGTCAATCGTAGAGCAACCATGGACCACATGTTTTCTATCGGCGAAAGATCCAGAGAGCGAGGCGGCCAGGGAAGCAATTCAATCTGGCGATTGACGAAGAACCGTTGGACAATGCGTGCCACGTGTGGTCGCGCATTATCCTGTTGAAATATGGCTGTGGGAAAGCCCTGAAGATAAGGAAGGACAACTGGCTCCAACACCTCGGAGATGTAGCGCTGGCTGTTTAAAGTACCGGCAATGCGTACTAGAGGTGTGCGAGAGTGATATCCAATACCGCCCCATACCATAATACCCGGTGCAGGACCAGTGTGGCGGGGCATAACGCAGCTGTTCAGCATCCTCTCTTCACGGTGTCTCCAGACTCGAATGCGACCATCGTGGTGTTGTAGACAGAAGCGTGACTCGGCAGTAAAGACAATTTCATTCCATTCTGCCGTCCACATCCTTCTGTCATCGCACCATTGGCGGCGGAGACGTCTGTGGTTCTGCGTCAAGGGTAGACAAAGCAATGGACGTCTTGCGGACAGACCACTCTGCTGTAAACGGCGTCGAATGGTACGCGCAGACACTGGATGATGCGTTACAGACTGCATGTGCTGTGCTGTGGTTCGTGATGTGACTGAGCGATCCGTCACTGCCATGCGCACAATTTGCCTGTCATCACGGGAAGTGGTGCGCTGAGGTGGATGCGATCGAACACGCCGGTCCGTCGTACCCTCCTGCATCCAACAATCACATATCCGCATTAAAGTTGTTTGGTTTCGTCCGACACGACTACCGATTTCCCTGAAAGATAATCCACAATCTCGGTAGGCCACTATCCTTCCTCTGTCGAACTCGGATACTTGATCAAAAGATGATCGCTGTTTTCGACGAGGCATAATTGATCGTTTTTTTTTGAAAAAAACACAAGAAAAACACAATTGTCGAACTTGAAATCGTCGAAATCTCCAAGCCTTAAATAGCGCTTTGAAGTGGCGCCACAGGCGCGCGTGATGAGCGTCTGCGCTGAAATTCTAATCATTTGCATATCTCACCTTCGCTAATGCATGTTGTAAATTTCATGTTATTCGCATGTTTCCTTCAGGGTGTTGCATTTACAGTGGCCAGCAGTGTATTTCTGTATTGCCATCGCCACTACGTAGACAAGAATATGATCCTAACCTTATTAAACAACCTTAGAGCTTAAAATCTTTACTGAAAATATTTTGTTTCTTTTTTACAGGAAATAGATACCTATAAAAGTTGGTCACCTCATATAGGGAGGACATATTCATTTGTAATGAAATTAGCCGCAAATAGGGAGCTGCTTTAAGACTAAAGCAGTCTAAAGCAGTCTTAAGCAACAAGTCTAAAGCAGCATTTTGTTTCTTTTTTACAGGAAATAGATACCTATAAAAGTTGGGTATAGCATAAAAGTTGGGTATACATATATAAAAGTTGGGTATACCCCAAGCAGCTCCGCAAATAGGGAGCTGCTTTAGAAGTCTACTAGAGAGCAGAAATTTTATACACATCTGTTTCTCCCATTACTTTTGTTAGGATTATCACATTAGTAACCTACAAATTCGCAGTTTCATTAATTTTGTGAAAAAAAAACAAATTAAATAAAAACGGACTGTACCGAAATAACAGTAAAGATGTGATAATTAGTGATTCCCCCATACTACGAGTTTTAGCATTAAGAGAACTTTTTAAGAATTAGCGAATTTTTCCGTGGTATTTTTTATTCATTTTGCTTTGAAACTAGCATCTTAAAATTTTGATTTACTACTATTTACTTTTTAATTTGCATCCATCGATTAGCATGTAGACGTAAGGGCAGGAAAATATTGCACTTACTCTGCCAACGGAGCAGCTTTTGCGATTGGCGCAAAATATGTTGAAAGGTATATATCGACATGACTTACCAGTGCAACCGTGTGTGATTTGTACTCACGAGCCAAATTTCCTCCTAAACGAGCCGCTAGTTTTTTGTGGAGTGGGGGAAAATAGGGTAATTGGGGAGGGTTGGTAATTACTCTTAGCCGTGCATTAGCGGGTGAGAAAACAGCAAGTGTGGGTAATTAAAATGTTTGTGGCCGAGGAGTTCATTAAAAATGATCGAAACTGCACATTCATGCCACAACTTGAATAAGAATAGATTTGGATGGAAAATCGCCAAGTAGCTGATGCATGAATTCATATGTAGCAGCGAGAGTTAAGTTCCATTAATATAAAATGGATTTTATTTTATTAAAGTTTATCTACTGAACAATAATTTTTATACAATAAAGAACATGTTATAACTGTAGCAAATTAAATGTTCATACTTCTATGGAAAATTTTGAAATTTCTTAGATATAGGTACTATATGTGGTTGATTAAATAAACTTATTCTATCACATCATGACAGTGTTAGTTAGTTTTACTGGTACATTAAATCTCAAGTATAATTTCAATAGCTTACACAGTCATAAATCCATTTTTTTTCAGGAAGATCAAAACAAATTATTAAATTAGATTAACTCTCAACAAAACTATCAAATATTAAATAACGATCCGAAATAATTTTTCATTTTCCTTTCTTTGATAACTTGAGTAAAAATATAGGCATCATTTTCCGTTTTTATATAGCACTATCTTAAATTTTTGAAACAAAGCAATATTTAAATATAAAGCAATACATGATTATATAATTCATTTCTCAAGCAACAAACACCTTTATTAAATGAAATCGGGAAAATAAATGTTGGGGTCGAATTTGAAAAATTTATTGAAATTTCAGATTGGTCACACATTAGTAAATGCGTATTTTTTAATAAAAACACACCTAAATACTTTTTTTCTATTCAAGGTCTATTTACGGTTAATCCTTATTATTTTCATAAATTTCTCTTAATATGAATTTCAGAAAACTGAAAATTGTCAGGTAGTAGCAAAGACGTCATTATACAGGATAGTAATGAAATTAGTCTTAATGGTAATTTTCTTTAAATTATTATGGTATGTTGCGCATTTCAAATCTGCGATTCCCAACTTCGGATTCAAGTTCCATCTGTGTTCCATGAGGTGTATTTTCTTCCGCTACGGTTTCAAAAATTATATAGGAAATCAATATCGCAAATTAATTTAACTCTCAACCAGAATTGATTTATTCAAGTATAGTTATGGATGCTATAAAGAACAAACTTATTTTACTGAATTCATGGTGAGATGAAAGAAAGAAAGGGTTTGGTGCATTTTTCGTTCACTTCATTTATCTGGAACTTTCCTGTGCTCTTGGCAAATATATTAAAATTTTTCATTGATTTAAAACCCCAACATGCAAATATTTCTTATCACGGATCCCTTTTGAATATATTTATAAATCTCTTTGTGTCTGTCACAACATACACAAAACTATTTCCAACTGTTTTCAATAACTTTGAAGTTAAATTTAGCAGCGGGAGATTTACGCTGTAACTTTTACCCCTGATCAGTTTGTATAAGAGTTAAGCAAGTGACTCGCATTTTTAATACTTCTATTAGTTTCAAAAAGGTTTGAAGATTAGTATCTTGCAAGTACTAAAGTACCATGTAAAAGCGAATTAATTTTTCCTCTCAGAATCTAAATTTATAAGAATTAAGTTCATATTTTCTTGGAATCGAATCTGCACGTCAAAGGGATTTTAAAATCATCTGGAGGATTCACTTACATAAATTTATTGTCAAATGATTCATTCTATTAGTAGCAGCAACTTTCTATTTGAAAACGTGTACTAGGTTACTCAGGTCACGTACTATTTTTCAAGTTCCTATCTACAGTAATAGACCATCTTCCTTCCGTCTGAAAATTGATGTGAAATTGGTTCTACATATGGTAACTCTTTGGATTAGACCCTAAGTCTGAGTGATTCGGCTTCAGTTTAGGTACTGTATTCGAGAAAATATTTTCTCTAGACATTTGTGACAGGCAGCTTTACTTGCCAAGACGAGAAGTTTATTTGACGATAAAACTTAAAATGCATCTCAGTTCTGAATTCCAATTTTATTGTACCTTTGCATGTAACAGAGATAAAATATATATTCTTAAAAGCTAGAGTAAGATCTTAGGTAAAATATTTCTTGACACAGTATGCTACCCTTTTCTAAGACTAAGCCGTAAAAGCCATTAAAATGCTAGCAACGTAGA
The DNA here is from genome assembly GCA_907164885.2 of Dolomedes plantarius. Classification (NCBI taxonomy): domain Eukaryota; kingdom Metazoa; phylum Arthropoda; class Arachnida; order Araneae; family Dolomedidae; genus Dolomedes; species Dolomedes plantarius. Next base: position 7,120,272 of record OU015501.1, on the reverse strand, counting down.
CAACCAGAAATAGACTGCAAGACAACAGGAAAATAAATCAAAAACCATAATCGATGAAATATTTAAATTGCAATAAATAATACTCAAATTCATACTTATGATGAACTTAATTCTATTGGCATACATTTCTCTATTCATTCATTGCACTCTTGTGCTTGAAGCACTTCATGTTCAATAGAACAGTTGGAAAGCACTTACAATTTCGACGGCGAGGTGGCAACTGCCCTGGGGCTATTAAAAAAGAAATGAATCTAAAATCGTTATCTTTATATACTCTCAAACCCCAATATAAGCTATTACTTCTACATCTGCCAGTTTCTTAGAACCAATTTAAAGATCCCAACTCACTATTATCTCTCTTATGGATAGTGGTCGTTGTATCACACTGCAGTGGATCCCCAGTCATTGAGGCTTTCACAGTAATGGCCAACGGTGGCTTTGACTTACTCCGTTCAAGCCCTCCTACTGAATATCATTCGGCAAACAGGAGTATGAATACAGAAGTCAAGGTTTTCGGTCGAAGTGTCTGTACAGAAAAAAAACGAAGACTGGAATTCCTTATTTAAGTTCCAACTGCCCTGAGATTTACCGAGAGCTATCGGAGTTGGTTGTTTCCGAGTTTTCAGTAGACACGATTACCTACAAAATCACATTTGCCAATTCGCTTGTCAGACTCTCCATCTTGTCCGGGGGGTGGGGGCTCTCAGGCATGACAGGAATCCACCTCAATAATTGTCCAGATCTTTGTGACATTGCAGATAATATTGCAGATGGTGTTTTATGTTTTCTTTCCTGCTTCAAGACTTAATAGGGCTTCCAGACAAAGATTTATAGTGAAAAAGCTGAAATCTGTCGTGAGTTAAAAAAAACATTAAATATAATATTCTTATGTACACTGCTGGCCACTGTAAATGCAACACCCTGAAGGAAACATGCAAATAACATGAAATTTACAAAATGCATTAGCGGAGGTGAGATATACAAATGATTAGAATTTCAGCGCAGACGCACATCACGCACGCCTGTGGCGCCACTTCAAAGCGCTATTTAAGGCTTGGAGATTTCGACGATTTCAAGTTCGGCAATTGTGTTTTTCTTGTGGTTTTTTCAAAAAAACGATTAATTATGCCTCGTCGAAAACAGCGATCATCTTTTGATCAAGTATCCGAGTTCGACAGAGGAAGGATAGTGGCCTACCGAGATTGTGGATTATCCTTCAGGGAAATCGGTAGTCGTGTTGGACGAAACCAAACAACTGTAATGCGGATATGTGATCGTTGGATGCAGGAGGGTACGACGGACCGGCGTGTTCGATCGCATCCACCTCAGCGCACCACTTCAAGTGATGACAGGCAAATTGTGCGCATGGCAGTGACGGATCGCTCAGTCACATCACGAACCATAGCACAGCACATACAGTCTGTAACGCATCATCCAGTGTCTGAGCGTACCATTCGACGCCGTTTACAGCAGAGTGGTCTGTCCGCAAGACGTCCATTGTTTTGTCTACCCTTGACGTAGAACCACAGACGTCTCCGCCGCCAATGGTGCGATGACAGAAGGATGTGAACGGCAGAATGGAATGAAATTGTCTTTACTGACGAGTCACGCTTCTGTCTGCAACACCACGATGGTCGCATTCGAGTCTGGAGACACCGTGAAGAGAGGATGCTGAACAGCTGCGTTATGCACCGCCACACTGGTCCTGCACCGGGTATTATGGTATGGGGCGGTATTGGATTTCACTCTCGCACACCTCTAGTGCGCATTGCCGGTACTTTAAACAGCCAGCGCTACATTTCCGAGGTGTTGAAGCCAGTTGTCCTTCCTTACCTTTAGGGCTTGCCCACAGCCATATTTCAACCGGATAATGCGCGACCACACGTGGCACGCATTGTCCAACGGTTCTTCGCCAATCGCCAGATTGAATTGCTTCCCTGGCCGCCTCGCTCTCCGGATCTTTCGCCGATAGAAAACATGTGGTCCATGGTTGCTCCTCGATTGACCCAGATTCCATCCCCATCTGCCACAGCAGATCAACTTTGGCAACGTGTGGAAGCTGCTTGGTCTGCTGTACCCCAAGAACTCATCCAAAGTCTCTTTGAATCAATGCCGAGGCGTGTGGCAGCGGTGATCTCCAACAATGGCGGCTACTCTGGCTACTCATTTTGGCAGGAACCACACTTCACAGAAGTCTATAAATTTAATCATTTGATACTTGGTCAACATGTTATCTACAAAATAAATTTTGTTGTGATATCTCTTGTCTTTCTTGGTGTTGCAATTTGTCTGTCCAGCAGTGTACTTATTGCATCTACAGAGTTGATGTGATTCATTGTTTTTCTTAAAACAGGGACAGTGATGTGTCCATTATTCTTTATTTTCTCATAATTTATACTGTTTATAATTAATAAAGAAAACTCTAAGTTGACTCTACACTCATTCATAGAGGCATTCATTGAAAATTACGAAATATGCAGAAATTTCTCTAATTTTGATGTTGAAATTTAACTTACGTATTAATAATGTAACTTAATAATATAACCTTAGGCATTTATAACATATCTCATTTTTTTCATACTTACATACGTTTGTTTTTTATTTTAAATATCCGAGTAGTTAAATTTAGGAAAACACTTAAAATTACAATTATTTTTTCAATAGAGTTCAATAATCGCAATTTGGAGCCTTTGAAAAGAGTTTATTATTCTAATCAATTTTTAGATATTCCATTTATAAAGAAACATTAAGTGTGTTTTTAATTTTGCGTAATGAATTGTTTTCTTAACTTTTTTCCATATTCTTTTAAATACAAAAATTCAAAAGAAATATTTTCATGTACAATATGTTCTAAGGTATTATGAGGGAAACCTCTTTTTTTATATCTTTAGATTTTTTTGGTAAGCTGCGTTTTTATATCCACCTTTAATTGAGAAGCACAAATTTGGATAATCAATTATAAAATGGAATTTTAATTACTTTTCTCTAGAATTAAATTACTTTAAACTGATATTCAGATAATCTACATGAGGCCAGAATTGCATTTATAAGTTGATTGATCCAAAAGGCATTCTAAAGGAGTTCTCATTCTTTAAACAGAATGGAAAATGATTGACCAGTGCTCTATTTTTGAGAAAGTAAATCTGCATTTATAGCATCATCTGATTAGGTAATGAAGTAGTATTATATAAAAATTGGAAGTAGATATACCTCTACAGAGAGTAGAAAAAATAGCTATATTGAGACCGACTTGAGCATATGAAATTATGTAACATTACTATCCTAAAATCATAATTCAGAATTTTGAGATTCATATCCACTATTTTTACCAGTTTATTTCACTTTAGATATAATTCGCAAAAATATAGCTTTATCGAGAGTACTATCAGTAAAAGTTTCAGACTTAAAGTTTAGAGGTTTTTTTTTAACTGTATAGATTTTAAGCATCATTTAAATAGTTTCAGATATAGATAAAAATCTATTACCAGATCCGTTTAAATAATAATAGGACTTATTTTAATCCCTTTAATATTTGAAGTCATATTAAATGACAAGGATTATTTTGTTTCATATCCAGATTTATATTGCAGTTTTTTAAATTTTAAGGGAATAATTGCTATACATTAAAAGAATACTAATTGTTGCGACTTCAAATTTACGATCTCTAGATGGCGCTGCAACGCACTCTCTCCCTATGTAAGTATTTTTGTTTTGGAGAGTAGAGTAAGCGAGTAAGTGAGACTGGGATCAGCTATGGAGCTCCACTTTTAAAATCCCAGAATATAAGATTTATTGTCTGTTTTGTGATGTCCGTAGCATAGAAAATAAATGTAATTTAGTGTAGACTGTTCTGCTTCATTTACAACCCTGGATCGGACAGTAGAATTGTCTCACCAATGGAACGTCAAATTTTATTCAAAATAATTATATATAACAAATTTAAAGTTCTAAATTATCAAAATAATGTATAAACATTACCTGTTATAATAAATTCACATATCAAAGACATTAAGTTATCAGCTATTTTATTGACATATTTTAAAACTTGCAACCAAAGCCTCCTTCAAACCCTATTCATAAACAAACTAAGAATTCTATAGCAATGACATTGTAATTGAGAAAATTTAAGATTGACCTGCATACAAAATAATTCATGTGTAATGAATGATACACGTAGGTGTGTACGTGTACCGTACCGAAGAGCCAAAACATTATGACCATGATAACATTTTGCAATGAACTCGTGTGGATGACGTGGAAGGCACGTGATCAGATGGGAATGGTATTTTACTGCTGCTGGGGAGTCTTGCCCTTCCTTCTGCGTGTGATGGGAAAGGCTGCTGATCTAAGCTACTTTGATAGAGGGAAGATTGTAATGACCGGACGGCTCGGAGCGAGTATCTCTGAAACTGCACGACTCTTGGGTTGTTTGCGATCTGCAGTTCTTAGTACTTATAAAAAGTAGATGAATGACGGTGAAACTAGCAGTAGAGGCAATGGCGTTAGACTTCCACGCGTTCGCAAGAAAAAAGGACGTTAGAGACTGTCCCGCTTGGTGAAGAAAAATCGGTGCCAGACAGTGGCTCAGCTGACAGCCCAATACAATGCTGGTCCGAATAGAATCGTTTTGGAGCACACAGTTCACCGGACGCTGTTGTATATCGGTCTACGCAGCAGACGTCCCACTCATGTGCCTGTGTTGACAAAGCGTCATCTCCAACTACGCCTACAATAAACCTGGGAACATCGTGACTGGATCATGGATCAGTGGGAGAGAGTAGCCAGGTCAGATGAATCACGATTCACCATTCATCACGTCGATGGCCGTGTCCAGGTACGCAGTCATCCAGGCGAACAGTTGCTCCCCCAATGTACAGCAGGTCATACACAGACCGATGGTGGATGTATTATGCTTGGAGGGACGTTGATGGGTATCTCTGGGACCGTGGTTGTGGTAGAACAGACCATGGACTCTGCGGACTATGAGAACATCATTGGGGACAAGTTGCACCCTTACATGGCGTCTGTCTTCTCAACTGGAAATAGTCTTCCAGCAAGACAACGCTCCATGTCACAAGGTTTGAATTGTTATGGAGTGTTCCCAGGAACATAATGCTGTATTCCAGTAAATGTACAGGGCCACCTAACTCACTGGATCTTAATCCGATAGAGTATATTTGGGGTGTCATGGAACGGCAGCTCAGAGCTCAAAAACCACTATGTTGAAATATCCTGTATATACGTGACACCTGCTTCAACACAATCTGTCTCCGGCCATCTAACAAGGACTTGTGGCTTCCATGACAAAGCGGGTTGCAGCAGTTTTTTTTCGGGCTTGAGATGGGCTAACGCGTTATTAGACAGGTGGTCATAATGTTTTGGCTCCTCAGTATATATATATATATATATATATATATATATAAACAGTTCCGTAACTGACTGACTCACTGACTGACTCACTGACTGACATACAACGCACAGACAAAACCGCTGGACCTAAAGGGCTGGAATTTTGCATGGCGATTCTTCTTATAGTGTAGGGGGGCACTAAGAAAGATTTTTCAAAAATTCTTAGATTTTTTAAAATTAAATTTTTAAGCTGTTTTAGTAACTTTTTTTAAGTTTGCATTTAAAATAATAATTTGAGGTTTATAAAATTTATATCACAAGAAAGATCATAAAAATCCGTTTAAAATGAAATCTTTTTCCAATCTTTACCCCCATTTTCTGATTTTTGGTGAATTTTTAAAGATTAATTTTTAGAACTTAATTTATTAAATTCTGGTCACGTGATTTCTTTTTCTGTTACTTTAAATAAATTTATCGTCACGTGCATGATAACGAAATAGACAAAAAAAAATTTTCTTGCTAATGCGGCAGACGATTGGACATTGTCCAAAAAATATTAAAATACAGTAAAAGATATGTTCCTCAAACTGTACTATATTAACTGTACTATATTCTTTAGTATGTTCGATTAGAATTAATTTGAATAGTTTGTTCTACATTATTTTGTCTATAAAAATAACCTTTACGATTTTTTTATAAATATATTTTTTCGTTTTTTTTTACATCAATTGCATACATTGATCGTTGTATTTATTAAAAATATATTTATACATACTTTTGGCATTAATTGCATAAATTGACAGTTGTATTTAATTTGAATGTACTCCGTAGCGAAGTACGGGTTTTCAGCTAGTATCTATAGTACAGGGGTTCCCAAAGTTTGTGCCGCGGCACCCTGGGGTGCCGCACAGAAGGACCAGGAGTGCCCCGAAGTGCCCATGACCTCCAATCTAATTTATTGGTAAGGACTATTCCGATATAACTCCAAAAGACCTATTACTCCAAAAGACCTCTGTATTGCATAAGTACATGATCTGTAGTGGATAAAAGTTTTCACATAGCATGCTGACAGTTTTCACAGAGCACCTATCACAACGAACTGACTATTTTGCAAAGTACTTCGCAGAAGACCAAACCGAGAAGTTTGCGTGGAATCAAGATCCATTTCATGATGAAGCTCCAAAAGAATTCGCTTCACAAGACGAATAAAATCTAATTGAGCTATCGAGGGACAAAAGCCTGAAAGCGATATTCGCTTGTTTGGGCTTGACGAAGTTTTGGATATCTATAAAAAATGAGTATCCCATTCTAAGTGCCAAAGATATAAGGGTTTTCATTTCCTTTGCAACTTCATATCTGTGCGAAGTTGGGTTTTCAGTAGTTGCTGTTATAAAGAGCAAATATCGTTCGAAAATTAATGTCAAAAAAGAAATAAGAGTAGCTGTATCAAGTGTAGTGTAGGGGTGCACTAAGAAAGATTTTTGAAAAATTCTTATATTTTTTTAAATTAAATTATTAAGCTGTTTTAGTAACTTTTTTAAGTTTGCATTTAAAATATTAATTTGAGGGTTATAAAATTTATATCACGAGAAAGATCATAAAAATTCCTTTAAATTGGGATCTTTTTCGAATCTTTTCCTCCATTTTCTGATTTTTGGTGAATTTTTAAAGATTAATTTTTAGAATTTAATTTATTAAATGCCGATCACGTGATTTCTTTTTGATACTTTAAATAAATTTATCGTCACGTGCATAACAATAAAATAGACAAAAAAAATATTTTTTTTCTTGCTAATGCGGCAGACGATTGGACATTATCCAAAAAAATATTAAAATACAATAAAAGATATTATGCTCCTCAAACTGTACTATATTAACTGTATTATATTCTTTAGTATGTCCTATTACATTTAACTTGAATATTTTCTTCTTCATTATTTTGTCTATAAAAATATCCCTTACGATTTTTTTATAAATGCATTTTTTTACATCAATTGTATACATTGATCGTCATATTTATTATAAATATATATATATATATATATATATATATATATATATATATATATATATATATATATATATATATATATATATATATATATATATATATATATACATATAGTACTAGTGTATGAGTGGTACAACCGCTTTAAATGTGGGCGAGAAAGCATTGAAGATGAACCAAAGACAGGGCGCCCTTCAACTTCAAAGAATGGGGGAAATGTGGAGAAAATTGTTCTTTGGTAAACCTGATAGACGTGTAACAACTTAGAAACTTTCAGACATTCTTGGGTTAAGCAAAGAAAACTGTAGATTAATTTTAATTGAAAATCTGAAAATGAAAAAGGTTTGTGCTCGATTTGTGCCTCGGATTTTGACAGAACAGCAAAAGAAGACAGAAAAGCTTGCTGTGAAGATTTGCTGACTATTTCGCAACAGGACAACAATTTCTTAAAGTGTTTTATAACAGGAGATGAGACGTGGTGTCTACAATACGACCCAGAAACAAAAAGACAAAGTGCGCGGCGGAAAGGACCATCTTCTCCCATACAAAAAAAGCACGGATGTCAAAATCAAAGACTAAGGTGATGCTGATTGCATTATTCGATTACAAAGGAGTTATTCACCCCGAAATTGTTCCTGAAAATCAAACAATTAATCGGTATTTTTACAAGGAGGTGCTTTTTAGATTAAGAAACAGGATAAGGTGAGTTAGGAAGGAACTGTTTCATTCTGGGCAGTGGTTTCCTTTACACGATAATGCTAGGCCCCATACAGCAATTTCTGTACAACAATATCTTGCTAAGCATTCAATTACAGTGATATATCGCCCACCATATTCTACCGACTTATCGCCAGCTGATTTTTTCCTTTTTACGAAGTTTAAGGTGACCATGAAAGGTCAGAGATTTGAAAACGTCTCGGATATTAAATCAAATGTTACGCGTATTTTGCGAACGGTTAGTTCCAACGCCTATAAACAGTGTTTCGATGACTTGAAGAAACGTTGGAAAAATTTTATAGACTCCTTTAGCGATTATTTTGAAGGAGATAAATTTATTTGAAGATGAGTAATATTTTTCTTATTTATAAAAAAATGTCTGGTTACTTTATGGGTACACCTTGCATATATATTGATATTGACTGTGTGTTGATATAAAGTAAAATTATATTCAATAATGCACTATCATGAAACAAGAAAATGTGGTATGCATCCAAGTGAAATGAATCTTTTGCTCGCGAGTATGAAAGAAAAATAACTATAGTTGCGGAATCTGTTGAATTTCAACATTAACTATTAGATACATCCCCTAATGTCTTTTGAAAATAAATTTTCACGGGCTAAGAATACATGCAAGTGATGGTCACTTTTGAAAATAAATTTTCACGGGCTAAGAATACATGCAAGTGATGGTCACTTTTGAAAATAAATTTTCACGGGCTAAGAATACATGCAAGTGATGGTCACTTTTAATAATTAAACTTTCTGCTAAACAATGAGACGCTTATTAAGATTAACAGACACACGTACAGCGGAAAGCATAAAATTACTTTCCCAACAAAATAATTATACGTGCGAATGTAATTTTTAAATCTGTAAGTAAGCTTATTATATTTTACATTTTTCTGTTTCATTATATCTTAGTGGGAAAAAGAAAATGACCATTTGCTTTGAGAAACAAAACTGCTATGTTTAAAAAAATTGTCATCTTTATACAGCGAACTTTTGCTTTTAAGAAGCAACTGCTGACGGGCAATCTCGTTCTAAAGAACTAATTCACTGGACCCGAATGGAACAGAATAAATGTCAATTTTAAAAAGGATTTACTAACAAAAAATAATCCTGCTCTCATTTTCGAAAACTGAATTTCTTTACTTTTCTTATATCATGTCACCTCTTGAGGAGTTGATGAACGGTTATGGATTTTCATAGCCAACCAAAAAAGTGGGTCGCCTGAAGCAGGCAGTTTCACATCATTCAGTTAGGTAGGTTGAAAGCATAAGTCTTACCATCAGAACTGTTTTCACCACCTCCGTTGGACGAAGAGCATTGTTTACTTTACTGGGCAGTTGTTCCTTTGCTTAAGGCCTGGACTCCACTTCACCAGAAAACGCGACAGAAACAGAAAACAGAATTGGAAAATCTACGCACTTCCGGTTTTTTCCGTTTCTGCCCAGCAGAATGACGGCGGAAAACAGAGTTGAAAATGTTGAACTTTTCTGTTTCCGTCCGCGGATTCCGCGTGTATGACAGCCAATAGGAATGCGTCTTGATCCACGAAACACAAAACAGCAATGGCGTCTCGGTTTGACATGGAAGCGTTTATTTATGAAGTTGGGGCTTACCCATTTCTACCATCACCTCCATAACTGCAAGCTAAATAAGTCAAACAGTAAATTCTACTAGAATAATTTGTTGGAATAATGATTTTCTATTACCAGATAATGGATTTAGTGCAAACTGATAGGTAATCCTAAGATGTCACTTTGTAAAGGTCTGATATTTTTAACTATCCAAATGTTATAGAGATGATATACACTAAACATGACAACTAAAACCCTCAGTAATATTTTGTCGAAATTTCTATTACATACTATTTGTTATGCACTACTATTTTTTCAGAACTCCTGATCGGTAGTTCGAAGATCTCTAATTAAGGTGTTGTGAATACCATGTTTTTCCCTTTCTTGGAAAATCTTTCGAACCCAGAATCGATGTTTTCTTTTTTTTTGCTTCAGAGGTTCTAATTAAAGACAGCAGACTTAGGAAGTGCGAACTCGCCATAGCAAAATCTGTGTCGTTTTCCATACTTTCTTGAGCATAAGTATTTTATGTCCGAATCACAGCCAATGTAAAACAATAAACAAAAAAAAAAAAAACGACGACAGATGGCGCCAGCTGAGCGGAATCTGGTGAAGTGGAGTACAGAAAGAACGGAATCTCAGCAGAAACAGAAAACAGAAAAAAATTCCGTTTTCTGTTCTGTTTTCTGTTTCTGGTGAAGTGGAGTCCTGGCCTAACGGTCTGGCTTTCGGTACCAGAATCTGTGGGTTCGAGTCCCACTCTTTGCATGGATGTTCGCAACCCTTCGGAATCGGCTCTAAGCAGTATGTCCCGGTCTAATTAGTCCTAGGATAGCAAAAAATGAATGTAGCGTCCTCGACTAACTAACCGACCAATATTTGCTTATCGCTTACTGTTTACTTTACCGCCATGAAAGACATCCCATTCCTAACATTGTCGAATAAAAAGAAACGAGTTTATCAACATATAATAAGAATACAGTCTTCATGACAGTAGGAGCCTATATCCAAGACACAAACTGGAGAGAGATTTCGCAATATCTCAAAATTCGTTGTGCAAGATGTTTAAAGAACGACAAATTTTATTACAAAAGAAGGTGCTGATATACACCTTTCCAAAAGAATTTCCATGAAGCAAAGTATTTAGAGTTCGCGAAAGTGCTAGTTGCTTTGCTTAATAAAATCATAAGGAAGAATATACCCATACTGTCTACACTAAAACTAGCGATTCTTTTTTTTTTATCTTCTAACAAATAAATTTCATAGCACATTGCATTTCCTGATTTTTAAATACTGATCTTACTGATGAACTATTTGTCGGCAGAACATTTGGATGTGAGATTTTTTTTTTAATCTGTAAATTAGGGAGGAGAGAGTCTACTAAAAATTTCTTCATTTATATTTCAAAATTAAATATTTAAGTTAGCTTTCACATGAAGGCCTTGTTTGAATAGTGGGACAACTCCACTTTAAAAAAAATAGAGTTAGCTTCACTTTCATGTTCATACAAGTTATTTCTATCTTATTTTAAAACTGATACACCCCCAGCTTATTTCTGCTGCCAACAGAGGGCATTACAAATCAGACTTCAGCAGTCATTTCTCAGTACTCATTAGATTTTCAGGCTCTGTATCTCAAAATGAACAAAAATGGAGTTGGCCCACTATTCAAATAAGGTCTTCATATACTTCTGTCACATTCCTGCTTAGATAATTAAAAAATAATCAATCAATAAGAGGTCTTAAAATGTCACTTTTCCTGTCACTTTCAACACATTGTTGACCGGTAATTTTACTAACCGGTTATGCTTATAAGCTTTCACGCTAAACACGAGTTAACTCGCGTTAGAGTTAACATGAGTTCGCTTTCAGTTACACACGAGTTAACTCTGCTGGTCATCTGCGTTTGTGCATGAGAACACGAGTTTATTCGTTACCGGTAAACAATGTGTTAATATGGTGAGAAAGTTAATACAACAGGAGTACACACTAACCAACCAATGACAAAAACAGTCGAATAACTGGTATTAGACAATTTTTCGCAAGGCAAATTGCAATGTAAATGATCATATCCTTGTAAATCATTAGGGTTGGTTTTTTTGGAGCTCTAGGGTTATTTTTTTGATACGAGGTCTAAAAGGACCAAGACCTACAAATTAAATCATTTTACAAACATCGGTAAACAACTATGCCTATCTCAGGTCTAAACTTGCAAACTCTTGTTCTGATGACCTGTACCTTAGGTATTTGGTCATCGTTGAGTGTAAATAGAGTGTGGATAACTATTGATTAATTGAATTGTATAGACAAATCGTATAAAAAATGCTACAAGAAAAACCTTTTTGTACAAAACTCCCAATAATCCACTGGTGTTTTACTATATCTAAAAACACCAGCATGTTTCAAAACAACACTTGGTATGTAAAAAATATTTCCCCTAACGCTATCATGTTTGTTCAGCTAATGACATTGTACAAAAGGGTATTAATTCCGTTTGAAATTTAGTTATACTTGTGTAATACTGATAGTTTGAATGTTTATAAGCACTTAAAATATAGTGGAAATAAGCAAAAGTATTTCGGATATAAAACATTATACATGTAATATTTTAATTTAAAACTAGTTTTTGCTCTTTTACAAAAACAGTAGTTTGTTTTAAAAAAATTCGAAATGAAAGTCTATCTTTTCTGAATAGTAATAAAAATTTCAGGTATACCGTTGTGTTTACAGATAATATTTTTCATTTAGAGATTTGTAGATACTAGTCGAGTAACACTACAGGAAACAAACAAAAATTTTCTGCAAATGAACTTACATTAAACCTCGAGTCTCTACGTTATTCTGTTAACGTATATGCTGCTATTTCATTTAAAAGCTTGTATTATACATTGTGTTCATCAACGTATATCCTTATGCTTAATTCTAGAATTGTTAACGCATTGATGATCGGCAATTTTATTGACCGATCGCGCTCATAGCTTTCACGCTGAATTTGAGTTAACATGAGAGTTAATGCGAGTTAACTCGTGTTTAGTTGAAAAGTAACTCGAGTTAAGTCGTTACTGGCCATCTATGATTGTGCATGAGAACACGAATTTACTCGTGACCGGTCAACAATGTGTTAATAGGATTTTTAGAGATTTATTGTCTTGTTCACTTCATTGAAAGATGATGGATTATGATTCTATTTTTGTTGACACTTCAAAAAGTGATGTATTCGGCAGTTGATGTTATACATTATTTATTCAATTACTCCTATGATTACCTCTGTTTGGTAACTTAAAATATTGACCAGTTATTGTAACGTGTCGGAATCTCATCTGTTTTCCGGAATATAAATACAGTACCTTTTGTCTTGAAATATAACGCGACACGCATTTAGCAGCCTTTCCGTGTTATTCCATAAGATTATGCATTACTGAACATTTTCATACAATTAACTCTGTAAAAGCTGCACCCATCTTTGTATATACAACCTAATGCGAACCGAGGAAAGATCTAGATATTATTTGACATACTGTTTAGAGTTTGGAGTTTATTTTCATTTTCAGTGAAAATAGACACGGAAAGAAATATTTGTCTAGTGCTTCTTAGAACAAACATCTTATAACTCGTAACATTCAGAAAAATGTGTCCTATTCTAATTTTAAAGATTAAAATATGCAGAATAACATATACAAACTAAATTATCAGTAAGACCTTATTGTATTTTCTGATTTCGTTATGGCTAGGGTTATTTTTATGATAAAATTAGGGTTATTTTTATGATAAAAAAACCGAGAAAGTGCAAATTTTTATGAAGGCAAATTGAATATCAAAAAGGAAACATTTGGATTGAATTGATTATAAACCCTGCCTACGTTTTCATTGTCTCTGATTTATTCTGAAGTGATTTATAGGATGTTTGTGTAATCATTTATGTAGTGTATAGTGAAATCAAACATTAAGGTTAGCAATCGAATACTAAAATACATTTGTCATAATCTTAGACTTACTATGGATTGATTTATAGTATGTTTATCTCATTAATCAGACAGAAATGAATGATTAATTTAAACGGCATGAATGAGAGAGATATTAAGTAATAAATTAAATATTTGAACTAGTATTTTACCCCATTACATTACGTTATCGTTTCTCTATTCAAAAGAGTAGTTTGGGCATGCTTACTGAGCTGATGAAAATTAATTATTTTGTTTATTGATCCGTAATAATATATTGATTAATATGTTTTATTATTTGATTGCTAATATCAGACATGAAAATTAAGGTATAAGACTCAAAACCAATTATTTTCAGAGATCCCTTTGCCTTGCATTCTTATTTTTACATTCTCCCTTCTTTAGAATAATCAGATGATCCTCTGACCATGGTTGGAATGATATATTTCGGGTGCTAATGAAGCGGCAGATCTAAGCTTCATGTTTTTAATTTTTCAAATGTTTCTTCATTTAAAATGCAACAGGCTGGTCTAAGAATTAAATCGGCAGCATTTGCTTTCTGGAAAGATGTGTTGACCATTACAGAAATAAGCCATGTCATTTCTCGTATGACTTTTAAAGCCCATATGAGTCAAAGCCTGCTTCTAATTTTGCCAATGAATACTTATTATAAAGAATTTTGCACAATATAATCTAACGCAATGAAGCCTTACATTTGTGTGGAAAACGAGTATGTTCAAATTTTTAGATGTTATTGAAAAAAACAAGAAAACAGATTGGCATTTTTTTACGCAGACTATTGTTGACAGAACTATGGTCATAAAATGAAAGAAAACCTAAATTAAGCTTACTGATTTGTAACGCCTCGCACCCATTTTCATTTTTTGATAGAGATGCTTTATGGCTAAGGTATTAATCGAATGTCGATATTCAAACTTCTAAACTATTGACCAATGTCATTTTGCCTATTTTCTTTACCTAAATTAGCTGTAGATAACCTAGGTCCAGTGGGAAGTACGCAAACCTGCAATTCAGAAACATGCCTGGGTAAATTTAATCGATTTTGTTTGACAAATGAAAATTGCAACCAAAAAGTTACCCAGGGCTTCTAACAAAAATAATCTCTTACTCAGATCTCACTTACTTATCATATAACATTTAATTCATTCCCTCAACCCCTACTTCATTAATTTCTACTGTCTAATTCATATACTTGTTTCAGGTTTTCTTTTTCACGTACTTCCGATCGCCACTGGCTTGACTTCCTAAGTAGATCGGCCGAGTCATCGTCTATAACCAAGGTCATGATTTCCGCTGCTTTGTTTATAGGCTGGAAAAAAAGTCATAATTTAGTTTATCACTTTCTGTGTAAACAGCTCGAGCGGATGAGACAGTCATTCGTCTTCGATAGCAATTGGCGTGATGCTTCTACGTTTAAAGGATAGAGAGAATAATTGAAAAAATACCTCTAAATTTCGTGAAATAGGAGAGTGAACAAAAAAAAAGTGCTTAGTTAACAGATACGAGTAGTAACACCGTAATAACTTTAACCGTAATAACGAGTAGTAACACCGTAATAAGAAATTTTGCTTCCAAAACAAGTGGATGGAAGTACGTAGATTAATAAACTAATTAGATGTGAATTATTGTGAATTATTCAAGGTTTGAACGCAATATATTATTAATCTAAGAGGATATCATCAGTTTTAATCAAAATTTCCATTCATCTAACAATACAACTCTGTCGCAAACATTTTGAAATTACAAACATTAAGCTAATATATACCGTAATGTTCTTTATGTCAGAGGATTTCCTTAAATTCCTAAACTTTAATGTAAATCATCTCCAACAATTAAACAAATTTAATAGCGAAAACCTTTCAAAGCAACAATTGCACGATGTAGATTTTTAAACAAAGTGCATTGTATTTAATTCCCAACATTAAACAATTCGAAATAAAAAGGTACATCTGATATCTCTGAACAAGAAAGTGACGTATAAACACAAGGGTGAATTTAATCGCACAAACTTCTTTTATCTTCCCAGCTATCTAACCCCCATTTATTCCAAACATCGCTTCTTAATGTAACTACTAAACATAATCTGCAGCTATTGCTTCTTGTGTAAAACGAACAGCATTTACAAGCAATAACGCAGTTTACCAGCACAATAAAAAAATCCGCACTTTAAATGTTGAATTTTGCACATGAAATATAATTACTCTTAACCGGGCATTAATGCTGGAGAAAGTAGCAGATGTTAGTAATTAAAATGGTTTTTGCTTCACTCTTTATTTAAAAGTTTCTCAATTCTGTAATGCTAACCTTTCTCGATTAGGAGAAAAGAGGGTTGGCGGAGAATAATCGTGGAAATGATTTTGAATTTATTCTAGCTGAGGTAGAATCATGTGAAAAAGTTTGTTTTGCTAACTTGGCATAATTATCGTAGAATTATCAGGATTCTTTACTTATGGAGACTGTTTCAAGTATTTTAGAACTTTTTTTCGCGTGTGTTAGATGAAAATTTACATTTTTTTCGTTTCTTAAATTATGAATGAAATATTTTAAGCGTTCTTTTTCTTTATATCATGAAAAGAGGCGGGTATCTAATTTCCCACATTCTTTTCGAAGTAGAGTTTCAATAAAATATTTAAATTGTTTTATTATTTATTTTTTTAGAAAAACAAATTTTGTTTTTGAGAAAGGTAAAATGGCATAATGGTATTTCTGAAGACAGCAATAATGTTTTCTGATTTAAACGAAACATTATTCAATTTACGCTTTAGAAAAAGTGCTAACATTTTTCTTTAAAGAAGCTTTTTTTCCTCTTGCAATTTCAAGATATTTTTTATACTTTTGTTGGTTTATTTCGAGGGTTTATAAGGCGTCTTTTATGAATCCAGCCATTTATTATCTTGAATATTAACCACAAGTAAAAGAAGTTAAGTATTTGAAACTTTTGAAAAGTATAGCGTTGTTTTTGTGTTAGGAATTTAAAAAGTTCTTTCAACATGTCATTTTGATGCAGTACGATTCGAAGGAAATGAACAAAAATACACAGTTAGTGTAAGATATGATAATGGTGGGTAATTATATAATACAAATTTACTAACAGTAAGCTGTTATTAACATTTGCTGTTCATGTGTAGGATTTTGTTTAGATTTTTGATTAGAATTTTGAGAGTTTGATAGACTTTTTTCATGTTTTCTAAATTATTTAATACTTGACACTGGGAAAAGCTTTAAAATTGCTATTCTACGAAATTAAAATATGTTAATTCAACTATTTGTTGTTTTAAAGGGGGGAAGCAAAGTATAAAATATTAAAAGATGAACATTTGTAAAAATTTCGAAAATTTTGATTTCATTAATTGTTAAAAATTTAAGAGTCGTGTAAACATTTCGTCAAAAATTCATATGAAATTGAAAATATTTTTTGAATAATTTCAAACTACAAATTCAGGTATTCAGAGCTGGTGATAGCCCTTTTGTATTTTTTAAATTTTATTTTTTGCGTTTATATTTTGATTTTATAACGTGTTTTATTTTGATAAAATATTATTTTGAGTGTATTTTAGTACATTGAATAAAGTTTAATGATATTATGGTGATTTTGATGAACAAAGTATGAAAATTAAAATCTACTTTTTTTTTTTATCATTGATATAAAGTGAGGGATTTTGATATGTTTTAATTTTGGTGATGGTAGGATTGTGTAAGTAATATTGAATAAAGTGTGAGGAATTTTACATATTTTATCAATTAAGAGAAGAATTTAAAAGTTTTGAACAAACATGAACATTTTTACATGATTCCTCAATTCACATATGGGTTAAAACTGTTTAGTTGGCCTTTGAGTAATTATGAAAAGTACATGAATAATAAATAGAAAGAAGGGAATTTATTTTGAATTTTATAACAGGGAAATTTGAAAGTTGAAAATAATGATGTGTTGATAATTTGATTCCATACTTTTTAAGATCTAATTTACTTTTTTTTATATTTTAATACTCTCCTTGTGTATTCTTAGTTCTATTTATTAATGTATAAGATTTTCAGTTTTTTTATGCAATTGTGGGATTTTAGGTGATGTTAACAATTAAAGAAAATATTAAGATCAGAACGGTTATATTTTAGTGATTTAGTATTTCATTTTGGCTTTGTGCACAGATAAAAAGCAATGTTTAGTGTTCTTTTTAGTGATTTAATATTTCAATTTTTGTTTTTGTATAAGGGTGGTAGTGTTTCTTGCACAGATTTGGACTTTTAAGTTGATGAAATCCACATAACTGAGAGCTGAGGAATTTTTAATGTACATAAAAAGCCAGAGCTCAAATGAGGAATTTGGTTTGATCAAGCATAAAAACAAATTTTCACATGTAACCGATACTACACTTGATTCTTATAGTGGATTTTTGATATTTTTCCGATTATATTTATTTATAATTGATATATGATTGTGTTTTTCTTTAATAATATTCTGAGATAATTGTGTTTGTTGTATTCTTTAATGATTTTTCATAATTTTTGGTATTTTAATAATTGATATTGTAGAATTTTAATATAATGATTAATGTTTCTTCGATGTGAAGTTATGTCACTACTAGAGACTTATGCATCCTGTAACCACACCTCAATTCAATCCAGCTAAGTGCATGTAAGGATTAATATTAGGCCAGGGTTAATTTTTCAGCTAGTATTCATTTAGATTTTAAATTTAAATGTTCGTCGTGTTTCTCTTCTAGGGAATTGCCATATGTGAAAAGCCCTTCCATATGTGCACGCCTTCAGAGGGAAGGGGGGGAATTGTAATGCTTGGAACGTAAACTATACTTAACTATATTAATGAGGGTTAAAATTAGGAAAATTAGTGTTAAACGGTAAATTACTATTAGAAATTCTACTGTTTTTCAGTTCAGGAAATAAGTTGTTTTTGCAACGGAGAGCTCATGGTCATCAGCGCCTGACTATGATATCATCTGATGACGCCACCATCACGAGATGTTTTTCGCGCTCGAAAAGTGCAGCGCGTTTTCGGATAACAAAGCATTAGATCGCGGATTACATTCAGAGAGGCTGGTTGCTGGTCGTGAAATGAGAATGAGGGAAATGGCGTTTTAGCTGGGTTGGTTGGGTTTTTGATTAATGTTAATCAATATAGTTTTTAAATTTTATTTAAATATCAGTTCTGTCAACGGCCTATTGTTTAACGACTGCCATTAAGTGTTAATTAATTAGATAATGGTTATGCGGTGTAAGTACCGTGTCATATATATATATATATATATGATTTCCTGCAAGTTGGTAGGTAATTGCAGGAACGCATTTGAATATTCCTAGCTAGTTTGAGTTTTGTATTTACTATTAACTAATTCCCCTTGTTTATTTATTTTTTTTGATAGAGAGTCTGAAAAAAGAGCATTTTCTTTTCAAAACAAAAACTGTTTACTGGCCATTAACGTTAAAGGCCATGTATTATTATTAAAGTTTTCTTATAGTTAAGAAATAAATATGTCTAATTTGGGATTATTTCTCATAAACATAAATTGTATGTCACATATCTGTTTGTGTACGAAGATCTATTGACACATTTTAGATCATATATTATTTTATCTCTGCTAAATGATATTAAATTTGCAGATATATTGCATTTTAAGTGTTAATATTTCTAATAGGATGTATTTATTTTTAATTTCCGTCTTTCTTTTTCATCATATTTAGTTATATTGCATAAAATTTAAAAAAAAATTCTGTGTCTGATTTTCTATTTTAGTTCAATATATTTAGATGTATTTTGATAAAGCATAAACATCAAATTCGTCACAAAAAGAATGTTACTTTTAAATTTCATATAAAGGGAATAAAATATAAAAATTAAAAGAGGGAACAATCTGTTTTAAATTGTCATCATAAAATATATACGTTATAAAATAATTTTTTTTTATTTTTTTTCCGTCTACGTAGTCTAATACATAAAATTCTCTAAAAATTATTACTTGTTTCCTTTTTATTGTTGGATAAGTTCCAGTAAAATTCAGAGAAACATATTTTATCTTTCTGCTGTCTAAACTGTAATAAATTTGTCCTCATAAAACAAAAAAAGAAAGTATATAATTGTATGGTAAGATACTTATTGCCTAATGAAAGCTAAATTTGTGCTATTGTATTGAGTATATTATTTCACAGTTTCTAATGTGTCATTAACTCAATGAAAAGATAAAGACAGACACTGCTAAGAAAGATTGATAGCGTCTTTATGTTATTTTAATAATGGGGATTTTAAATTCTTTGTTTTGGAAAATATATAGTTAGTATTTATGTAAGCGACAATATGTCTTGGAAATAAGCTTTTCTAATACAAAATTTCGATGTAATTTTTCGATATAATTTTATGGTTTCGCAGGTTTTTATTTCTGTTAATAATCCCTCTAATATAATGACATTTTAAAAAGTATTTCTATGGTCATATGTAACATATTTTCCTCACTATATTTCAAATTTAATTCCTTGAATATAATTGTTTACATCACATAAAATACTTTTTAGGTTTTTTGTAGATACGTTAAGGCATTTCTTATGTTATTCTGTTTTTCTATTTCAATTAAATTTATCTAGATTTCTGACAATATGGCCACCAAATATTTTTGAAGGATGGAAAAGTATCTAACCAAAAATTCTACTAAAATTTACAGAAAAATATAAGTTTATTTAGTTAATGCAACTTCAATAATTATTTAGAAACTAGATAATATAGTAATGCCATCGAAACATTAACCAATTTTGTGTGTAGTTTTAACTCTTTTAATAATGAGTTAAAAACCGTATACTAACGTTATCTACCAATAATAACTTTAACAAACTTGCACAGACATAATTTAAAACCATTTAATGGCCTTATGGATATTTAGAAGTTTTATACTCCATATTATTGAAAACCCTTTTTGCATTTAGAGAACTTTCATTCACATAAAATGAACCATTTTCTACCCTGTGTTAGCATTAAAAATATTTAAAAACACAGTGAGGTGGAATAAAAAGTAGATACAATACTTTTTCCTTAATCAGCTAATCAGTAATACCCATCAAATAGAATTTTCAACGTTGGAAGATAAGAAACATTTTTTCATTAGAGTTGCGGTCCGCTCCAATAATTAAAATATATAAATGGAGAATCCCGGTGGTATATCGAGGTCTTCATTAGAGTATTTCCATGTGTACTTTTGCACAAAGTCGGAATTGTAATTGTAAGAGGAAAATTGTGCCACTGTGAGAAAACATTCTTGACATATCCATATAAATTTGTCATTTCATCTTCCCCTGTATTTAACTGACAAATAGAAAAGCACAAAAAGTTGATTTTATCGCAACACAAGTCAAAAATTGCGAACAATATGATCAAAATTATAGATTAATGCAAATTGGATCGAATACATCTTAAATAAATTTGAGTCTTAAATATAGAAAGCTAACACGTCAAATTAACACGTAGTTGCGACATGTATAAAAGAAATATTTCTAATGACAATTGTACATGGATTTCGAGAAAAAATTCACAGCTGTTACTCAATCTGTCTAGTTAATTAAGGATGATTTTATCATTATCCTATATTCTTTTATTTAGAAGTTCATCACAATGAATTTCAGAAATTAATTTTCAAAAAATTTAAAATTTCTTTTTAAATTACCAGAAAGTATAAAGTTTGTAGAAATCTATGGAAAAAAAGGAATTCAACTCATAAATATGAAAATAACGCGGAAAATGATTTGCTAAAAAGGGTTTAAGTGTAGTACGAGTACCTTTTTCAGAGCAGCGACCATGATACCAATGGAAACATTTTATTTCATTTTACCCCTTCATTTGTAAAATATGGTACATTTCTTTGAAACAATTACAGTATTACTTAAAATTGGATATCTTTTCAACGTTTACTGAATCTTCTCATTTTTTGTATTCAGTAACACACTTTTATAATCATATCACAAAGATTTAAATTTTGAAATTGATAAAAGATATGAATACTTTCATAGCACATTTACAATTTTAAAATTTTATAGCATGGTATATAATCTATTTCAAAAACCTGGCTTCAACTAAACCACACACTGTTTGAAAATAGTAGAGCTGAGCGCTTTTAGAGAAATGTTAAAAATTATCATTCATATAACATAAGTGAATGATACGCAAATTCTGTTGATCTTTCTCATTGTTATTGATTACTATTGTGTGATATTGGTCTTATATTATTTTATTAATTTTTTACATCTATGTGTAGTCTATTTTTATTCTGTAACTTACTGATGCATGTAACTTACTGACTGAACTTTTGACTAAAATTTTTCCATATAATATTTTAACTCTAAATATCTCCTTTTTAGCTATTTAGCCATTTTATTTACTTTAAATGGATAGTTAAGTTTCATTTTTATGAAATACGTACCTGGGATATTTATTTCTTGTACTTGAAACCTCGTAACGTATGCGTTTTTTACTTTACCAAATTGAATGCCATATGACTGAAATTTAAACGCTTCAGTTTTCATAATATTGATTTTTAAGATGTTAGTTTTTAAACGTCCCATTTGAAATGTTACTTATTTTCATAATTTAACACATTTTCATTTTCAGTTCGTCTGATGACATTAAAGAACTTCAGATACATTACATAAATTCTAAATACACGAGTCCGCGCATTAGCACCGATTTCAGATAACACAGCATTTATCTTTTAGGTATATTTGACACTCCTGATGATACCTTACCTCTAGAATTTTTAATTATTCATGTTTTTGTCTGAATTTCATAAGAAAAGGGAAGCTTTGACCGGTAGTTATCGGTGTAGTATAATAAAAAAAGGCAAAACTATTTCTTTTCCAATTAACGGATAATAGTGAAGAAATAGTAATATTTATGTGTAATAAAGTATGGTTTAAGCAGGGGTCACGATGTTTAAAAATGTGTGTGGGTATTAAATCTGGCTTAAAACTGATATTTTAAACTTTCGAAAGCAGTTAAATGATAACTCCCTAAAAAGAAGTTATTCCATAACATTGAACACCAGAAATTTATACTAGTTTAACATTATAATCATGTCATAAACTAAACCAATTCATATTTTAAATAAAAATTTTTGTTCTTGTTAACAATAAACAATTTAATCTTTTCTTGAATTTTAACTTTTAAGAAAACTCTTAAAATTATGTCATTAATATAGCATATTTCTGTTTAATTACTTAGACGTATATTACGAAAAATAAAGCTTCACTCAAAAACATTATCTAATGTAACATAAAAGTAGTTAATTAAAGTGTACCATAAAAATATCTGTGGAAATCAGAGCTCTAAATTCAAATAATTCGTTTAAGAAAATATGAATAAATGATAAAAATACAAAAACACCGAAAATTATGTGAAATACATGTATTTAAGGTAAATTTAAAGCAATAAAAATGGATATTCATATTCATTAGCAAGAGAAACATCTTCATTCATAAAAAATATGTAAATGTGTTTAAAGATTCAACAGCTCTAATTAACATGTAGTATATAATATATTAACTTTGTTAATATATATTAACAGACAAAAATAATGTAAATATAACCAAAGGAGTAATTCTTAGATAAGAAATATTAATAAACTTTATGGTGAACATTCTCTCAATGATGTTTAACAGTGAGCCTGTATAAATTATCTCGCCATATGGATATTGAGAATTAACATAAATGGAGTCGTTTTAATTCATCAAATAATATTTTTATCACACTAAGCAATTAATACATCTTTCAAATTTTATTTCCTTATTAAAATTTTCTATGAAAACCTGTTCCTAGTTTCATTAGATTCATCATAGTTAATGATATCAAAATTTTCACTAGTTTAACAGCTCCAAATCTTAATGGTGGTAAAACAAAATTTGTATACAGATGTTTGAAACCAGATGTAATTATATTTAAAGCGGCTATGAAGTATACATTTTTAAAAATTTAAATAAATCGTTTTGAAAATTTATATCTGATGATTGTAGCAAATTATGTTAAACATATATAATTATTTACAACATACTTGCATGTACATGACTGAACCAAAGTATTTTTTGAAGAAATTCTTTTATTTCAGAAAAAAATAATAGTTTTTCTGAGGAACAATTTTAAACCAAGGTCTTTAGGTTATATATATATATATATATATATATATATATATATATATATATATATATATATATATATATATATATATATATATATATATATATATATATATATATATATATATATATATATATATAGAAGGTCGTTCGCACTTTATGGAAATGATTTTGTAATTTATTTTTCTCGTTTGTATTTTGAGATAAAATTCGGCAACTTCAGAATAATCGTCTGCTATTGTTTTGTTTTGATTGGAATGTAAAATAAAAGATTTAGTGTGAAAATAGCTTCTAAAATTGATAGATGGCTCGAAGGTTACGTAACTGCGCTTTCCGAGAAGAAATATTTGTATCAACAAATTATAAAGCGGTGTAAAAATCGTGGTTATGGCATTCCAATAAAATATATTTATAATATATTAAATTTTAAAGGAAAAAAAGTCTTAACTGAAAGTAAGACTGAAAACATGACCGCGAAACCTCATCCTAAGGCTGTTCGAACTCAGGTAAATATTAAAAAAGTGAAGACCCTGATCCTAAAAGATAATCCGCCGACTCAAATATCCATTGCATCGAAACTAGGAATGTCTTCTGGTACTGTCAGTGAAATCATTCATAAAGATTTGAAATTATAAAATATGTTTAAACCTAAAGTTCATCTGCTTTTGTCAAAGCATATTTCTGAAAGAAAAACAAATTGTAGAAAATTATATGAAAAACACCTAGCTGCTGAAAAATGGAAGTTTGTGGTAATACTCGATGAGGCATGGGTGTATTTAAGTGACTGTAATAAAAAAAGAACAATTTTCTATTGCTCAACTGACGAGAATGGCCGCATGATGTGGCTCCGTCAGTATACAGAAAAGTTCCCAAAGGGATTCATGATAGTTGCATTACTTTGTTACAACGGCAAATTAAAAATCATAAATGTCTTAAGTAAAGCAAAAATTAATTCACTCATGACAGCACTATGAGTAGAATATTTTAGAACCAGTTTTTGAAGAACAAATTCCAGCCTTATATGGAAAGGACATTCATAAAGTTGAGCTTCATAAGTCTCTAGTCACATGTCTAAATAAACTGCCGCTTATTTAGCAAAGAAAGAATCAGAAACAGGAATAAAGTGTATCCCATTTAATAAAATACCCGTAAAATCACCTGACGCTTCTCCACTGGACTTTTAAACTTTCGGTTTATTAAAACGAGCCTTAGGAAAACGGCATCCAAGAACACTGAATGGACTTTGGAAAACGGTCCAAGAGGAATGGGTAAAATGGACATGACTGTACTAAGAAAAAGTTTACTTTCATGGAAAATTCGATCTAGCGCTATTGTCAAGAACTATGGCTATCAGATAGAAGCAAATCGCCGCAAAAATACGGTATTTATACATAAAACTTAACTATCAAAATCATTTCCATAAAGGGTGAACGACCTTCTGTATTTCGTAAAATTTCAAACAAAAGGTTTATTCTTTAACATGTTCAGTGAAAAATTTATACTCATGAACGTACTAAATTGGATTACTTGTATATGCTGCGCATTCCAGAACAGTTTGACGGTAAGCTACAACTTTAGAAAACTCCCCCTTAAATAAAATAAATAAATAATTAAAGCCGAATGTTTTGTTATACTGTTTTCTTGAACCTGATAAATAAATTTTCCCAAAGTTATTTGAAAGGACTGCTTTCCTACATGTATTTTTGCGTAATATGGTTTATATTGATTGGATTAACTAAACCAGTATTCAAAAAATGTTTAAATTTACTATCATGTATCCCGGTTTGATGATGCTTATTTCTAATGTTATGAACACATCAATATATAAATGTTTACAACATCATATAAATGAAATGACTTTTTTCTAAACAATACTCGTCAAAATATCGTGCTTTATTGAATTATTTAGGGAAACATAGAAATTTCTTTCGAATTTTTGCCTGTCTTTTTAAAGTTGTTTGATTTTCAAATGCTGAGATGAATGGGTGCTAAGCTGCATTATCACCGAAATCAGTTGAAAAATAATTATGTTCTTACAAAAAACATGAGGAATGCTTCAATGTTCTGGTGGTTTGTTGGAAGTTCTTCATCATTAATTTCAGTATAAGGATCTCACGACAATATTTATATGAATAATCCCTAAAATAAATTGTAGCTGAAGTTATTTATGTACTCAAAAAGGTTGAAGAGAAAAGCTTCAGGATTCAGATACATTCTCACCCAGAGCAATAAGAAAATGTTTATGTGTGTATAAAACGTTTCATGATTAAATACGGAGAGATAAGAACTTTTTACTTACTCAAAATTCGTACGTCATAGAGTTAAAGTTTTCAACGTCTAGACTTCACAGTAAAATAATTTGAAGAATTGTTTTCAAAATTCTTAATAAATATTTAGAGATTAAATTAAAGAAGTTGTATGGTTGGGAAATATTATGAGACTAAGTTAAACTAGATGATGAAACACAACTTTAAAGGATTCTGGGAAAGTGAAAATGTTATGGCTCTTACGGAAAAAATTCTTGATTTGATTTTTTATTGTGCAGTTTTAGATACACGGTTTATTTGACAAAATGTCCGCATCTTTTCCGGAAGTGATGTTAAAACAATCTTTTCGGAATTTTGTATGGTATATTTTCCTTTAAAAATACTTCCTAAAATTTATATGTATCATAAAATGAAGTATAGCATTTCGGACAATAGAGTTTAATTGTACTGAAAGTTTTGAATAAGAAATACATACTGTTTGCATTAACCGACAGTTATCAATAAATACCCCCAATTTGTCGTTTGATCGATCATACTGGACAATTACGTAAAAAAAAATTATACTTGTATAAAATTGTTCTTCCACTTTCTTGAAATTCATTTTTCTCTGAAGATTTTTGAACATGATTCGTTTTTGAATTCATACATATTCGTAAATTTAATTCTAAGCACAAACAAATCTAAGTCTACAAAAAATGGGGTCTTGGAATTTTTCGGGGTGTTCGAGTGTTTCTTGTCGAAAACTGACAATAACAGAGCAAAAGAAGTGGACCCCTAAACTCATCCTCGCATTCTTATTTCTACTCGCTCGCAGAGAAGAAATGAGGTTTATCTTGCCCTTAAAAAAAAGTACGAAAAATTGGAATGCTCGTTTTTTAAAGGTTTCTTATGGTATGGGAGACTTGAAACTGAATAATTTATACGGGAATAAAATCACTTAAAATTCAGACTGCGCGAGAAATTTAAATGGAAAACTACGTTCAATGGCTGAAAGTTACTGGATTGTTCACAGAAGATCAAGTAAGAAAAATACACATTGTAAAAGGTATAAAACATTCCTTCAAAAAATAAAAAGGGAAAAAGTGTTCACCTTTCAATGATTTGCTTATCTGAAAGGAAACACTTTTACAAGTTTACGCTAAACCCATAAAGTTTTATTGGAAGTTAACGAAATATATATACTTTGTAAAGTATTTTTTATAGCACCTTACTTAATACTTGGTAACTTTCCAACATTCTAGTAGTCAAATGTAAACTAAAGCCTGTAAATTATAGGGATCGAAAATTATATGCCTAACATGCCTGGGACATTAGAAAAATATCAATTTGGAATGTATTTTTTGTTTGCACATGCTAGACGGAACATCTATAAAAAAGTTATAGAAAGTCAGAAATTTAATCTGCGTTCCCATTTCTTAAAAGCTCAGAACTAATAAGATTTTTGCGAACAAATGATTTTTATATCTCAAAATAATTTATATAGATATGTTGATGATATTATAATTGTTAATAAAAACAACTCTTAAATGTATTTAATATTTTATTCAAAATTTTTATAATTTTTACCAAGCATACATAATAATTCTTAGAGTAAATGTCTTACTTTAAAAAAAAATCGTATAAATGAAAATAATAACTTAAAACTGTCCTGATTATAATTTGGAAATTATCAAATTTCCCCACTTCAGTTCATGTTGTCACGAATAAATATTTAAAAGTAATTTTCTTAATGAAAACATAGAAATAAATAAACAACGCTCTGAAAGTTATATGTTTGGACATGCAAAATCTTTATAAGCAACACTTAGGAATAACAATTATTATTTTGATAGATTTATCAGATAGAAATAGGTAGCTTTAGATTGAGGAATTAGAACTGCTTACATTGTAGCATTTTTTTTATAGAGACAGATAATACTGAGATAAATTGAAATATAGATTTTATTAAGTATATAGTGTAATAACTAACTCTAAATATATTTAATATTAAACCTTTTAAAAATAAAATGGTGATAAATTCCTTTAACCTTGCAATTATTCAAATCAATTAAATTTCACCTATAACGGGAATTAATATTAAGATTTTTTTATATATAAAACTAAAATTAAATCTTTAATACATATATTTTTTCGTAGTTGTAGTGCCTTTAACTACATAAAAACAATACTCCGAAATGAAAATTCAGTCCTAACAAAGTAGATAATTTTTTTTTACATGGCTGTTGTGTTGCTTGCTATTACGCTCATAACTGCTGATTTAGGAAGAATTTACTAAATGAATTCCCATCCTGTGCTGTGCGTTTTTTCGGCTGCCCAGTGCCAAGGTATGTCTATCTTAAAGTCACATCTAAAATAACATCAAAAACAATATTTCTTTCAGTGATATGTCAGCGCTAATGATAACGAGATTTTATCATTAGACTTTATTTCCCTAGTGTTCTTAAATCTCCAACAAAATTTCTATTATTTACGCAGATTTTGAAAGGATTTTCTTACCGTTAACAGTATCATTATAAATTATTCACTGTACAAATCAGGAGCTTCAAATAGAAAGGGCGAATAGTGTTGGGAAAACGCTTTTAAAGTTTGGGAATGATCTCAGGACATGGACTTCAGTTGAAGATCATGCAAAGTAAACTATAATCGCCCTCGTTCCTCCAGCAGTACAGCACTAAGTTTTGGGCGATTTTGATGCAGCCCGTACATTAAGTGCTATTATTAAGTTACTAAGAGTGAATTTAGACATAAAAGGGATAATACGGCGTTCTTAACATATCAATTAATAGATTACTGTTTTTAAAAAAATCAGAAATCAATGTTCACTGAACTGAAAATTGAATTTCTTCTGGCAAAGAAACAGAAAGTCCAACTCACTTTAAAAATAGATTTACGTGGAATAATAATAGCTAATGCAGTTTAGAATACGTCAAAAATAGCATGTAAGCGATTCATGTGTGTGGGCGCACACACTTTTTTATACCTATGCTCTCCTGAAAAAAACTTTAAACTAATTCTATTTTAACGTTAATATCCCGTTTGGACTACTTCATTAAATAATTAAGAAATAATTTTTTCTTATTTAGATATAAGTCAGGAACTTGAAAATACAGGTTATGAAGTAAGGTCACCAAGGAGTACGTGTAAAAATAAATTATTCAAAATCACTGGCTTAAATTTTCTTTCATGTCATTTGTTTGTATATTACCATCTGGAAATTTTTGTTTCATTCCCTAAATTTTTTTCTAATTTTGTGATGGTGTTACTTCTTCAAAGAACCTTTTACATACTTTACTGAACTTATATGAACTTATACTGAATTTTTATTTTTACTGAATATTACTGAAATTTTAATTTTAATTTTTACTGAATCGCCCAATACTTATACTGATTTTTAATTTTTTGTCACTTGTGAGTGTTCTTGATTGTTTTATTTCAATATTTTGAGAAATATTATGAGAATTATAATATTCATTATGAAATATTATGAAGTTTAAAATCATGCCATCAATTTGGTCATTAATGAAACAATCTTTTAGTTTGAAGGAATACTGAAGAGTTGATCTATTGACTATAGGAGACACGTGTAAACTGACAAAAGAATATCAAAATTTGTTCTGCAATAAAAATAAACTGTGTATTTTATCTCCTGCATACAATAATATTACCAAAATACCATTTCTTAAAATTCTATAAATGAAAAATAGTAAATCATAATGTATCAAAATATTTATAGAAAAATAAACTAAATGAAGTAAATTACTTCTATTAGTAAGCTTAATTAAAATTCTAGTTTTGCTCATAGTGAGAGAAAAGAAAGATAATCAAAAATTAAGATATAGAAAGAGAAACAAGTGAAACTAGGATAATAACATATATACAAACTTCAAAAATAAACAAAAATTTCCAGACTATTTTGAATAGTGTAAAAGAGAAATTAAGTTTAATTTCCCACAAAAAAGGGGAAAATAGAGATCGGTTTATTTGTATAAGTAATAATTGAAAGTAAAATAGGGTAGAAAATATATAAATTTCTCGTATGCACATGCTAAGCTTTTTTAAAAGTGTTTCATTAAAAAGCTTCTGGGAACATTTAAAGGCCTCAGTGGGATTATGAAAAGTCTTTAGAATTTAGTTTGATGACCACTGTTGTTAAATAATAAACCTCTGCATGCAATTACTTGCCACTGTGATTCTCATTTCGTGAAGACTGGATTTTAAGGAAATTACCAGATTTGTAAACGGTTAAAGTTGCATGGTTATGTTAAGCATTTTACTCAACTTAAAGACTGCAAAAGGAAGGACAAATTAAATCCATTCAGTTTCTGGATAATCCATTAAAAGACTAGAGTTTCTTAAAGTTATATTAGGTTCCTTAAATTACTATTAGTGTCTACATTATTTCCTTATAATATCTAAAACTGATTTTTGGGTATAAACTATTTTATATACAATTGCCTAATCTTTTTCGCTATTGTTAAATTTGAATTTTAAATTGAATAGGTATAAAAAATTCAGATAAGCATGTGACATTAGACTAAGTATAGCCATAAAGAAACAGAAAAACACAGAGAATTACAAACGAAAGTAATCATCAGGAATGATACAAGGGGCCATTTTGCTATTTTCGAAAACTTATTATTAGGCGGAGTACATTTGGACAATGTTTTGGAAGAAGGAACCAACTCCCAAAAGTTTAAAAGTTGAGTTAAATCACTGGTAGGTTGCGCCACAAGTTTAGCTGTCTCGAAAAAATGTATTATTATAGCTAAAAAATAATACTGGAGAACCAACCATTAGCAACTGAAATTTTTAATTTAATGCTTTATTAAAACTTAGGGTTGTTTATACAATGGGGTTGGTACCTTGTTGTATAACACTGTCGAATCAATATTTATTTATTTGTTAATTTATGTTATTGGATACTTTAGACGAGCTGTAAATTCAAAACATCATTAATTAGATGTTAAAGGTATTGAACTTTTTAATTTTTAGTTCCTATCCAGTTTTTCTGGAGTTTTCATTATTTGGAAAAACTTCTCTGAAACGTGTTTAGTATCTTTTACCGGGATGTATTTCTATATAAAAAGGCCAAATGATGGTAATCAGGTATCTTAATGAAAGTAGCAAATAATGCTTAAACGAAGGGATGAAGTGAGACAGTAAGATTAGTTGCGCTAACGTTGTAAGGCGTTCTGTCTTTTAGAGACTAACCTGAAGCCAAATAAAAGTCATACATTTTTACAATTTCGTTTCGTTAGTTAGGTGGGCATGAAGGTATTCAAAATAAGGATCATTTTAAGGTGGGCGGTCTCTCACTCGGTGTTGAATTTTAGGTACCAGTTGTAAGTGGAAGTTGTTATTCTCTAGCTCTTTACGAACTTTTAGCTTTCAGTTCGAGTCCAATTAGAAAAATATATTTGTTAATTTAGATTTATGTTTTAAGCCTTAGTACTTTATTTCGGAAAATAACTGAGTTACAAACTCTTTTCCAGTTTTTACAAACAATCAAAGCTAATAAACGTATTACAAAATTATTCACAACCAGACATTTCAATAATTTAATAGACCATTTGTACCACAAGACTTATCGTAATATATTTATGAATATATATACGAATTCACGGAAGAAATAATGCAAACTCTCTAGCATCGAAATAAATTTTTCCTTAAAATTTTGTTATTGATTTATAAACTTTTTGCATTGACTGTATTTGAATTTTGATTCTTTTTGTCAATAGCCTCTGAAAATAATTGCATACATCATTGAATCCGTGTTAGGTTATCTTTGTTATCTTAAAAAGTTTATTATTATTTTTTCAACATAAAGGCTATACCAATGTAATTTCATAGTCTTTTAGAAAAAGAAACCATATTTACACTCAATAAACGCACAATCAGGCCATTTATAGTTCAGAAATAATTTCCATGTTTTGAGAAATTGTACAAACCTATCATTTTTATAAAGTACATGCATTAAACTATTTTCTTGTGAATCCATAACACAGAAAATTCTACTACTCAATTAAATAAATGTTTACATTTTCTGCATGTTTTTTATGCTGAAAATACTCAAGATGCAATCACACGTTTCAAATATCAGTCTAATTTTTATAATTTAAGTTTACCAAAAGCGGATTGGTGCTACAAAACATTATGTTTTACAATTACTTTTCCTCATACATGAATTTTCGTAAAGAAACATAAAAATGCTTATAAAATTCAGATAAAAATGCTTGAATAATTTGAAATTTGTTTTAACAAATTAATACCTGATATTTGAAGCACGTTTATTTCTACATATATATGCTAAACCAATTACTTTATTTTCATATTTTTCCCCATTTATATATAATTTGTCTTTAGTATTTATGAAAATTTCATTTATAAAATTTTAAATTACTTTAAAGGCAAAAAACAAGCATAATTCCATTTTCAGAGAAAATATATTCAGAATTTTTACTGAAAATCAAAAATCCCCAACACAGTTTAATGGCTATAAACAGAAGAGCATTGTACAAAATTATGTTCATAGTAATTTTAGAAAGATCTATTTAAAATAGCAAATCAGTAAAAATTGCATTCAGAGTTAAATATTCTTGAAATAAAGTTTTACAATAGTGTGCATACAGATTACAACGTTAAAATATTGTATGTGGCAATATAATCATCCTAGTAATATACGGTTGCCGCCATACTGTGTTTTAAGCCAAGAATATACAAATGTGATTTTTTGAGGATTTTCTGTTTAGGACCTTTTTGACTCTCTATTTCTCGAGAAGACACTTTTTTATGTAAATCCAGATAGTGAGTATCCTCTATCAATTATTATTCTAATCGTTAACATTTCTTCAAAAAGATATAATTTCATGAATGTGCCTTGTATTGCTCATTTTATGATGAATATATGTTATGATTTTTCTGCTCAATAGATGTACTCTAAACGTGCTACATATTAAGAATTCAGGATAAATTAATCCCTGTAAAATATTGTGTGTATGTGCTATTAAGTGAATTCTTACATTTAATTGTCTTTTCATATGTTAGGGAATCCTAGATGTATATAACACAAAAGTTATATGGT
Source organism: Dolomedes plantarius (assembly GCA_907164885.2). Lineage (NCBI taxonomy): Eukaryota > Metazoa > Arthropoda > Arachnida > Araneae > Dolomedidae > Dolomedes > Dolomedes plantarius. Next base: position 7,087,184 of record OU015501.1, on the reverse strand, counting down.
ACATAACACTTCAAGATGTACTTGAGAATCATTTATCATAGTTTATAAAGCTTCAAATTTCAGATGCTATCTTTTTAGAGTTTTCTCTCTTTTGGTGAACTAGAGCAAGCATTATTTCCAACTCCATTTTGTCACCATCCACTTCAAACTTTACAACAGAGCGCCACGGTTAAATAGGGACAAAGGAAATACGTTTCAGCAGTTCAGCTGAAACTTTATGATTTATTTAAAGACTACCCAGCCTCTTTTATATTTAATTTGCTGAGAGAACTGTTTGGAGAATGAAATATCTTTGCGATAACCTCTGTTTATTCAAGCTATTTCGATATTGAAATAGTGAATTTTAAGTTAACTATAAACTCCTTCTTATAAGCCTACCTCAATTGCTGCATGTTATTGAAAAGTTTGTGTAGACATCATACATAATTCATGTCGAATTCAAAGGAAAATCTTTTACCCGTATTTTGAGCTTTCTCGAACTATTAACCGGATATATTTTTTTCGTATAATGTTCATTTTTGGAAGTTGAAGTCCTATATTAGCACTTCATGAAATTAAAATGAAATTAGAAATCACAACTCCCTCCCCAACTAGCCCTGAATTCATATATATTTTGCGACTCTTATTAATAAAACCCATGACGAAGAGAAAATATTATTGTATTTCCCTTCACCAAACGAATACTATTACAAAAAAGTTTTGGCATCATTTTGAATGAAGCATCTTATCACAGATACCAGTATAATCACAATAAGCACGGTAGTACTTATGTACTGTATTTCTCCAAACTCAAATAAAATTTAAACAACACTCAGGTAAGATATAACAGATAAATATTCTTTGATAAAATGCGGGAAATACACCCTTAGACAAAAAAAAAAAACACAAAAACGACGACGACCCAAGAAGGAGTTATCTGAATAGAACGAAAATTGGTAGATGTAATGTAAATGTGCAGAAAAACAAATGATTACAATTTGAGAAAAAATGGATGATTTATTCAAGAGAAAGAGCTTCACAAAACGAAACAGTCAATAAAGCGTTGGTCCACATCTGGCCCTTATGCAAGCAGTTATTCGACTTGACACTGATTGATAGAGGTGGCGGATGTCTTCCTGCGGATATCGTGCCAAATTCTGTCCAATTGGCACGTTAGATCGTCAAAATCCCGAGCTGGTTGGAGCGCCCTGCCCATAATGCTCCAAACATGCTCAATGGGGTAGAGATCCGGCGATCTCGCTGGCCAAGGTAACGTTGGGCAAGCCTGAAGACAAGAAGTAGAAACTCTCGCCGTGTGTGGGTGGGCATTATCTTGCTTAAATGTAAGCCCACGATGGCGTGATATGAAGGGAAACCCAACGGGCCGTAGAATATCGTCGACGCACTGCTGTGCTGTAAGGGTGCCGTGGATGACAACCAAAGGGGTCCTGCTATGAAATGAAATGGCACCCCAGACCATCACTTCTGGTTGGTGACCAGTGTGGTGGAAGACAATCAGGTTGGTATCCCACCGCTGTCCGAGGCGTCTCCAGACACGTATTCGCTGGTCATCGGGGTTCAATTCGAAGCGGGACTCATCACTGAAGACAATTCTACTCCAGTAAGTAACATTCCAGGTCGAATGTACCCGACACCACTGTAAACTGGCTTGTCGGTGTACAGAGGTCAATGGTAGTCGGTGCGATGGGTTCCGTTAGTTCAGCCCCCTTTCCCTGGGCCGTATATGAATGGTCTTTGTGGTCACTGAAGCACCAGTTGTACGTACGATCGATGATAACGTTGAATCGGGGGCTGTGAGTGCCGCTTTGACGATTGCTCGGTCCTTACGCTCTGTCGTTTATCTAGGCCGACCGCTTCCTTCTTGACGCTGTGTTCAGCCGTGGTTCACCCATTCCTGCCAACTTCGTCTAATAGTGGCATCGATACTATCCAAATGCTGAGCGATTCGCCGATTAGACCAACAGGCTTCTTTGAGCCCAAATACACGTCAGCGGCAGCGTCACATGTTCATTCATTGGCCGCCAAACTTTAAAATTTTGCATTTTCTGTCGAAATCTGTATGCATATCAATTTGTGTTCAATTTGTATTAACCCTTCTTGGTGCGTCTTTTTTTTTCTTTTTGTCTAAGAGTGTAAAAGAAAACTAATTTCTGTTTACATAAAGAATATATAAGTCCATTTCAGCAAATGTAATGCTATAATTCATCTCGTTTTCTCCCATTTCTATTGCCGGTGCTCTCGGTAATGGAAAATAATAATCCTCTCTATTATTACTATATTAGTACTATATTTTCATTATAGGAGGTTAAAATTAATGAACTGAATATATGTTTAGTATAGTATCAAAAGTGTTGGAACCTACAATATTATCAGAAAACTTGTTTTGTTAAGATAATTAATAACTATACTTTCCACCCTATTGTTAGCATGACAGTGGCAATATATTAAAGGATACCGTTAACCAATTGGCAAGCGAATTCCAAAAGGAAGGGGTGGTCATTAGCCTTGAAAAGTCACTGCTTGGGATAAGATCGAAATCATCGGGAGGAAACCAGTTTTGGCACATTATTAACCACGACATAGAGCTTGATCATGTTGGAAAAGACCACAGACCACCCGGATTATAAGACAGACACAGACGAGTTCAGAGTTTCAAAGAGAATTATCCTTAAGCAACAAAGAGCTACCACATACCATGATGAAGATTCCGCCAAACTGAATTTAGAACTAAATACGACAAAAGCCATAAGCTGGTAAGAAGAAATAGAAGCATGACCCCTCTCTCCACAGTGATTTACTGTTCTATTGAATGTATTCCATAATTGTCGAGAGACACATCATGAAAAAGGCGTTCACAAAAAGAAGGTGTGACTTGTATGCAGCTGCTCTACCATAAAGATTCACAGCAACTTTTACCAGATATTTAAAGTAATTTAGGAATTTACCACTATAAATAGTAGCAGTTGGATCAGTTGGGTGTTTTTTTTTACAGATTTCTTAGCAGAACAATTCTTTCAGTTTATTTGAACTTTCTCGAGCGGTTATTTGCTGTAACGGCACAGTCTTGCTTTAATTTCTTTACGGCCTCACAGACAGATAATTTTGTTATGTCTAAATCAGATGTAACGCTCCGATTCAACCCAAACTCTGACATTCTAATAGCATCTGACGCTGGAATGCAAAACATTCACGTCCACTCCATAACAGGGATGAAAATTGTAATAGCATGGCAGAACATCTAGTTTCACTTACTTTCTTTGAATGTTTCTTCGCAGCAAATATGTTCTTTTAACTTAAGCAAATATTTGTGAATATCAGATTACTTTGATTATGTATTTAGCGCTTTAAATTATTTTCAGTCAGTGAATGTTATCCTTGTTTCTTCAGTTTTTGCAAACTTGGGTATGTTTGATACGTCGTAATTGGTAAAAAGAAGTTTTATATTTGTTTCAAACAAATTAAGACTCCTGAACAATCTATGAGATGTAGTGAACTTATAATTGTACCAAACCTCAATACAACCACACTGACGTAATTTTTCAAGTTAATACTACTGGCCTAAATTACCAGATATCTGTGTTCTGTATCATGTGAATTATTAGATCAGGTTTAGGGTCAATAACTGATGGAATATCATGCAAAATGGAGTAAAGAAATTAATAAATTTCACTGTATATTTGCTCAGCAAGCAAATTAATATGAAAGAATCCGGCCATACGCTCGCATACATATTGGTTTACATTTGATTATAAAACATTTATGAAAGCTTAAATTTACAAATCTTTCCCAAGATTCATAATATAATTAAATGCTTATAAAGCTATTTATAAAGAAATATATAATATCACATTAGTTAATTTTTAAACTTATTTTTTAAATATTTTATAAATTTGTTTAACTCCTTGAAAACTCTCAAAATGTTTCCGAAACACCAGGAAAAATCCTCCTCTAAGTGCCATTCCATTTATTCGCACTTATAGTTCGATATAGACTTTAATAATAGTGAAAGGACAGGAATAATATGGCTTATCGCTATTTGATATAAATGTTAAATTATACAAAGGAAACGTGCGTCAGAAACCTTTAGATAAAGCTATAAAAAGACTCTTTCCTACTTAAAGTCCAGCGAAAATCTAGAACTTGACAATTTAACTCTCGTTATCTGTCTCGAAATGGTGTTTGCTTAGGTGGACAAAGGTAAGTGGCATTCAACTGCAGCGTACAATATCAATAACTTTAATACTGCGGGAGACGCCTGCTTTTTCTCTCCGCTTAAACGACATCATTAAATCCGTCTACATACATCGCATTTACACTTTCACTACGTCTTCGTCTGAAATTAAAATGTGCCCTTTATTGAGGGACGCAGAATGTGAAACGACCTTTCTCGGCTCTAGCCTACTCTAAACAATAAATTAAATTAATTGCGTGTATTTCTACGAAACTTTTATTGCCTTTTAAAATGTCCCCTGTTTTTCCCTTCTTTCTTTCATCTCGACATGCATCACTTCTATGACTGCTGGTGTTTTGTAATGCTTTAATGGGAAATTTAGGGAAATTCAGCGCCCGAAATCAAATGCAGGGCTTCACTTTTATATTTCCTACACATTTTCGGTCGTTGATGGCGAAAGAAAATGCATAATCTGAATACTTTTTTTTTAAAGCTTGCCATAGGAATAGGCAAGAGAATGCTTAAATAAAAATTATTCTGGAAAAAAGAAATAATATTTTAAACTAAAATAAGAAAATGTTAATAAACGTGAAAAGCCGGCCAGGAAGATAAGTAAAAGAGCGCTTAAATTTAATTAATTCCAGAAAAACGAAAACTGTAATAAGAAACTCTTCATACTTTATTTGATTTCTCTGAAAACTATTTTGTCTTTTTCAACACTTTTAATTCGATTTTAAATGAAAAATTTTATATAAGATTTGAAAAAAGAAACGAAAACACAGCAAAACAGCATATATTTTATTGAGATATTTAATTTTACTCTTGTGAAATGTGAGCGTTATATTTTTTCCATAATCATTTAAAAATTATCTCTGCCACAATAACTTAACATCTTTGTGAAATATTGTCACAGTGTTCAAATTTAAGGGAATTTTAAAAACGTTACTTAACTCTGAAGATTCTATTAACTTAGCATGTCATGTGAAAATTATGTCATGTGTATATATGTTTCTACATTTGCATATTCCTGCATAAATATTATGAGCACGGCCTGACAAAAAGTAAAATCTGAAGCTAGTATCTGAAGCTAGTAGCAAGAAGCAAATATAGTCCCCGTCTAAACATAAAATATTCTTATTCCTATTTCACATAACGTGAGGAAAATTTTTTGTTCAGTGTTCATCTACCTTACTCGCATATTTTAAAATAATTCTGATGTTGAATAGTTTAAATAAAACTTTGTTCCTAAACAAGAAAGGCAAAATATATTTCAACTACGATGGTATGCGCTTTAGAAATTGTAATGAAAGGAATTATATGCAATGTTCTGCTTATATAAATCGTTTCTCAGAAATGTTTCACGTACCATAAGTCTGAAAAGTATTTTCAAGGATTGGGGTATTTTGAGATCGTATGTAAAATATTTTATTGACAATAACTCGTTTTAAATGTCTGGAATCCTTATATAATCCACAGAAGTAATTCAAGAGAAATATGCGATTTCATTTTAATTAAAAATCGCTAAACTTTAATAAATATTAAAAGGTCATATGTATATGCAAGTAGAAAAGTTGACTTTGCATCGTCATATTACACACCTATACAATATGTGAGCAATATAATGAAAATTATTAAGCCTATATTTAGAAACAATTGAGGTACTCATGGGTACTCAAAATTTATAAGTCAAATAAGCGAAGGAAAGGTGGATTCCCTATATAAAGGACATAGACTTACTTATTATTGAGAAGAATAAGTTCTTAAATTACTAAAATTGACGAAACCCTGAAAAAGAAAATTCACCTTGGCAGTACGTATAAAAAACGTACGTATATAAAGGCTTGATAATAATTTTATGACCAATTTAAAATGCTTTCTTTTTTTTATTTGTATTTTTCAGTATTTTAGGGGGTTCTTTTTAACTGCATCGCTTTGTAACAACCCTCTGCCAGGTGTTGTGATGGAATTCATGCTTCAGGCCTTCAAAGCTAACGTTTTGTCCTCTACCATCCCTGCTATGCGATGGAATGCCATAATGTACGTTCCACTCCACATACTTTTCCCCATTATGTGATAGCCAAGGTACAAGGCATTGAGTATAAACATCAACGGTGGACGGAGTTGGCTGTTCGCCTTTATTTATTATTTTTCTCAACCAAACTGATTTTTTTTCTCTGTGAATATTTGATAAATGTTTCTTAATGATCATCCAGTGTTTTTTCCAGTGGTCAAGCAGCTCTACAATGACCACGATTTCTTGACCGCGATTGAACCCCAACCTCTGACCTCTGAAGACAACGCCCTGTCCACTTAACAATCATAGTTATTTGAGGAAATCAAATATTGTGAATTCCATCCTTGAGGTATTTGAGATAATGTTCTCACTATCATAAAACTCTAAGGAAGTTTTATACAGAAAAATTCTGAAATAAGTATATTTGATAACTGAGATAATTTTAATTATTTTTCGAGAAAGTTCTGACTTAATCTGATAAATCGAGTTGAAAATTTTATAACTCCAAGGCTATTTAATTGTTTTCTGAAATATTGGGCATTATATCAAACTATTGAAGAAAATGTTGTGATTTTTTGCAGTTAATGATGACATTCAATTTAAAGCACCTTCAAACCGTCTCAGGAATGTTTACAAAATCAGAAACTTGACACTATATTGGGAAATAAAAATCAATGAAAATATTTGAGGGTAATTCTCTCAAATATAGAACATCGTATGTTTAGCATAAAGAATAATTTTATAAAATTTGGATAGCTCAGCGATATTTAACCGACAACAAAGGGAAAAGGAAACATATAAAGTAATAAAAAATCTTAACTATATTTTATATGAAAGATATATTGCATATTAATTTTTTTAAGTTTAACATATCAAAACATCATGCCCACATAAGCATACTCATGCAAAATATACAAGAATTATTTCCTTGTCATTAGTATCAAATATATTTGTTAATATATGATTTGTGTCAATTTAACATTTTTTACCCATTTTATTTAAGTTACATAGATTAACAGTATATATTAATTAATGAACAGTAAAATACCCACGGAGGTTGCCCAAAACTTACTATCAAACAATGGTAATTATAAGACAATAGAATAATAAGAAGCAGTTGGAAAAAATCCATAAATAAATAAATATATCTTCTCTCAAAAAGAGTAAACTATTTGAAATATATAATATATGCCCTAGCTCATGAATTGCGAGGTGCCCAGTGACAAAGTGATGAAGGCATCAGCCTGCCATGCTGGAACATAGGTTTGAATCATGGATAAGACATGGTTGTATTTTGGGGTAACAGCCAGTCTTCCGCTTGCAGAAGGGACCTTGAGAGAGGAGCTGCAATTTACCCTCCATATCCGGTGTCACCGTGAGTGTGTGTTTATATTTCATATCTTATGTTTATATGGACATTGGACACTGGTCTCAGTAAGTGTCAGCCATTGGGACATAAGCAACAACAACATTATCAATTGCAAGATATATAACCTTCCAATAGTAGGTAATTTATATTCAGCTGAAATAATTTAGAAGTAATGACAGTTCTCACAAATTACAGCTCTATCGAACTTCGCTTTCGCTTACAGCTAGAATCGAGCTTCGCTTTCGCTTACAGCTAGAATCGAGCTTCGTTTTCTATATCGAAAAAGCATAAAAAAATACTAAGCTCGAAAATTATAATTGATCGTAAAATGTTTTTCATTACTCTAGGAAGATATTTTAGTGAAAAAAAAGGCATACTTCTTCAGCTACAGACGATATATATATATATATATATATATATATATATATATATATATATATATATATATATATATATATATATATATATATATATATATATATATATATATATATATATATATATATATATATATATATATATATATAATTAAAAAAGTACTTTTATCGTATTTTACTTACAGTTAACTAGAACAGAAGGTAGTTCGCACTTTATGGAAACGGTTTTGATACTTAAGTTTTATGTATAAATGCCATATTTTGTGCGGCGATTTGCTTCTGTCTGATAGCCATGGTTCTTGACAATAGCTCTAGTTTGAATTTTTCATGAAAGTAAACATTTTCTTAGTACTATCATGACCATTTTACCCCATTCCTCTTGGGCCGTTTTCCAAAGTCAGTTCGGTGTTCTTGGATGCCGGTTTCCTAAGGCTCGATGTAATAAACCGAAAGCGGAAAAGGCCATTGGAGAAGCGTCGGGTGATTTTACAGGTATTTCATTAAATTTCATTAAACACTTTATTCCTATTTCTGATTCTTCCTTAGCTAAATAAGCGGCAGTTGATTTAGACATGTGACTAGAGGCTTTGTCCATATGAAGCTCAACTTTTTCAATGTCCTTTCCATTCCTGCAACTATTAGGAATTTCTTTGGGAACTTTTCTTTACACTGACGGAGCCAAATCGTACGGCCACTCCCGTCAATTGAACAATATAAGATTCATCTTTTTTTATTACGATCACTTATATACACCCATACCTCATCGAGTGTTACCACAAATTTCCATTTTTCAGCAGCTAGGTGATTTTCATATAATTTTCTACAAAATGGTTTTCTTTCAGCAATATGCTTTGTCAAAAGCAGCTGAACTTTAGGTTTAAACATATTTTTTAACTTCAAATCTTTATGAATGATTTTACTTACACTGACAGAAGACAATCCTAGTTTCGATGCTATGGATCTTTTAGTCAGAGGATTTTCATTTAGGATCAGAGACTTCACTTTTTTGATATTTACCTGCGTTTGAACAGTCTTATGATGAGGTTTCGAGGCCAAGTTTTCATTTTTACTTTTAGTTAGACGTTTATTTCCTTTCAAATTTAATATATTATAAATATTTTTTTCTGAAATGCCATGACCGCGATTTTTACACCGCTTTATAATTTGTTGATACGAATATTTCTTCTCGGAAAGCGCAGTTTCGTAATCTTAGAGCCATCTATCAATTTAAGGAGCCATTTTCAAAATGAATCTTTTATTTTATATTCCAATCAAAACAAAGCAGTAGCAGATGATTATTCTGAATTTGCCATATTTTTATCTCAAAAATGCAAACGATAAAAATAAATTACTAAGGGCCTGTTCACATAAGAGTCCGGTAGCGGAAGCGTAAAAGTATTGAAATGTATTTAACCAATGACAAACTTCCAAACGATTAGTAAACGAAATTTTTAAGGCCTATGATTGGTTTATTTTCGTCTCAGCACCATCTTTCCTTTTATGCTTCCGCTACCGGACTCCTAAGTGAACAGGCCCAAAATCGTTTCCATACAGTGCGAACGACCTTCTGTATAAAAGGTGTTTAGGATTTTCATGGTGGTGAATTAGTAATTAGCGAAAAGAAAATAAGATTCGATGCCATATATTTCAATAAAAATGCACAGCAAGCAGAAAAAATTCAAAGAGTGATATTATAGCTCCTTTAAAGAAGCTGTTATTATGGCTATATAATATTTAATTTCTATCCCGTAGTACATACAAAAATAATTTCCATGCTTTTGCTAGAAGAAAAAACGTTATAGAATATATTTTATTTCTGAGCATTATATGATTCTGACATTTTGATATCCAATAATATACTATGTTACATTGAGATTAAGAAGTAATAATTAGCAAAAATGCAACGTTTTCAGCTTTAATAACACTATAATATAAGTACTAAAATTTTTGTCTTATAATCTTCAAATTTCAGGGACTTTCCCGCACTTATGCCCTTGTAATGAGGTTATAATACAAGCGATATCTGATAAAAGTTAAAAACTAGAAAGTGCAAAAAACTGAGTAAAGTAAAGAGAAAACGAGTGCTTTCGAAAAAGTGCAAACAATAGCCACAGACTCAAACAAAAATCATAATAGCACCACTCTAGTTTTTTGTTTACCTTATCATCATGTTACTTTCAAGAATGTTCTTTTTATTGTTTCCCCATTATATTTTCTTGGGTTTACTTGCATTCCCTTTCAGGATAAAAACTCTTTAAGACATCTGAAAATGATGTCGGAATTCCCATTTTACGATTGAGAATTAAACATTGCACATCTGTATTAAAACGCTACAATTCACGAAAGGAAATACACACCTTTAGAACCAAAAACATACAGTTAAGACTTAGTGATACGCACACACACACACACACACACACACATATATATATGTATATATAAATTTAAAAATGGTACCTCTTATCTCTCATTTATCTTTATCAATTGCTACTTGCTGTTTCTTAGGTATGTCTCTGGGTGAAGTCGGAGATTAGGCAGGCTGATTTTGCTACAAAGGATCACATTACCACAAGGTTTTCTCTTCTTACAATAGCATGGTGTTCGGACAATTTGTAAGTAAGATAAAAACACGATCTCTGGTAACAAAGAAACTCCTAACACACGAAATTCTTGCACACAAACTGATGCGCATGAACTGCCTTTAATGGACAACAGCATCTATCCTTTCTGAGAAGTTCGAAAATTGTCACCTGAAGGTAATATTTTATAAGCTGGCTATTTAAGTTGAATGCGAACTGCTGCCAAAATTATTGATTTCTGAATTTTGTTCTTATTCAATAAAAGTTATTTCAGTCAAATTTTGTGTTCCAGTTTCTTAAATGCAATAATGCAATTTTGTCCCAAATCGCTTCATCATATATATATATATATATATATATATATATATATATATATATATATATATATATATATATATACTATCTGGCCAAAAGTATTCGGACGCCCAGTGGAACAGACTCGGAGAGTCCTGAGGCATATATTAATATGATGTTGGTCCTTTTGCATCGATGACGTCCTGCACACGTCTGGGAAGACTTTCCACCAGTTTTTGATAGGCGTCCATAGGAATTGACTTCCAGGCGTCCACAGCTAAAGTGAGTGCTGGCAGTGAGGATGGTCGATTTGACTGGCTACGTTATCTGCCTTCTAATTCGTCCCAAAGGTGTTCAATGGGATTTAGATCGTAGCTCTGAGAAGGCTAGTCCAGTCTTTGAACACCCATTTCGTAAAACCATGCCCGCGCAAGTCTCGATGTGTCAATGGAACAGTTATCCTGCAGGAAGAGAAATGGGCCTTCCCGAAATATTGCCATAGAGTTGAGAAAGCAGCATTCTCCAGAATGTCCACATACATCTCAGAGTTCAAGTTTCCAATCACAGGAACTAAGGAACCCTGGCCAAACCATGAAAAACACCCCCACACCATGATGCTGCCACCACCAAACTTAACATTCGACACAATGTAGTCACGTAAGAAGCGCTCGCCGGGCATCCGCCAAACCCAGACGCGTCCATCGGACTGCCAGATTATAAAGCGAGATTCATCACTCGAAAGAACATTTTTCCACATGTCCAAAGTCCAATGACGGTAAGCTTTGCACCATTGCAATCAACGCTTCACATTCTGGAGAGTGACGTTCCGCTTGTGAGTGGCTGAACGACCATGGAATCCCAAGATTTTTAACTCACGACGAACAGTCCTGCTGCTATCACTAACGCCTGATGAACTTTGGAACTCCTGAGTGATTTCAATCAACGAAGACTTGCGATTTTATTTCACTACCCTTTTCAAAGTTCTACGGCTACGTTCACTAATTTTTTTCGGCCTGCCACTTCGTTTTTCTGCAATTTCACTGCCTCGACATTTCCACTTCACAATTACATCACTCACAGTGGATTTTGGCTTCTGTAGAGTGTATATATATATATATATGTGTATATATATATATATATATATATATATATATATACTGATATCTCTCTATGGCAGCCAGTGATGGTTCCGAAAAAAAGTGGCCTTTTTGAGGAGTGGCAGTCTGAAAGAGGTTTCTCCCATAACTAGAGTCTTCTCCCCATGGCTTTGGGGAGTCTTTAATCAGTTCTGAAGAAAATATGTCCAGTTAGAGAGGTGGCTGACGAATATGGGTGGCCGACTAGAGAAATTTCCCGATATATATATATATATATATATATAAATATATATATATATATATATATATATATATATATATATATATATATATATATATATATATATATATATATATATATATATATATATATATATTATGCGTGTCTCACTATAATCTCTTCTAAACTATTCAGTAATTGGTAAAATGTAATTTTTTTTTCCAATATGATTTTTCAGTACATTCATCTGTAAAAATTGTCTAACGGTAAAGATTTAAATAATATTAAAAATCTTCTTAATAATTAATAATTAATTTGCCCTGTAAAATTGTAAAGGGTTAACTTGAATAGCTCAATAAACATATAAACAATTTATCATAATTAATGCCGGTATACTAATTGATGTGTTTTAATCCTTCCGCAACTGTTTTACCGAAATTACATTGTAGCATAAATACAATAAAAAATCAGAATTTTCATCTATTTAACTTGAGCTGAGTAGCACCTGAAGCTTTAATAAGATGGACGCCATCCAAATAATTGGTGAATCAAAAAAAAAGTGCTGAATATCTTGGACTCCACATTTATTCTTGCAATTTCCTCATTCATGTTTTTTTTAGTGTTGGTGATTTCGTTAAATGGTAGCATTTCTGTTGATAATGCATTTTCTTCGGATATTTTTATGTGACTTTTTACAGACTGTGAAAAATTCTAGTATCGGATATTTTGTAACGGAATAATGATTTAGCGATATACCAGATAAATTTATAATTTGTATTTCAATATAACACTCGTAAACCTTTTCTTGCAAATTTTGTAGTCGTTCTTTATGTTATTCTTTAATCTGAGTAGTACAATATTAAAAATAAAAAAAATCAAGCCACTAAATTTAAGAGATATTGATATCAAACTCAAAAATCTGATCGATTAGTATATAAAAAAGTGGTGTCTTCTCAAAAGTTTATCTTAAAATTTTAGTTCATAAATAGGTATTTTAAATGAAGCTGTTATAGCAGAATAAAACACTATATTCTTTAGAAAAGAGAGAAAATTGTCCTTGAATAAAGAGGTCTTTTGGGTACTCTAAATTTCGAATGTTAGCATGAATTTGCAGAAACGAAAACAGTTTTTTGCTCAACCCGTATATTTAAGAGTTTGCTTATGTTTTGGGTATGTAAAATCCTAAGAAATACGATACAGACATAAATATCAGATACAGTTTCATTGAGAATTTTTTAAAGTTTAAAATGTAATTATAAGCCTTTGAAAGACTCGCTTTCATTGGTATATAGTTGGGCTTTCACATTCGTACACGTACGCACACACACACACACACACACACACACACACACATATATATATATATATATATATATATATATATATATATATATATATATATATATATATATATAGAGAGAGAGAGAGAGAGAGAGAGAGAGAGAGAGAGAGCGAGAGATGTGCATGTGTGCATGCGTAAACGACTAAAGATGGTACATGGTACCCTTATCCTCAAAATTACTGAAAAGCAATATTTTGAATTTTAGAGTAAATAGAAGAATTCGGGACTTTTTGTGTTACGTGTTAAACTAAAAAATATATATAATATGGTTATTAACTATTCTCAAACAAACCAAAAATTGGATTTTTCCTATGAAATATTTCAAACAAACCAACATCCATGTAAAATATTCATAACTTCAAGATAAAGATTTTGTCTTCATTAATGCATAATACCCATATTTATGGAAACCAATGGCCTATTGATTAGAAAATCTAGCCTCAAAATAACTCTTGAAACCCTAAAATTAGGAAGAGAGTAAAATAATTCACATAGTAGATAAATAACACTACTATTTAAATCTATTTGTATATACAACACAAGATTCCACGGCAAAACTACACACAAAGAAATTTCTCTTATTTTATTTTTAGAGTATTTCATCAATTTCGTTTCATTATACTTTATAATTAATAATAAAATGCTATTATTTCCTACAAATAGAAAAATGAACTATTAAAAATAATATAATTCGTATTAAACAATTAATTACACATTTTTAAAAGTATGTTAAAGTGTTTAGAGTTATTTTTTAAAATTATTCCTAATTATTACAAGTAAATGCTACATATTTTAAAAAATAATGTTTTGATTCTATATATTTATCTATTTTTTAGCATAATTTAAAAATAATTCCCTACCGTACTTAAAAAAACACCCTAGGTCATCTTTTGTACTATATATGAAATTTAAATTTAAATACTGTCTTTAAAAGTAGTATTTCTGCAAATGTATGCATCTTGAAATTAACTTTTCATAACTTTCTATGAAAATACAAATAATATGAATTGTGACAAAGAATATAATATAGCTGTATGAAAATGAATGTGTCCATAAATCTGTTTTTGTTTACTATTTAACCTTAAAAAATAAAGAAAAGTTCCCCATATCAGGTTAATTCGTCTATTGAGCTTCTGAAAGATTCGTAGTAGGAGAAAGAAAATTTTGTAAAAGTCTCTTCTTGTAACCGAAATTTATATTAATGGGAGCTTTCTGAAGACAAATGTTTTGTTACAACATTCAAACAAAAAAGAAATATAACATAACCATAAATCCCAGAAACTGCCTTCAAGCAATATAAGTGATTATACTATCGATCCCCAGACAGCTAACCCTTGATATCCTTATTTTGTACTGCGTCGACAAAGAGATAATTTAATGCCATCCGAATTTTTCGTTCGTGGCATGAAAAATTCTTCAACGATAGGTGAAGTTGGCAAAATTCCATAAGACCCATTTCCCTTTTTCATTCCCATCACCCTCATTATTCACGATCTTGCGCTTTTTCAGCCTTTTTTTTTCTCCTTCACTTTATTATTATCTTTTGAAATCCGATTCGATGATATTAGGGTAGGGCCAGCACAGAACTACCATTAGCGACTTGTCATCATAACTAATTTATGCACTCATTACTCCAAAGAATTAGGATACTTGAGTGACACTAGGGGTAATAGTTACAGCCTCTGTTGCTGTTCACCTGCCTCCAGAGTGCGCTGTATTCGTACTTAATGATCTTCACTTGCGCACCAAAATGAGTTCCTTTAGTGCTCGGCGGAGAAACGATGGAAAATTTTGTAGCATTTTTATTACTGGATTTTACTTTAGTTTTACCCCTACCCTCCTAATGTGGGGCAAGCTGCAAGGAAGAGAGTTCGTGAAAAGATAAAATATTTTTTGCCGAATGTTGTAACAACCATTTCAAATACAATATTGAACACTGTACATAAAATTCTCTCGTCACTTTCGATTTTGTTTTACATCAAGCGAGACTAGGATAGTTAATATTTATTACACAATTGCGTTGCTCTAAGCTGCAGTATAAAAATTTGTAATACTTCAGACAAAGTTGAAACTGTTTCCTTTTGTGCCCATTATTCAGTAAGAGTTTTTGTAATATAGGTTTTTTTAAAGGAACTGAAGCTTATAATATACAAAAACTTGTTTTCAAAAATGAGATATACTTTCCTACTATAATAAGGACAGTTCAAGTGGTGATCAGTGAATATACATAAATAAGAATTTATTATTATAACATAAAAGAGACATATTTTTCCCATAAGGATATACTGTTTGAGACTGAGATTTACCGTAAGTATATCAAATTTAGTTTGCAAAATGCATGATTACTATGCTAATAAAGTTTTAAAATTTTCACTTCTGATAATGGATGCAGTGGGTTTGAATTATTTAAACATACTATACTGATAAATAAGTATGTGTGGAAAGGCAATAAATGCTACTTTTAAGTGAAATAATGTGATAAAGTAGGCAATTTCATAGTATCCAGCAACCATAGATCATGTTTTCTCCCTTTTATGTCTGCTCAACCTGGCACAGCCTATCAGTATGAAAAAAGCTACACCATTACAAAAGTTCGAGTTATTTTACTATAGACTGACAATATGCCTTTTTAATTTCCAGCAGAAATAATTAAATTTCTTCTATGATGAGCAAAATTTTTACCTAGGTAAGACATGAAAAATTTACATGAAACACATCCCAATGGATAAAAAGATATGTTGAAAAACTAGGCAAATTCAAATGGATACGATATATAATTCAAATGGATAGTGAAAACTACCATAAACAGAATTAATTGTTCTAGTGGGCATGGATCCTGTTTTAATTTTGAATACATCGGAACTAGACGAATAGAAAACTTATTTTGTTCAAAAATGTCAGATGAAAAAGTTTTGTGAGGCTCATTTATTCAGTTCCATGACACACATTTATTAGCCTATGTACTTAATGGGAGGCCAGCTGCAGAAAAATAACATGAGAACTGATAAATTACAATGACTTCGAAAAATTACGAAAATTCCGATAAGCTTTATAAACTTTACTTCTATTTACAGGGTTTGGATCAGTTACAACCTAAGATATTTAAATATAAGCCATGATACTGCTTAAAAGCTCTTCTTTCGTGTGAAAAAAAGGTTTTTAACTATTAGTTCCTTAATTAAAGCGATTCGATTTTTGATTAAGTTATTTTTTATATAAAATTATCGAATAAAAAGAAGATATTAGTGGTAAAAAAATATTTTTTCCATAAAACAATACAAAAAAGCTTCAAAAACACTGTAGTTTTTAAATGTGATCCTATTTTGAAATAGTGTCAGCATTATTTTTTATGACAAACAATCTCTTACAAATTAATCTAAAGGATTAATGTAACCTGTTTTTTTGATAAAAACTGGCATAATCTTAAAAATATTTATATTTTCGTACGATTTGCCAAATAATATGCAATTAAAATAATACATTAGCTAAGATGTTCTTTTCGAACAGAAATTATTTTTAATTAACACAATAATTTAAATTTATAGTAGAAAGGATATATATATACAGGGCTAGATTTGAGGCTGAACGCGCCGGAACGGCGTTCCGGTACCTCTCTTTAGGTACCTCTCTTTATCAATAATTTGGAATACCCCCGCCCCCACACACCCCGGAAGGCTACCGTTCCGGTACCTCTATTCCTAGAAATCTAGCACTGTATATATATATATATATATATATATATATACCTTAAAATAAATCTTGAAAATTGCTTAAAATATCACTCTGTGTCTGTGACTTATTTTAAATATTTATGTTATTTATTTTTTTTCATAGAACCTTTATGAGAAAAAAGAGAGAGCTGAATAAAATACGTAATCCCCTACAAGGCTAAAGCATATGCAATTTTTTTTCAATGGAATGTAATATTTCATATATAAGACAAAGAAATGTTCATTTTGCATTTTTCATGAAAACAGAGAATATTTTATCGATCCAAACCAAATATATAAACCAACTTCAAAAGTGGTACACATCTGAAGAATCAGGAAAAAAATAATCTATATGTTGCGAATTTCTTAACATTTGCAGCTGGCACATCATCTTAAAGCTAAAAAATGTGCTTAAACTATAAAATAAATTAACTGAAAACAGATGTAGTGTTGTAGACGAGAAAAGGAAGCATTTGAAAGCTGGGACTTTTCTAGAAAATATTTTCTTGGAAACATTCCAACTGAGACAAGCCAATAATTTCACACTAATGGAGTTATTACATGTACAAAAGCCACAAAGTTTAAAAGAAAAACTAAATGTTTCTAACAGTGATGTAGAAAATGTCTAGATTTATCGCGTTTGAAAATAACAGATAATTTAATTTGTGTAAAAGTCTGATATCATACAAAGAGTGGAGACGGAAATTTAAGTAATTTCTTTGCTGAAAATTTAAAAAACTGTTACTTCGCATATAATGTATCGCATAACTAAAATTAATGTATTCAAGAATGTTCAAGACTTTTTTTTAATTTTATAGTATTTTAAAAAAGTGACCTTAATTTTTTTAAAGAATAAAACTGTAAACTGTTCGAGTTACATTGTTATATATTCATGGTATTATATACAATGAAGGTCCAGAATAACTGGAATAGACGATCCTAATCGGAATTCGTAGTATAACACACTTTTCTGTCAATGTTTTCGTCCGCAAGCAGCATTTATAAAGCAATAGACATCTGTGGTAGCATAAATAGCCGATTACGTAGTGAGCATGGCAGATAATCAGGATTTATGCGAATTTCGGCGAGGTACCATAGATGGTGTTCGTGGGTCATAGCATTCGGAGATACATACAAAGTTCAGATTTTTACGGACTACCGTTTCAAGGGTATACTTTGAATAGAAGAATTGCAGTAAAAAATTGAACCTACGAGTGTGTCTATCGAAACTCTGGATGATCATGAGCAGCACCATCTGTCAAGATTCATTTCAAGAGAAAGGAGTGCAACATTGCCGCAAATAACTTCACAAATAAATGCTAGGGCCTCTACTATCATCAACGTTCACTGCATGATATAGGCTTTAAAACCGATGCTCAACCCAAATGCCGTTTCTTTCCTCTCAACACAGAGCTTTAATTCTTGTATGGGCTGAGGAACAATGATATTGAACACCGGCAGACTGGAATAAAGTAGCCTGGTCTGAGGAGTCTCTTTACCAACTGATTCGGGCAGATAGAGGGGTCTGCATATGAAGAACACGCCACAAATCAATGATCCCAGCATGTCAACAAGGAATTATATAGGCTTGAGGTGCCTCGGCAATGGTATGGTGTGTGTTGAGCTAGCAGGAAATAGGCCTCTTCATACGGCTATAAATATCTCTGACCATTGAACGCTATGTTAACATCCTTTCAGATGTGTTACAGCCATCCATGTCCTGCGTCCACTCTGATGGGTTTAGGTTCGTCCAACAAGACAATGCCCCATTGCACAAATTCACCGCCACGAAATTATGAATTGAGAAACTCTCACATGAGTTTGTGAAAATTAAATAGTACCCTTCTCCATCAGATCTCGAAGTTATTGAACATATCTGGGATATCATGCATTGTTCCTTGCAAAGCAGATATCCACCACCTTGGAATGTAATATAATTGTAGACCGCTCTTCGGAAGGCATGCTGTTCATTGTCTACAGAGTTCCTCAGAAAGCTCGTGGAGACCGTGATCTGTCGTGTTTCCGCAGTTCTGTGATCCAGAAGAGCTACTATGTATTACACAGGAATCACAAATTTTCTGGCACTTCAGTATACATGGTATGATACATTTATCGGAAGTTTATGAAATATATTTCTGTAGAGATATTACAAAATACCATACAAGTCAGAATACTTAATGTCGTCAACTGATCTCATGTCCAATGACTCATCAGTTTGATGTTAAAAAAAATAGTTATTTTTGCCCATTAACGAATATTCTAAATTATATGAACTTACTGTTACAAATAATAAATTTCACCAGGGAAATATTTACTAAAACAAGTTTCGAAGATTTAAATTTGTCACAAATAGTTTCTCGTATAATATATCATTTAATGAAAATCTTACATATATTCTATCCATAAAATCTTAATTTAATGCACATTAATGTTATAATACATAATAACATGCAATAGTATGTAATATATGCACTATTACGTTATATCTAAATTTTGTGCCTTTTTTAATTTTGAAATAAACTTCCAAACAAAATTCATCATATCATTTTATCGTATCTTATATTTGAAATATACAAATCAATGAATTACATATACCGACAATAAAAAAAATTCTTTATATTCGATAAGTCTATATGGCTTGAAAACATATCATAAACTGTCTATGTAATGAAAGAAAACTTTTTTTAATCGATTAAAAATAATAGCAATTTTCTGCTCATAGATACAATACTTATACAAAAAATAAAAACTATTACAAATCAGATATGGCAAAGTGTATTATCTTAATTATAATAACTAGATTTATTAATTCATAATTATCAGATTTCGATAATTACGAACAGAAAATTTTCTTTAAATTTTTTTGTTGTAATTACAAATCTCTACAAAATAAATATCATCTATGCGGTTTACTAATGATGCCTCTTTGCTATATTTTTAAATATATTAAGATATAAATATTTCACCCCCAGGAAATGAAATAATGCATAACCAGATTCATTTATAATAAAATAAATCTAAATTTATGTACTTACAGGAAATCCATTTCTAGTCTTATAATATTGATTCATTTGTTTTCTAGTTAGAAAATTTACATCCAACTTTACGCTAATATAAGTATCTAATATTGTATAAAGATATGTTTTTTGTCAAATCTTTTCTGCAATTATAACTAATAAATAAACCACTAATAAATAAAATGTAAAATATTTAAACATTAAAAAGTTGAAATAAATTATAACGTTTTAAATTTATATTTGAGTTCTATAAATATGTCATCTAATGAAAATGAAGATAGTGAATATTACAATATACCGAAAGTGCATTTTTAAAATACATCACCTGCACACTTCCATTAAGAGTAATAATAATAAAAAATTAATAACCTTTTGTAAAGTTCAGAATAGTTATTTAGGAAAATTATTAGTACAGGAAACTTAAGAGAAATATGTTCCTAGAAGTTTCGTAATACTTTCCCTTGGTTTTAAACATAAATTTAGCAGTATCTTTTGTTCAATGTACACTAAATAAAACTAGATTCTGAGTCAAATCCAGAAGCAAAAAACAAATTGAAAAAATTCCCGATAAATTTCGCAAACTAAAATAGAAAATCCTAAATTTGTAACTAAAGGGATTAAATAGCAATACTGGCTTTTAGAAAATATTTATGCGTAACAAAGTAACTTTCAAAATATTGAGTTTCATTTCCTCATTTCAATAAAATATGGATCACTTATAAAAATTTCAATTTTCTTACAGTTTTCAAAAAATATCTTACCAAAGACATTAAAATTTTAACCTCGAGCCATCATAAGAAAACAAAAGCTTAATATGCGCTACGACTCCGTATATTTACCTTCAAGAATATTTTCAGATAAGAGTACTCTGAAAACAAACATTTCAATGTATTTCCTCTACCTTATTTTGTCTAGAAATTTAGCCCCTACACTTCTAATAACAGGAAAATAATGTAATTACTTTTAGTAGTTCACTAGTTTGTATTTGGAGTAAGTTAAAACGTATGATATGCGGAAATGAAATTTTGTCTACCTAATTATATGCTTCTTAGTATAATGATATAAGAATGATTTTTTATTTCTTAAATATATGTAAGGTAATAAGCATAACTAATGACTGAGTCTACTAATATCTGATGGAAAAGTTTTCTTTCTAATGTACAAATATTACAACAGCGGATATTCAAAATTTGATATTCAGAATTTGTATACACGACATATTTACCTCTCACATAATCTTTCTGAGTACATCTTCTTAACATGACCCAAACTGTCCATTGCCAACTCTTCCCTGAAAATGTACAAAATTTTTCTTGAGGAATATAGTCTTCCAACTTCTTGCCCTCCATTTTCAAATTTCACAATGACTTCTCGGTGTTTGCAAAAGTCCCTGAGAGGGACGAATATGGACAGTGCTAATATTAACAGGGAGGTCGAATTACGGCGTTACAATTTTAAAATATTTTAGTATTTTGTATATTTTATTTTGTACAGCAAATACTGTAAAACCGATATATTGTTTTGTAAAACAAAGTAACCTTTTATTTATGCTACATCAAGGAAATCTACAGACCACAATTTCCTTCTACAGTCCAATAGAGTTCAGCTTATTTAAAATAGTCAGCGACTGAAAAGTGCTTGTCAGATAAAACAGGACATGCTAAAAGATGATTCGAATTTATAAAAAGCCCTTCAGACCACAGAGGGTGGTCTGGAGAAGAGACTACACCTATGTGGTGTAGGTGTTCTCTGAAGTAGTCATTGGATGTTTAAATTCTAAAATTCGCTGTAAGAACGTACCACGGAAGGATCGCGGAACTTGGCGAGTTAAAAATTCACTCCACGATTTTATCCTAAGTTACCTTAAAATATACGAGGGTCATTTTTAAAGTAAGAATCGTTTTGTAATGGAGTAAGAGAAACTTTAGTTATGAACGTAAATTGTATCACAAACTAAAATATGAAATTTTTTTCACTTTTCAACATAGTCACCATTAACATTTAAACATTTGTCAAGTCGTGTCACTAGCTTTTGCATCCCATCATCAAAGAGCTCTGCCGCCGGACCGTTAAAGCAGTTAGAAACAGTTTCTTTCAGCATGTCATCATTTTCCAAGAGCTATCCACCAAGAAATTCCTTAAGTTTTGGAAACAGATGAAAGTCTGATGGTGCTAAGTCAGGGCTGTATGGTGGATGATCCAGTAATTCTTAATGAAAATTGTCAAAATCGACGGCGCGGACTGCTCTCTAGCGGCGTCGTTCTGCCTCACGACAAAGCTCGTCCTCACTTTACGGCAAGAACAAAGACGCAACTGGACAATTTGCATTGGTAATTAATGGATCATCCACCATACTTAATGGATACTTAATGGATCATCCACCATACTGACTTAGGACCATCAGACTTTCATCTATTTCCAAAACTTAAGGAATTTCTTGGTGGAAAGCGCTTGGAAAATGATGACATGTTGAAAGAAACTGTTACTAACTGGTTTAACGGTCCGGCGGCAGAGTTCTTTGATGATGGGATGCAAAAGCTAGTGACACGACTTGACAAATGTTTAGATGTCAATGGTGACTATGTTAAAAAGTGAAAAAATGTTCATATTTTAGTTTTTGATACAATTTGCGTTCATAACTAAAGTTTCTTTTATTCTATTACAAAAGGGTACTTACTTAAAAAATGATCCTCGTAGTATTCAGCTTTAATTTAATCTCTTTTTCACACTGATTTATTCCGATGGGCAACTTCTCATGTACACTACCTCTCTTCACAGGAGGTATTCGAAGAATGTACGAGTAAAAAGTTAAGAGGTTTATTCAAACAATCAGGATGCGGTTTAAGGGTCAACACGTTTACTGCACAAAATCCCAAGTGTTAAACAGGAGATTTCCCACTTCATTGTCCTGCTTCTATCATTCGAATTCATTTTCCTCAAACATGAATCCAAGGTGCCATGAATTTTGAGACATATATCTTAAATTGACCATCAATACCAAACAAAAAAATATTTGGGTCCTTCTGTGTTAGTTATTAGACATCCAGCTGAGATAAACTCAAAGACATTTTTCCCTTTTCTCAGCTGACAGCAGAACAAGAGAAATTCAATTGTCTTCATTGCCGAGACGAAAGACAGCGTACGACAAATAGGAATTTCTAAAAATGTTTGCAGTTTGAAGGGTTTAGACATCAAAATTTGCAGACACAGCTCTTGCCCATCTAATTAATCAAGTGAATTCTAAAGCCATCAACAGTGCGATCAAATTTCCCGGAAAACTGAAAGTACCGAGCACGATACCTGAGGCATACAAGTGTTTTATTTTTTTATTAATTTATTTTAACTCTGTCTAAATAGCCACCGATGTAATTTCAGAGTAGGGTGGATAATATTAGTAAACGTAAGAAATTACTTATCAGAATGAGGAAAATATAAATATTTGCGTGAAAATATAAATATTTGCGTGAAAATATAAATATTTGCTTAAAAATATAAATGGGAAAAATATATGCACTTTTCTGTTGTGTCTTGAAAATTTGAGACGAGATGGAGATTGCAATTCCAAAAATGTATCTCTCAGAGGCTCTTTTTTACATAAACTTCTCTTGTACATTGTAAATTATTAGATAAGCAAAAAGCCTCAAGTAGTAAAATATTGGCTGGGGAAATTACTTAATAACTGAGATGGCCAAGAGTTAATGCAAATTTCAAAACCTAAAAGTCTCAAGTTATACACGCTTTACGGGTGAGCTACGTTTTGCTTGCTATATAACACTCTGTTCACTGTACAATATAATTTGTTTGGACAATAACAACGGTCTAATTTTTATGTTATCAGCTGAGAAAAGGGAAAGATGTCTTTTATTTTCTTGTTAATTCGATGGAAAATTACTGTCAGAGATGGATATGAATCACAGTTACACCCTACTGATGACAATTCAGGCTAAATGGCTTCAACAGTATGATAAATCGTTGGATTCAGTTGTTTGGAGCAAACAACTGAGTCAGTTGACAAAGGCAAGTTAATGATAAGGTAAATGTCTCTATCAGGATTTGTGATACGATTGAAGAGACAGTTTAAAGAATTTAGATATTTAAATGTCACTGCGAATCAAATATATTCTATAATAGTAGCTCATTGTACATCCTCAAGGTCAATTTCATTGAGAAGGAAAAAAAACTCAAAATCAAGTATTCTTTACTCCAGTTATCGTATTACTTGAGGATAGTCCAATAAGTTTCAAGTGGGATTTCTCTCTCTTCCAGGGGCTCCTTTATTGAAACTCTGATTGCAGTGAAAAGTGTTGTACGATCAAGTTATAATCTTTTTACGCGATTTTATTATAGATACCTACCATTCTACCTTCCAGTAAAATTTCATCACGTTTATAAATATGAAACTATAAGAACTAAGCCATATCTTAGGTTCTAAAGGACGATTAGCTTAAATATAGACTGGCGTATTTAACAAAACAACCATCAAGTATTTGCGTGTATGCAGTCTGAACGCACACAATAACCTTTTTGTACTTTTTAAGGAATATCCACCAATCTATACAGGAGATTTGAATGTATCAAAGTTCCTAAACATTTCGGATATCGAATATTGTGTAAAGTTTTATTAGATCAAAAATTAAATCAAGCTTCTCTCTTTGATATATAATTTATAATTGTTATCGTACCACTCATAATAGTTACAAACATATTAAATGAAATATTTTCACAAATATTTTCATAATTGCTTAAGCAAACGTCTGTAATACGCTTGATTACTTTCTAAAAGCAATATTAACAAGAATAATTTTAATAAAAGTGTAGAAGCACTAGAAATGTCAAAACTTTACAAATGTGGGAGTAAAACACAATAATTTAGCATTCTCAATTTCCTACATTTATGTACCTGATAAAATAATATTTAATATAAGTTTCTCATGATTCGGAAATAAAATGTTGTACATGCTCTTTTTGTTCTAAAATATTTTGCCTAAGAAAATAATTCAATAAAGTTAATTTATCAGGGATATCTTTTAGGGGTTATATATATGACAAAAAATGGAGAAAAGATTGTCTGAATTATTAATTGACTATGATTTTGTAGTATCCAAGTGCTTTCTGCAAAATATTTTCACAGTACTTTTTGTATTGAAATTAATAACTTCATAACAAAAATACAATTTCTGTATGTAAATTAGCATCAACGCATCAAAGTCATTTTAGAAATAATGATTTATAATTAGATTTATTGCGTATTTTACAAGTATTTAAATCCTTTTGAACAGAAATTTGTGACAGTATTTTCTCTACTCTGCACCATTTGCTTCTACTCATAAACAATGCTGTAGTAAGCACTATAAAGTGTATTAATTCTCTCGTTGTTCTCATATATATAAAGAAGCAATGATAATTAAAATCGTAAAGCTAGAATTCTGTTTATTAGAAAATAAAATTAAGGAAATATTAATGATAATTGCATAGATTTTAATATGATATTGGTGCGTACTTTATTTCAAAATGTTTGAATTTCATGCACACTATACGCCTAAGGGAAAAATCTAGGATAAATGATATTAAAATGCATCCTATACTAATATATACTCCCTTGGGTTCACGAAATGCGTTTCTATGGGAAATAAATCTTGATCATAGACTTGAAAATGTTACTTTAAATCCAACTTCTATCAATAGCAATAATCTAATCACATATCTTTGAAATATGAATAAACTCTATGTAAACATTTAAGTATTCAGCTTAACATCAATCCTATGTAATGATAAAGTATTCTTTGAAATTGTTGTTCCGGTGATTTAGCAAATCCCTGTAAATATACGAGTGTCAGGTTCATAAAATGCTTTCCTGAACTAGACTTTTGTTATTTTCTTATTATTCGGATAATAAAATTTAATATAAAAGTATCTGTATCTTGCCCTGGTAACTTCACGTCAGGAAGCTCAAGTTAATCATTGTAATCAAGCATTAGCAGAAAGTGTGTATATTTGAACCCTGTCATGCTTTGCACAATAGCTTTTGGGAACACTATTCATTCATGCTCGAAACTTATTACGCAAATAAGGTGCCTTGTCGTGTGAACAAACCTCTTCCGGTGGCAGCAAAGCCATTGTTCACAAAGATACACTTCCATACAAATGTAATTGTTCCATATCAAATTCAAATGAGATAGATCATCTTGTTTAGGAAGACAAAAGAAGCTCCGAGTCGGAAAATTTAAGGACTCAGTTCTATTGTGAGGAAAGCCGAGGAAGGTAAACACCTACAACAGGCATGTGCAATGATACTTTAAACAATAATAATTTATTGTAGATAATGATTATTAATTATGTTTGCTGGAATATGTGCAAATTTATTATGCAAGTAACGAAATACTTCGCATGGTTGCAAACTTAAATGTTAAATTTAATTATGTTTCTAAAATCACTATTATTGTATAGCAATTTTCCGGCTTTAATTTGTTGCTAAACACTTGTTTCGATGAAATAGGAATTGTTTTGCTCTCAAATGCCCTTTTAAGTGATAACATTAATGATATTTCATGTCCTTTGGGGTTTAATAAGAATTGCTTTAAGGCTCATAAATAACTCTTCATTACAATTTCAATTAATAGTCTGTTTTAGAAACGATTGGAAAATATTAATACGTTAGTGGTAGATTGATACACTCCACAGAAAAATAGCAAAGAATATAATTAATTCTTAAAAGGGAAAATAGTTGCTAGTCCATTATACCAAGTTATGCATACATAGCAAATTTATTTGGAACGGAAGAGAAAAGTTGCATAAAAAAGTTATGAAAAGATAAATTCATTATGATTAATTTCAAATATTTGGACAGCGATATAAATAAATAATATTTAATTGACTTTACTGATCATGAGCTATTCTAGAAATGTCTAGAAAGTATTATGTCGTTAAGAGACGGATGATACACCACACAGATGAATCACAACGAATCAATAACAGACATAACGAAATATAATTTTTTTCTTAAAGAGAAAAAAAAACTTATTCATTGTACCATGTTATTCCTACCTAATATAAATGAGAAAAATGTCTAATTTCTTATAACCTTGATTAATATGTGATTATTACTTAAGATGATACTATGCGCAAAGATGGGAAAAAATAAGTAAATGTTTCCATACACTGGTGTAAGAAATCAAGAGAATTTGCAGACTTGGTCGATTATCTCTAGAACTACCGTACCGATTTTAATGAAATTAGATTTGTACATACATTGATACAATACAAAACAAATAACCATTCAATAATTGTAATACATACGCATGATCGTGCATAACACTCGTTGGAGTCGGAAGGTATGAAACAGCGGATGCAGAATAAACAAAAAAATGGGTTAATAGATGGTGTTATTTTGCAGAAATCGGTTAGTTTCAAATTGTAACAGTAAAAATGAGTAACCAACAACGTTTAGATGATGGTATGAGGTGGCGAATTGTGGCGAGGCTAGAAGCAGGCCAATCAAGTCCAAATTTGTAGAGAGTTGAATTTAACGGCCAGCGTCGTGTGTAACTTATGGAAACAGTTCCAGGATACCGGATCCACCGAGAGAAGCCTGGGCAAGGTCGTCCAAGAGCCACGACAGTCAGAGAAGATTGCCATTTGTCGATTATAGCGAGGCGTAACGGGACTGCTACAGCTTCTCAGCTCTCTCGTGACTTGTATGCAGCCACAGAAACCCGTGTATCAAGGGTGACTGTTTCCAAAAGACTTCATGAGAGAGGGTTGTTTGCAAGAAGACCTGCTGTTTGCGTCCCGCTTACTTCTACGAACAGGAGAATTCGTTTATCATGGTGAAGAGAGCATAGAGATTGGAGTATGGATCAATGGGCGACCGTTCTCTTCACTGATGAGTCCCGGTTCAGCCTAAACACCGATTCTCGCCGTATGTTTATATGGAGAGAACCAGGGACCCGCTACCTACCCTCCAATGTCCGCGAAATCGACCATTATGGCGGAGAAGGTTTAATGGTCTGGGCAGGCATCATGTTGAATGGCCGCACACCTCTCCATGTCTTTGAAAGAGGCCCTGTGACTGGTGTGACGTATAGGGATGAGGTCTTAGAGCCCTATGTTCACCTTTTCAGGGGTGCAGTTGGCCCCGAGTTCATTTTGATGGACGATAACGCGAGGCCACATAGAGCTCTTCTGGTTGACGAATTTCTAGAGAGTGAGGATATTCGCCAGATGGATTGGCCAGCCAGATCTCCAGACCTTAACACTATAGAGAATGTCTAGGATGCTCTGGGGAGGGCAATTGCAACTCGCAACCCCCTTCCGAGAACCATCCAGGGAATGAAAACAGCGTTGATGAACGAGTGGGACCAATTGCCGCAGGAAATGATAAACTGCCTTATTTCAAGTATGAAATCACGCTGCGATACCTGTATATCTGTAAGAGGGGACCATACCCCCTATTAACACATCTATTAACCCTTTTTTTTCTGCCACCGCCGTTTCATACCTTCCGACTCCAACGAGTGTTACGCACGATCATACGTGTGTATTACAACTATTGAATGGTTATTTGTTTTGTATTGTACCAATGTATGTACATATCAAATTTCATTAAAATCGGTACAGTAGTTCTAGAGATAATCGACCAAGTCTGTAAATTCTCTTAATTTCTTACACCAGTGTAAGAAATGAACAGGGACAATACTTCATTCTGAATATTTCACTGGTGCTTTTGTTTTTTAGCTTTTGTAAAAAGTACTCAGATTTAAGGCATGTAAAGAAAAACATTTTATCTATAACTCAATTAACTTGTAGATGGTTGAATTTCAGAAGTTTATTTATACAAAGGCCCCTTCTAAGACATTACGTCATTAACCAACAAGCCTCCAAATAACTTTTTACTATAGCTTTAATAATTTAAAGTTTATTGCACATACCAATCTACTTTGATGTCATAGACTCTCTACATTGTCAAAAAGCACATATAGATGAATCCACAGCACTTAAACAAAACAATTGGGCAAGCAAACCGTCACGTACAGCCAAAGGGAAACAGCAACTACATCTAGAAAATCTGAGCCACAGGAGTTGGATGAAAGGAGATATTTTCCGACTTTTATTATTATATGCATTGATCGACTAAAACCTTTATTTTAATTCGAAGAATTGTTAGATCCAAAAATACTACAATTCATAATCTCTGGATTCAAACACTTTTACATGTTTTTGAAACAATATTTTTATATTTCCTTGCAAAGTAATCGGATTTCTCATTATCCAACATACCTCAGTGGTCAGATACCCTCTCACTAACACTGCAAAATTACCCAGTTTTGAAAGCAGATGTCGGTAATAAAAAAATTCGAGATCAGTTATTTAGGATGGCAAGTAATGGATCAGATCAAATGACTATTTTTTGAATGGAATTCTTTCCCCAGAAGCAGGGGGTAGTAGAGCAACATGTACGTCAGTTTTCAGTGTTACAGCTTACTGCAACATCAACAGAAAACTGACTGCAACCAATGCCAGCTCCATTTTCTTTCTTTCTATCAATAATTTTTGTTTTCTCTAACTCTGCGGTCTCAGGACATCCACATCAACATTTTGTAAGCTACATTATTAACCCAATAAGTGCCAAGTCTGCCATTTTGGGAACCTTCAATTAGATTTTTTTTGTCAACGTGATATTAAGATTTATAAAAATCGTTTTTTTATAAATTTGTATCTGAACAGTACAAAGTATATTGCAATTTTTTGACAGAAGAACAAATTTAAAGTTTCTATATTTTAAAATTGTGTGAATTTGTGTAAAATTGATAAATTCGACTTAAATTAGTAAAACATTTCAGGAATATATATCTATATATATAAAACAGTTCCGTAACTGACTGACTGACGGACTGACTGACATATAACGCACAGACCAAACCGCTCGATGAAAGGGCTGAAATTTTGCATGGATTCTTCTTTTAGTATAGGGCTGCACTAAGAGAGATTTTTGAAAAATTCTTCTTAAATTAAATTTTTAAGCTGTTTTTATAACATTCTTTACAGTTTGCATTTAAAATAATAATTCGAGGGTTATAAAATTTATATCACGAGAAAGAACTTAAAAATTCCTGTAAAATGAAATTTTTTTCGAATATTTATCTTCATTTTCTGATTTTTGGTGAATTTTTAAAGATTTATTTTTAGAATTTAATTTATTAAAGGCTGATCACGTGGTTTATTTTCATTTTGTGATACTTTAAACTAATTTTGCGTCATGTGCATAACGACGAAATAGACAAAAAAATTATTTTTATCTTACTAATGCGGCAGAGGATTGTACATTATCCAAAAAATATTAAAATACAGTAAAGTAAATGTTCCTCAAACTGTACTATATTCTTTAGTATGTTCTAATAGATTTAATTTGAATATTCTCTTCTACATTATTTTGTCTATAAAAATATTCATTACGATTTTTTATAAATATATCCTTTGTTTTTGTTACATTGATCATTCTATTTATTATATATATATATACTAGCTGAAACCCCGTACTTCGCTACGGAGTACATTCAAATTAAATACAACGGTCAATGTATGCAATTAATGCCAAATATATATATATATATATATATATATATATATATATATATATATATATAATAAATACGATGATCATTGTATACAATTGATGTAAAAAAAACAAAAAATATATTTATAAAAAAATTGTAAGAGATATTTTTATAGACAAAATAATGTAGAAGAAAATATTCAAATTAAATGTAATAGGAAATATTAAAGAATATAGTACAGTTAATATAGTACAGTTTGAGGAACATAATATCTTTTACTGTATTTTAATGTTTTTTTGGATAATGTCCAATCGTCTGCCGCATTAGCAAGAAAAGTTTGTTTTTGTCTGTTTAGTTGTTATGCACGTGACGATAAATTTATTTATTGTACCAGATAAAAATATCGCTTGATCAGCATTTAATAAATTAAATTCTAAAAATTATTCTTTAAAAATTCATCAAAAATCAGAAAATGGAGGTAAAGATTCGAAAAGGATTTCATTTTAAAGGAATTTTTACGATATTTCTCGTGATATAAATTTTATAACCCCCAAATTATTATTTTAAATGCAAACTTGTAAAAAGTTACAAAAACAGCTTAAAACTTTAATTTAAAAAAATCTAAGAAGAAATTTTCAAAAATCTTTCTTAGTGCACCCCTACACCATAAGAAGAATCGCCATGCAAAATTTCAGCCCTTTAGGTACAGCGGTTTGGTCTGTGCGTTGTATGTCAGTGAGTCAGTGAGTTACTGAACTGTTATATATATATATATATATATAAGTGATTTGCTTTTTACGAAAAATGAACAGCAATAACATTGTAAATGTTTGATTTCAAAAGGAAATGAAATTAAATGTTTTAACACTAATTTCTAAGCACTTATTTCTAGGGTCCCAAAATGGGAGACTTGGCGTCTTCTGGCCCTTCCTGTCTGCCATGTAGAACGCGCTTTTGATTCATTATCTTTATATCTATCTCTGCGAAGAACAAGGGATCAGATGGTACCCAGACACATTTTCATGAAAAGGTGTTTATTTAAAACTATTTTTTTATTTTAAAAAAGGGCGAAAAAGTTGTTGACAATTGAAGAAGCTTTAGATTTTATGCAATCTTTGGATTCCGATGAATACTCAGAGGAAGGTAAAATTATCTGTTTGCTCCCCGATCCTGGTCAGGTAACTGTTGAAGAATTGGTAACTGATGACAGGTAACTGATGAAGATGATAAATATTACAGGTAAGGATTTAGGTGAAATAATTCCTGTGGATGTTTCTGGACAAGTTGAAATATAAGTCAAACAGAGGGCATGTAGAAATCTCGACAACAAGAAAATAAAACTTAAGAAGAGAAAAATGACCCATTACAAATGATACTTCAGATGAGGATACAAGCATGGAAGTATAAAAATTGAAGGGAAAGAATAACAAAAAGAAATTATTAAATTGGAAAAAAGCATATCAGATTTTGGCTATTGAATCGGAAGAAATATCAACGCTTGAAGAGACCCGGGCTGAAATGGCAATGAAATTTCCGTATGAACTTTTTCAAAGGTACTTTGAATAGGACATCATGAAACATCATACAGAAGAAAATTTACGATCTGGTCTACAAAATAATAACAACGCATTTTCACTATCTAAAATGGACATACAGAAATTTATTGGAATCTTTCTATTTAGTGGATATCACGTTCTACCTCAGGAAATTTTTATACTTGATTGAAAATTACAATGATATTTTATAAATGTCTATTTAATTCCATAAATAATATGGAATATTAGTTTCAGAAGGTTTTAGAAATGATTACTTGCTTTAATTTATTGGAACACACGGCTTGGATGGTCATACTTGGAAGAAGCAAACGTTACTCCCATAAGTCTCACATTTCGGGACCCTATAGTAAATTCTATACGAATGCAGATTTTTTGAAAATTTAAACTGCACATAAATTGAGGCAAGTAATTTACTTTTAAAAAATACGATAGATTCTATTTAGGTGATGCGGTTCATATAGCAGCGCTTAATGGGTTAAAGAAGTACCGCATAAGTGGCCAACTTTAAGGGATAGTGCAGAAACATTCTTGTCTTGATCGGGATTTGAGCAGGAACCCACTCTGGGAAAGTTCACAACACTAAATACCACACGCTGTGGGTGTCTCTTGTCGAACATCGAAACATTCGTTTAAATATATAGCTAATGATTCCAAATAAGCAAGGTTTCCAGTTCTTACATAGTCAATGCACATTTTTGAGACTCGCTTATTTCTTTCTTATGTATGTATATGTATGAAAACACTTACAGATTTTTGTGATTGTTTTTAAAGGCATCTTTGTGTAAGTTAGAATTGGAAGATTTTAAGACATAAGGATTATAGTAAAAATTTCGAAATTAAACAATAAACTTCTCTGAAAAAATCTAAATCCCTGTGAGTTTAATTAAGAAAGATTGTAGCACATTTCAGGGTTGTAGTACTACCCACCCCTGTCCAATTAGAAATAGAGGCGCGAACACGATTCACGAGCCAGCCGAGTTATTTAGAAAGTGAAAGAAAGAATATTCAGGAAAATTCATGGCAGGTATATAATAAATAAAAGCCTCCTATTGATCTCAAATAAATCATAATTTGGTCTTTAGTTCTGGACTAACTGGTCTTGCATTTCCTCAGATCCAAGAGAATTAAAAGCCATTGTCTCTAAGGGGAAATCATAAACAATACAACAGGATCAATTAAATCCTAGGAAGGTTGGAAAATTCTTAAATTTATGTTCCAAATTATGTACCAATGTGATTCGTTGCAGTTTTTACCTGAATGGTCTTATAATAGTTTTTTTTTCTTTTTGAAGATCAGCTTGTTAATAAATAAATATTTATAAATTGTATACAAGTTTGATGTATTATAAATGCAAAATAAATATGTTGTATCCACGGAAATAATATAAAATCATTATAAGAACAGAAAATATATTGTTAGCTTTATGATCAAAAGTTATACGCCTCATGGTTTTTATACAATTTGGTTTTGGAACTTTTGACTTTATAAATTACTTCTTTTTCCTCTGACATCAAGAAATGAAGTATAATAAAGCGTACTTAAATCGGAAGAACATCAAATAAATTTCTATTTTTCT
Organism: Dolomedes plantarius; assembly: GCA_907164885.2. Taxonomy (NCBI): domain Eukaryota; kingdom Metazoa; phylum Arthropoda; class Arachnida; order Araneae; family Dolomedidae; genus Dolomedes; species Dolomedes plantarius. Next base: position 7,053,309 of record OU015501.1, on the reverse strand, counting down.
TTATGAATAAAGTTTTACGAGTATATACTCATCACAAACCTTTTTATTGGATAAGAATATTGAATAAGAACTTCTTACACTTTTAAATGAAACACGTGTACATTACTCTACTGCATTATGTTTGTAATAATAATCGATTTTAATACATTTATCGAAGTTATTACCTTTTATTATGGAACTAAATTCTCAAAACCCACAAAACATATTACAGAAGCATCTTTTAGTTATATGCTGTTATTATTCGTATGCGTTTCTAACCAATATTTACCACCAAAATAGTGCTATATCTGGTAGATTTTTGAATAGTTTCTAAGAATTGACTTATAAATTTTCATTCCGGAATTATTTATGAAGCACAAATATTTCATAAACAAATTATGCCTATATAATTCAAATAATCCTTAAATATCCCAAATAAGATCCTAGTTTTACCATGCGTGTATATTTTGCAGAAAAACCAAAACTTATACGATATCCACCCTTGATATATTTCTTTGAAAATTCCTTCAAACTATTTTCTCTTTTCAATTTTACAGTGTAGTGAATTGACTAGCACATCTAAGAATAGGATTCTGGAATGTAGCTGACACAGAAATTATAAAATAAAAAGGAATTTCCACCTCATGGAATGCCATTTGGCACTAATTATCATAGTCAACTAACTTTAGAAATAAGAACAGTGGTTTTACATCCTATTCTAAAGACTTGAAACATAAAGACTCTTCCGTATTTAGTATTAATAAACTCACTGCACTGGTGCATTTTCAGAAATAAAATCAAATTTATGATCTGATAAATCATTCCCATTAAAGAATGAAAAAATATTTCTCCTACATTTAAAGTAGCATTTCGCAACAGCCAGAAGTAATAAAAACTCAATAAATTCTGTTATATTTTATTTCAAACTTTTTCAGGTTCTTAAAATTTCTCTGGGGCTATGAATAAAATGTTTTGAATAAAATATTGACACTTTTCCAAAAAATATTCATCCCCATTTTAATTATGATAAAAAAGTGTTTATCGAATTGCTTGTGTGTAGCCATTTTTTTATCAAATAAAATGCATCCTTACTCATTTGAATCTGTGGTTGATTCTACGCCTTTTGAGCTTCCGGCTACAGGTTGAAACATGTTGGCAAGAATCCAGCCCACTCTGGATGTTTCCCAATAAATAAAATATTTGCCGAGTTTTATTTTATTATTTCGTTTGCCTTTTTACTTATTCGATCAATGTAAATGAAATTCAAGTGCATAGGAACGGTCAGCAAATATGAACGTAGAGTCATATTTCCCGACTGCATAGTATAGTTTTGGGGATACGGAAAGAGCTATTCTAAATTTGAAATTTTTCTGTGTATTGTTTGTATGGATATGAAGAGATGTAAAACAACGATTGAAATACAGTGTAAAAATACTGGGAGAATGGTTGAAATATTTTAAAAATTTAGCTACATTGTGTAAGAATTCAAAATAATCATTTCGCTTTCAGTCGTCTATTGGAAAGTATTAACTTGCAATTTACTTTCAGATTCAAAAGCTTGAACCCCTTTAAATTTCAACCAAATACATTACTCAGATAAATAAGGAATGTGCACATACGTAAATGAATTAATTTTATGTAAACATACCAAAGATTTGGAATTATTTCTTTTATAGCATCCTGAACCAAAGAAACCTTCGTAGGTAATTTTATTTTTTGCCATTAGTTGAAAATCCCTTCCAACAGTTTAACTCTTACATTTAAGGAAACTGATCGATAAGAATAATTTAAATCTGTAAATGACAGTTCAGGAGGTGGGAAAATTACTTTTAATTTTGATTTCAGTGAAATTATTAGGCATAAAAAACACCTGCGATAAATATATGACACCTGTCATAAGTAACTTATTAAATAGAAAATGTCTAATGAGGATAAAAAACAACGTCCCAGTAAATTTAATTTCAATCATCTTTTTAACTAGAAAATTTTATGTACATCAAAACATTATGAAAACTATATCATTTATACTTAAGGTAGTATTTCTTCAGACCTCTCCAAGCATGTTGTAAAAAATATGGATATTTAATGAAAACTATACACAGCCTCATACCCCGTTTAATTTAGATTCCTATAGACAAGATTCTAGCTCTTAAAGGGAAATCAAGAATTCTGACCACTGGCATATTATTGGAAAACACAGCAACATAGGCTCTACCCAAAGAAAACATGTTTCAAAAACACCAGACTAGATAAGAATAACAGTATTCAAAGTGACATGATACACAACACGATTAATATACATCTGCGGCGAGTTTGCTTAAGAGTCGGCTTAATATCGCTGCGGGTTTTTGACTGGAATTAGTTTAGAAAAGAATCTGGTGAAAATAGAAAGAATAAATCATTTAATTCCCACGTTTTCTTTCTTTATGGGAAAAAACTTTTAGTGCGTTCGATCCTGTTTGCCACTTAAAGTTGTGAATCCATGATTAAAATGTAGATACTTTTCTCCCCTTTATTAAAAAAAACCTGTCTTAAACTTACACTTATGCCAAATCACAATCTTCACAGATACATCTCGTATTATTCTTTAAGTTCATTAGTTTCAGTTAATAAGTTGCGAAATATCCAGTACGTTATCTTTTACGTCATAATTTGATGCACCGTCAAGTTAATCTACTGCACTTTGAAAACTCAGAAGTCACTTTACTGCCGTGTTATGGGAATTCTTTGAAAAAGACACACTTCAGATGACACTATCTATATATATAAAACAGTTCCGTAACTCACTGACTCACTGACGTACAACGCACAGACCAAACCGATGGACCTAAAGGGCTGAATTTTGCATGGCGATTCTTCTTATAGTGTAGGGGTGCACTAAGAAAGATTTTTGAAAAATTCTTCTTAGATTTTTTTAAATTAAATTTTTAAGCTGTTTTTGTAACTTTTTTAAGTTTGCATTTAAAATAATAATTTGAGGGTTATAAAATTTATATCACGAAAAAGATCATAAAAATTTCTTTAAAATGAAATCTTTTTCGAATCTTTACCTCCATTTTATGATTTTTGGGGAATTTTTAAAGATTAATTTTTAGAATTTAATTTATTAAATGCCGATCACGTGATTTCTTTTTCTGGTACAATAAATAAATTTATCGTCACGTGCATAACAACTAAATAGACAAAAAATATTTTTTTTCTTTCTAATGCAGCAGACGATTGGATATTATAAAAAAACAAATATCCCTTACGATTTTTTTATAAATAAATATATATATATATATATATATTACATCAAGTGTATACATTGATCGTCGTATTTATTATAAATATATTTATACACACTTTTGGCATTAACTGCATACATTGACCGTTGTATTTAATTTGAACGTACTCCTTAGCGAAGTGCGGGTTTTCAGCTAGTACTGACATACAAATGGTCCAGTCAACTAGTCGATTCCAAACCTCACTTCCTAACTCACGCGCGCTGTTTTTATTTTATTTCCACTCTTGCTGTATATTGTGACAATCTATTCCCAGAGTTATAAGGAACAGAAGTTTATATATTGAATTAAAATTAAATTTCACATTAGCAAAACTCAATTAGGATATAAGACTACGTAGAATCATGACTATGTCACAACCTTTAAAATGGAGTCAATTTTGTTGACAAAACTGCTTGCTTTTCGGTACCTGTTGATGAATTAGAATAATTTAACTTTAAATCTCCAATCACGTGTATTCTCTAAGCATGTACATATATATATCTTCCCGGTGAGGAGTAAAACTTTGATCAACAGTGACATTATTAAATTTAGTGAAAATTATTGATTTTTTCCGTATTAGGCACTGAATATAGTTATGTTCTATTCAATTATTAATACTTAATGGGTTATAGAACATGAATGGTATCTTTACCTGTGTCATACATGAAGTATAAAACATACACAGTTATAGACTTAATATTTAAAATTGCATCAACATTTTGTTGATGATATTGGCCTACTTAGAGTAAGTTCATCTATGCGTCCTACCACCAGAAATTTAAGTATATAAAGAATTTGACCAATATTAATAATTTAATTGTAATAAACTCTCAGTCCGAGTTTAGAGCTTGTAATCTTTTATGTAACAAGTACTCTTAATCCCAACAGCACAAAATATTTCACTCATAAAACTTCATACAAACCAGTAAGAAAGAGGAATCATAGATAAATTGTAGAATCCACATATTTTGTTCTTGACTCCATTTAAAGCATTAGGATGATTTGTCACTCCTGTTTAAATGACTTAAATACTTAACGAACGTATTAATCTATTTGGAATATCAGCATAGAATTTTCTCTTAAATACTATAAACTCTAAACTGTTATCCTATTAACATTAAAGCCTTCATCAACCCTAACTTCAAAGACTATTGTGTCAAATGTAGAACAATTACAGTAAAATTTTGAAACGGAACGTCAAAAAGCCTTAAAGTACAGGAGAGATTCACTAAATCATTATCAATGACTTAGTGAAATATATGTAATTATCTTTAAGTTAAATTCCAAAGATTACGTGTATATTGATCAAATTCAGAAAACCAATATCTGATGAATTTATTTAAAACTCATCATTTAAAATTAAAAATATAATAAAAATGAAAAATATGTAATTGAAATTTTTCAACATTTAAAGGTAAAGAAAGAAACATGGAACTTTTTACACCATTTTGCCCTGCTTAGCTAGTAGTTTAAAGGAATATGCAAAAATCGAGATTAAAAAATTTGATTTTCAAAGTTTCTCAAACTGACACGAAATAACTTTGAATTTGGTTTACATTACGAATTTGTAGAGTGGTTGTGAAAAATTTTTTATTTAAAATGGTTATGATTAGGTACATTATTCACATAGAGTATGATATTGGTACAAGTATAGAAAAAATATTCTCCCCATCATTCTGTAAGCTATATTTAGTTTAGTAAAGTTTACTTTCTCGTTTTCACTATCCGTAAAGCATGAGCAGTTTAAGTGCTTACAGATAAAATGTACTAGTTTATATTATAAACATTCAGGTTACTCCCAGATTATCTGTAACTTACAAAAATCAATATATATATATATATATATATATATATATATATATATATATATTGATTATATATATATATATATATATATATATAATATATATATATATATATATATATATATATATATATATATATATATATATATATATATCTATATATATATATATATATATATATATATATATAGCGTGAAACGTCTTTAGCCCGTCACCCCTCAATACAACTACTTTTTTTCGGGACCATTACTGGCAATCATAAAGAAGTTTCCCTGTATATATGTATACATGTTTATTTATTTATTCATTTATTTATTGTATGCAAATTTCGGGAGGGAAAGAGGTCCTTTTTTAGCATAATATGCAATATGTGGTTGAATATAATAATTGATTAAATTATTCTGTCATTAAAAACACCTCAGAGGAACAAACCGGTGTTAATCCGTACCAAACATGATTAAGCCACTAGAGGGCGTAACCACAAATATTCCAGAGAGTATTAAAGGTTTCATACACGAACAAAGAACCCCATGCACTCCTAAAAGCTATTCATATAAATGTCTGAGGTTTTAAGCAACAATGTTTTTCACTTCATATCCATTTTAATATAATAAAACAACCAAAAGAATTTGGAAAAACCTGTAAAATATAGGGTTATCGCGGGTATTCAAAATCATACATACTATGAAATGAAATGAATCATATGCATCTTCATCTATGAAATGAAGTCTAGTTTTATGTAAATACTGACAAATGTACATCTAAAAGTTATACAGCATAAATTAGAAATTGTGTTAGGTTGCATGTTTTTACCTAATATAATATTTTCAAACGCAATTCTTCTGTTTTTAGAAATGATATATTTTCTCTTTTGTCTCGCTTGTTGTTACGCTTTGACTAAATTTCCCCTAACTTTAACTGTCGAGACTTTTAAATTTCCTATTGTGAAATTTTATTAAGTCCCTCAAGAGAAACTTGGGGAAAATTTAAATATAGGAAAAAAATAAATTCAGAAGTTTAAGATTATAGATAGTACCAGCATAATTTTCCCGAAAAAACTACAGAAAAATGTAAAGATTATTCAATTCGAATTGAAATTTGCTCTGGAATAATGTTTAATGCTTTCAGTGTAAATGTGTATAATTGTAGCTTGTAAATTTTTGAGATTTCGATCAGTGATCAGGGAAACAGTGTGCTTATATTAAAATATAAGGAGTATTAAAATCTGTAGAACACACTTATTTACATATAATTTTAAAGGTGTACCTATCAATCTCATTGTCAAATTTCTTGAAATCAAACAAGAAACAATAAATTAAAAATTTTTGAAATACCTCTCTTTAATAATCATGGTATTTATCACATTGTTTCAAAGTTAGAAAAGATACTTTAACTAAGATAAATTATTCAAAATATTAAGATTTTCATTTTCTATGTGATATGTCTAATATTAAAATATGTTTCATTCACTCTGAAATGGTAAACAATCGTAAAGACACATTCAATAATATATTTTATATAATGAAAATAATAATATGTACATGTGTTTCCGTTTTTTTATGAGTAACTGTATTAACAAAAATGATTTATAAATATGAGGTTTATGAAATCATGATTAATAAAACAAGTAATTCATAAAAATAATAAATTATTGACGCGGAACTAATGTAAATATTACTCCCATAACAAACCTATATTTGTTTGTTTAGGTTAAATTACAAGTTAATGAGCTAGAAATAAATTCTATACTTTTATGTCTTGTGCATTTAATTTAATTACTTTTTTTTTAATATGATAAAGCATATTGATCGCAAAAATATAAATATCACACCGGTGAAAAAAATAATGTGGAAAAAATGCACCTAAATGTGTGAAGGAAAAATCCTCCATTAAATAAAAATCCCATACAGTATAAATATTGCATTTCTCTCTATAAATATCATAAAAATATTACAATAACCTGTATAGGAATCCAACGCGTGTGTGAGGGAGAGCGGCGAATTACTCCGACCACATGAATGGGGAGTTTCGCTCTGCACCCCCGATATAAAAAATTACATTTGTAGCGAAAACTTCCGGGTCGCTGTAGCTCCATTTTTAGCTTCTATTCTTTGAAATACAATTTAAAAGTAAACAATAGCATTGTCACTTACTTTTAGAAGACTGTACTCTGAACTGCTGTCGAAGATCAAGCCAAAAAGGGCCCCTTCGGGCAGATGAAGGAACGACAAATGCTACCGCTTACCAGAAGACCCCTCAAGACGGACCCCCTAGCGCCCTATCGAACGGCGGGTGACAGTGGCGCCGCCTGCTGGTTGACAAAGGTAGCACATCGATCTGGCTGCAAGCCACTATTTCGGAATCTCACGACTGAGAGATCACGTGAGGGGGAACTTTTTCGTTTGCTTGTAAGAAAAAAAGGTGAATTGAAGGGTTTGGGTTTTGTTAAAAACTCAGGGGAGTGGCGTTAGGTACCTTTTTTATTTTATCGGAATTCTTTTCTTTCATTCCTCTTCTTTAACTGTACAGGGCTCGGTTAAATAGAATCTCCAAGCTCCTCACGTACATCTCTGCTCCATATCGAGCTTGGCAAGGTGATCGAGTCCATAGAACGAGATGAAGTGGTATCCATTCAGATACGACTCGTTGTGCATCCAGTAATTAAATGGAATATACGTGTATCTCTCTTTCATTCTATATACAACACTGCTCTCCCGCTCGCTTAATATTAACCTAGCGGAAGTTTCAAGGCTGTGAAATGCACTTAAAATATGAAGGAGTAATTCCAAAGAACGAGGAATTATTAACACATCAAATTATAATAGAATTTTTCAAAGAAAATAATTAATAATAACTCTTTTAAAACGATACCCACCATTCAGAAAATTTTATCTCACACTAAATAAACAGCTTATGAAAAATATTTTTACAAATGTACATATTAAGTCATATTTTCATCGAAAATTATATTTTTGTAGTACTTTGTTAAAAGTATTTCAAATAATTTTCATTATGATTATTTTTTATATAAAAAAACCTTCAGTGTGACAGTAAAATGTGTCAAAATTTAATCTTTCTGGACAAAAATTGAAAGGCAAAGAATTATTAATCACTATGACAAGACAATACTGTTCATTTGTACACTTATAAGTCACTTTCAATAAATATTTTGAGTAAACTTTTTTAAGGTCGTTTCATGACATATATTTTTATATGTTAAATTAAAGTATTTAGAAGTATGTTATTATTCAAATATATAATTGATGTTATTAAAATCTGTTCATAAACATAATGGGAAGTAATATGAATGTGATCCGTAAGCAAGTTAAACTAAATTATGCATCGCACAAGATAGTTTACAGCAGACAACGGAAATAAGTGTCTGTACCAATTTGAAGCAAATTCAAAACAGTTATTACAATCTGAATTTCCGATATTTCATTTCATCTTTAATATATTTTATTGATAAAAGTTATACACTTCACCCTTAAATATATATAGTTTAATTGTAAATATATCTAATATAGTAATAATGTTAAATACTAACATTATATTATTAGTTATATTAACGATGCAGGAATAAAAATAGTTCTATACACTTAAAATTTAGCTATTAAGCAGACTATTATTTTGATACATAAGAACATTAAACGAACAATCAAGAGAAAATAATTTGATGTATACTCCGAGTAAATAAAACGTAACTACGAAACTTTCAAAATGGTGGGTATGAGAATATTTTCAGAATAAACTACCCGAGATACTTTGTGTATACTTCCTAATTTAAATAATAAAACACTTGCCTCTATTTTTTTTCTTTTACATAGATAAAGCTTTAATTCTAAATATATTTCTCGAAATAAACAGTCTTGTCTAGCCAAAGAGGGTATTACTTATGGGAAAACCTTTTGTCAGGGAAAAAAGAAAAAGAATCATAGTATGTACAAACTTTGTTATAATTCCCTCAAATCAAGACATTCAGCAGTGGAGAAAACCTGTAAAACCATTTTTATCGCCTTGACACTACATGCGCAAAAAAAGCAACTACACCAGGTTAACAGTGAACATTTTTGATTTATTTAAATCTACACGAAAAGATGGACATGGAATTTAAAAATATACCCTCTAATAATTTACTTCGTATGGAATTCATATTTTCTTATATTAAAAGTGTAACTTTTCCAATATATATTTATAATTAAGTGAAAAAGAATTAAATAAGTATTTAATAATATTTTTCCCTCCGTAGAGAAGTATGATCGGTTAAAATATAATTCTCCTTCACTTTCGCAAGAAAATTAAAAAGATAAATCTTCAGTATAGATATAAAACGTTTTTCAGTAGTTACATATCATTTTATAAAAGAGTAAACAGAAATTACTTTTTCCTTTATTATCGTGGTTTGTAATGCTATTAAAAAAAACTATTAAAATATTTATATTCATTTATATTGCGATGTGATGCACAATAAAATATTCAAAGGAAATAACGTTTTTTCATGCATCAAAGCGTAGATGGAATCGTTAAGGGATTTGCATGAGTTATCATAGTATCATTGTTAAAAATCTTTAAGATGTAGCGTCGTAGAAGTGTCATTCTCGAATGGAATTAAAAGGTGTAGCACATCGTTTCTACTAAGGAGAGAATAAACTAATAATTGTGCTATAAAGTGTAGTAGTGTATTAAGGTTGAAACAGTGGGGGATTACGATAACTTTTGGGGGTACAGATATGTCCAATAACTAAGTATTCTGACCTACCAAATTTTATCATTTTAATCGATCTGATATGTAATTCTCAAGCAAAAGAGAGAGTTAATATATATATATATATATATATACGTGAGTTATGCCGGAAAATTATTTTTCATTCCCAAACTTGCTAAATTCATTGCGTTTCCCATAAATTGCTAATTTTATTGATGTACTTTAATTTTTTTTATTTATCCCTTTGGAAACTTTATGTTTTAAACTGTACAGTTTGAAGTGTTGCAGTTATAGGGCGACTATCATGATATCGGGATGGAGGGGGCGGGGGTGAACTAAATGATATGTGGTTGCGTAGTTTCATGTCCTTTCTTTAGCAGACAAAAGGACCTGGTATAGGAAATACCCCCGTGATCTGGCCAGTAGAAAATGAAAATAACGAACGCGGGACAAAGTGTCTAATAAATGCTTTTTATATGTTATACTCTGATCCTTTTTTGAAGAATTCACTCTCCAACCACAACGACTTCATTGAACTATTAAAATTTAGTAATAAATTTTAAGGAAGATTATGTGATATTATTTTAACCTGATCACACACACATATTATATATATATATATATATATATATATATATATATATATATATATATATATATATATATATATATATATAATGTAACGGCTTTAACTGTACAAATAACATTAACGGACCGGTACAGGTGATGGATTCACACATAGGTAAGCTGCAATAAACGCACTCGAGGAAAGAACAGGAACACACTGAAGAGCTAGTGTACTTTATTCCTAGAATTACACTTCAAGAGATCCGAGAAGGTACACAGCAATACATAGTTGAACGACATGATGTTTAACAATAACGGCAATGGACATCCTGGGACTTGAATATGGAATACGGTGACATCATTAAATAGTTGGAAGCAGTACGCGGACAAGGGACAGAAGAACGAGAAGGCGCAAACCAGAAGGCAAGCGAGCAAGGCAAAAAAGGGAAAATGGAAGGGAAAGCGCCACTCTACATTTTTATACCATGGGGGCGCTAGGAGCTTATCATTCTTTTAATTGGTTAGAATCAAACACGTGAAGATATGATTCAACGTCGCAAGACTTTCCAAACAGGTGCGGCGTGGCAAGATAGACGCGTGATGCTGATTATATATATATATATATATATATATATATATATATATATATATATATATATATATATATATATATATATATATATATATATATATATATATATATTATATATATATATATATATATATATAATATATATAAAAATGAAAATTTGTCTGTCTGTCTGTCTCTCTGTATGTCTATAGTTGTATGGAAATCCACAGTTTAGGAGCAACGATCGTGAAATTTTACATACAGGCGTCTTTAAAAACAGCCGAGGGACTTAAGATCTTCCAAAATAGAAATTAATTGCCGTTAATTTTTAATTAATAAAAAAAAAAACAATTTTTGAAACTAAATGTAAGCTGTTATACTAGACGTGCAGTAGATGGCGCCACTATTTTAAACGTTTAGCATTCTACGACGATCAATATATACAAATGATGTAAGAAAAAGAAAAATATATATTTTAAAAAATATCGTAAGGGATATTTTTATGGACAAAATAATGTAGAAGAAAATATTCAAATTAAATCTAATAGGACATACTAAAGAATATAGTACAGTTAACATAGTACAGTTAACATAGTACAGTTTGAGGAACATATCTTTTACTGTATTTTATTTTATTTTTGGATAATGTCCAATCGTCTGCCGCATTAGCAAGATAAAAAATATTTTTTTTTGTCTATTTCGTTGTTATGTGACGATAAATATATTTAAAGTACCAGAAAAAGTAATCACGTGATCAGTGTTTAATAAATTAATTCTAAAAATTAATCTTTAAAAATTCACCAAAATATCAGAAAATGGAGGTAAAGATTCGAAAAAGATTTCATTTTAAAGGAATTTTTATGGTCTTTTTCGTGATATAAATTTTATAACCATCAAATTATTATTTTAAATGCAAACTTAAAAAAGTTACTAAAACAGCTTAAAAATTTTATTTAAAAAAATCTAAGAAGAATTTTTTTTTTAAATCTTTCTTAGTGCACCCCTACACTATAAAAAGAATCGCCATGCAAAATTTCAGCCCTTTAGGTCTTGCGGTTTGGTGTCAGTCAACAGCAACAGCCAAAATTAGTCAGGTTGGGGATTCGATCCCGCAACCATGAGGACCGCGCTCTACCTCAGTGCAACAGATGACACTGAAGTAAGTAGAAAATTACCAGTCAAGAGCAAGAGACGCTCTTGGTCTCTTCCTATTGAAAGGTGTCTTATAGTCATAATTAGAAATTTAATATTTATGGAGTTAATAAAGTTAGTTAGGGTGGGGAAGTTAAGTTCTTCATAGATTTTATAATTTCTAAAGTAATAGGTAGCTTCAACAATATCTCTGATAATTTTATTCTAACCAGTACATATTTTAGTAATATGACTAGTTGGTACCCGTCAAAACATAACGGCTAGATAGTAAATAAATGCACTAATTCACAAACTACTCAACATATCATTGCCAAATGTTGAAAATTATAATAATGCACAGAAACAAATTAATGTGTTTAAGAGGCCTCATGCTTTGTGAGTATCTAAAGCCAGATTTAAAAATGCCACTGAGCATGCGCAGAAAGAAAAAAAAAATGTTAATTGTAAATTAATTATCGCTGATTAAACAGCGTGAAATAAACAATTTCCTTCGGGTTTAATATTATATTTCACAAACATAATTATCATAAAAAATGGCAGACAGAGATCTAGAGTGACTCCGAGAAATAAACGTGTTTATCATTAAAACATGTCACTGAGCATGCGCAGAAACAGTGAGTTTCTAAAACCAGATTTAAACATGCGACTGAGCATGTGCAGAAATCAATTTTTCAATTGCAAATTATCACTAATTAATAGAAATTGCGGTTACAAAAACCAAATTTGACAAATCTACAGATTACAATCTTTCGTTTAAGACCAAAATGAAGTAAATTGATGCAGTAGTTTTCTCTCACGGACTGCCCAAAAAGTCGGCTTAGCAACTTAAATATATAGATATTTGACACAGCAGGACCAGGACTGGCAAGCATAAGTTAAAATAGGTCTTAGGAATGCACTGTAGATGAGCAACTTCATATTGAGATTCAAATAGCTATTCCGAGCAATTAGGGGAAAGAGTTTTCTTTTAGCTAAACCTGTAATTTCAGCTTCTTTCTTTTTGCCCCAATGATAAAAGGCTAGATCTATCTAAATTCTGAGGAGTTTATTATAAATTTATATATTTTTTTATTGGGATTTTCATTTATTGGGATTTTTATTATTCATGTGTATAAGATTTCCTATGTTTTTTTCTATGTTATTTATACTGGGTTGATATTTAAATTAATTTTGATTAACAAACATTAGACAATTTGACATTTTTACTTTTCAGATTTTAGTGCTACAATGATGAAAGGCTGAAATTCCTAAATTCTGAGATGTGTATAACATTTCACATATAGTTTTTCTATGTTATTTATACTGCGTTAATTTTTAAATTGAATTTGGTTAACAAACATTCTTAAAATCCCGGGCATCGCCGGGATATATATATATATATATATTCCATTGCGGAGGCACTTGTCATCAAATATACGCCTATACTACGCCGCAATTTTACTACCCATTTTATTGTGGGGGCACCATATAGGCGGACAGCATTACCCCTATGAAGGGACGACATGAACGGAGGCATTTTTCGTGGCGCGACGCCAGGATTCGATCCGAGCACCCTCAGCACTGAAAACCAGCGTGCTGTACCACTGGGCTGCCACAAGCCCATACATACATACATATATATATATATATATATATATATATATATACACAAAAAAAAGAGCAAAAGAGAAAGGAGAGGTTGGCCTGGAGTAATACAACTATATTTTGTAACTCGAGGGCTTAACTCATCGGGTACATGGGGATTTTAGAAGACTGACAAATAGCTAGAAATAACTCTATCTGCCAAGGGATTCGAACCCTTCGATTACAGTTTGAAGAGAAGCGTCCTAGCAACCGACAGGGGAGAAAAGAAAGCGAGGTTTATGCCCTCATTTTATAAATGAAATATATGCGCTTGCGAGAGAGTATTTTACATAGATAAGCAAAAAGGTTTTATGATTATCTAAACTTCAATTTCTTTAAGAAAATCCTCCACACGGTAATAACAGTTTAAAAACTGAAGCTGAAAAAATTCCTTTTTAAAACTGACAAACACAGTTTAATACATTTTAAACAATGAAATGCAATTTAGTTAATTCGGTTATCAAATTAATTTGAACATATTAAGTTAAAAATACTTTTAACGTTTGAATTTGAGATTATCATAGACATCAACAATAGAAATTGGTTAAATGATTTGAATTCGTTTCTTTGCCCTTTTATTTGAAATACGAATCGAGGTCCGCAAGTTATGCGGATATATATATATATATATATATATATATATCTTTATATATAAAAGGCAAAGTCTGTGTGTGTGTGACCGAGTTTTTGTCTGCTCGCGGCGCAGCGCAAAGACGGTAGGTCGGGCAGTCTTGAGATTCGACACGAAGATGCCTTCCGAGGTCTCATTATGCACCTCGAAGCCCTTTTTTCGATTTTTTAATTAGATTTTCCGTAATTAAATATTTAGTCGCGATTTGGAGCTCCCGGACGAGTAAAAGCTCCTTAAATCCTAACGTATCCGTCCAAGAATTTTTTTTTTCAGACGAGCCTATACGGGAAAGATGACACTATACGGAAATCACAATTAAAATTGTCTGTCTTAATTTATCGATTAATTGTGATTTTTTTTCGATCGCCTGTACGCACCCGTTTTTCGGAAAAAAACGCGATTTTGTCCGTGACCCTTTTTTCCAAATTGTCGAATCGATACGTAAATATCGTTACATTTTTACGAATTTTTTATCTCAGAGACCCTAGACATCACAGTTTCGAAAGCCAGAACCAAAATTAATTTACAATTTGTAGTTATTTTTTAATAATTTATTTTATGATTCGGAAACTCTTGCGAGAAATCTCATTTTGGAGATTTCGTTCTTCATTTCCGGACGAAGGTACAGCGGGTGAAGCTAGGAGAAAAACCAGTTTTTCGACGTAATGCACGTGATGAGTTGGGGCGTTTATTTTCTATGAGGGATTGAGTGGTTAAAGGAAATCGATTACTATTGCATTGATAATCGATTAAAAAATCGCATTTAGTAATGACGTAATTTTTTTGGCCAGCACTTAGTTAATATCATATAATTTGTGGTGTATTTGTGGAAAAAATCTATGAAGATTTCAAAGAATTTCAGCATGTGGAGGATGTGATATATTCGCTTTCAAGGAAATCGATTACTATTGCAGTGATATTCGATTAGTAATCCTATGTCAAAAATTTTGCCAAAATGTGCCAGAAAGGATTAAATTTATATGGGTAAAATAATGTATCGTGGTGAGGAAAAGGATGACAGCGACGCCCATTAACAAAGGGTTAAGGCTACTAAAAAATTGGTAATTACATTACCCGAGCAACGCCGGGACGGGTACAGCTAGTATATATATATATATGTATGTATGTATTAATTATTGGATCAGAAATATAAACTAATTATTCATTTTAAGTTTGAATGTTTTTTACTAGATTTTAACTAAATTTGCTTAGTATTTAAGACATTATTGAAATACGCAATAACTTAAGATAATTTTTTTTTGCTTTTTTAAGGGGTCCGGGACACAATTTAAATCTTTTTTTTATTTATTGAGTTAAAATTTTGAATTTTTTTGTGATAGTCAACCATATAATTTGTAAATAAAATCACATCATAAAATTTCTCAAAACGATTTAAAAAAAATTTTTAATTTAAAATTTTTAATAAAAGTGAGGTAATTTAAAATCTTTATAACTCGAAAAATTATTTGTCGAATTTAAAAATATTTTCATTTAATTAAACAGAAATATATAAGTTTTCATTTTGATTCAGCATTTTTTGAAATATTGATTTTTAAAGAAATTTAAAATATTTAGATTTAAAATTACAAAAAAATTATGTAACTTATTTTTAAAAAATCTTATTTTCAAAAGTAAATATTTTTTTCAAATTTCTGAGTCAAAACTAAAGTAATATAGTTGAAAAAGGCATGTTCCAAGTTTCAACCGTTTATCTTTAAAGGTTCTTGATTTATAACAATTTAAAGACGAGAAATGGGGAAAAACCCCATCATGCAGAAAAACGCACAGGTTTAAACAACGATTGGCTACTATTAGAATGTTGCAAAAAAAAATAATTTATCCTGTTATAATTAAGATAGAAACATGATTTAAACGTCATTTTAAGCGTAAAAGAACAAAAAAAATTGCAATAAATTTTTTTCAAAAATTCGAACAATTTTGAGTCCTGGACCTTAAACGACTGGAATTTTGTCAGACTAATAAAGACAGGATTATATTTAAGTCTTTTAATATCAGTTTTCCTCCAAATTTCAACATCTTCAGAATTGTAAGCTTACTTAAGATATGTTTGTTTGGTAGTAGTTCACTTTTTATTCACCAGTTCTTTTTGTCTCCTCGTAGGGAAATCAGTTTTTTTTCTTACGTGAAAAACAAGTGTTCCTGTTGATATTTTTAGAATTTTTTGAGATTTTAAGCTTTTTTACAAAAAATAGGTAGGTGGACATAGAAAGCTGTTGTTTTCGCCAACTAACTCTGATTATATAGTATGTTGTATAGGTGCTTGAAGATTGCAGAGAAAGTGAGAATTGATCCATGCATGCTCATTTATTCGAATTTATACATACTTGAGCAATTAAAACATTATTAGATGTATTATAAAATTCCTTTACATCAACATGTTTTAGATATATTAAATGTTTTCAATTAAGATTTTTTGAAGATGTTATCAAAAATGTAGGAACACAGACTCACCTATTCTAGATTTCTCTTCCCGTAAGTCTATTTATTATGTAGACTAATTATTGTTTGAAAAACCTTTATTCTTTAAACTTTACCTAAGATAATCGGTAAGTTACAGAAGGGAAGAAGAAACTTTTATATGAACTTGTGTAAAACTTTGGCTTCATCAGACTCCTTTTCCGGAATAATACTGTATTATCGTTAAAATTGGACCACCACAAAGAAATGATCAGGTAAAATTGGCATTACTATGGCTATTGTTATTTGCTGACTAAGTTTGAATGGTAGTCACAAAGTTTTTAGACAGGGGAAGCAGGTCATTCGTACTGTAAAACTATTTCCAGAAAGGGGAAAACACCATCATTGTGCACAATATTGAAACTGTGCATTAATTCCTTCTAGAGGTGTTTTTTCTGTGGCTAATGGTAAAGACTTTGAAAGGGCCAGTGATGCGCTGTGTTTGATAAAGCTGAATAATGTTAGAAAAGTCAGCCGTCGGTATCATAATTTTGCTTCTTGTTTTTAAGGTAGTTTTGTTCAGAGCAATGAAATACGCCTTTTAGTTCACGGGTTTTGTAAACACAACAGATGGTGGGCCCCGTCCTTAGAAAAAAAAAACATAAATAGTTAGGCGAATATTGTTTTGCAAAATATTTTCTCTCTGATGTGCAAGTCAAACTAGTCCACCAGATTGAAATAGAGACAACGATGACTACAAATAACAAAAGTAAAGTTATTTACGGCAAAAGATCATTAATACCCTAGACTGTGCAACGTTATAGGGATAACTGGGCTCCTAACTGAACATTTCTTCTATTAAAAGCTATGGAAACAACAGAAGATCCTGAATTCTTATCTTTTCTTGTCTCCTCTTCCCTCTATTTCTATCAGTTTGAGCAATCTATATCTCTCTATGAAATCCTTGTAGACAGTTTGGGTATGTCTAGTTTCGTTGCAAATATTCGCATGCAAATGACATCCTATGGATAGAGAAATATTTCAAAAAGTGGAAAGTTTATGTGCTATGTGGCATATCCTCGAAAATGGTATTCATAACATGAGAGCAAACCAGGTCTCCCCTCACTCCGACCCCCTGCGCGTCAGTTCCTTGAACTCATTTCAGATATTTCTCATAACACTACGTATAAAAGAAACAGACATACAGACCCCGGCTTAGGTCTTTTAAAAGAAGATTAATTATTTTTTATCTGACTGCTGCTGCAATTCAGTAGAGATATATTTTTTAGGAATGGCTCTCATAGTTGTACCATTTGAATAATTTAATATTAACTAAATGCACAGTTACAAATGTAAGCACTAATATACGAAATACACTAATGCAAATGCATTGTTTTCAATATAGAGCACGAGGAAAAAAACTATCATTGTAGAATGAAAAAGACTTTTAAGTTTATAAACATTGTCCGAACTTTCACTTTCGGCTAATTTAATAAGAAGGATGTCTATTGCCGTAATTTTCTCTCATTAGGGAGCAATAAATATAAAAAATGGAAACGTTGAGCATTTCATAACCTATTAAGTAAAAGCATATGTTTTCCTCGTGTGTATGGAGTTACAAGCGTGGTTAATTGCCCAATTGAGAATCAATGGCTCAAAATATTAACATTGACAAGTATTTGTAGCTAACTTTCATGCATTTTATCGTTACTATGATGAAATGTTAGCCAGTTACATGATACAAATTTGATATAGAAGGAAAAGTTTCGTTTACAAAATTAAAATTATGTATAAAATTCGAAAACTTTTTTTTTGTGTCTATAAACTGTTAAAGTTCAATTAATAAGACAAAACTAATCTATTTTTTTTCTATTTTTCGGTTAAAAAAATCAGTAAGATAAAAATGGACTATCATAACAAGTTAATCCCTAATATTAGTCAAAAGTTTAACACTTCACACAAAAATAGAACTTTGTAGGTTTTGATTATCAAAGTCTCTTAATGTATTTAAGAACACTAAAATACATCTCATCCCATTATCAATCACTGTGAGTTGTAAAAACTATTATTAAATGAATAAAAAATTATAAAATGATAAAAATGTACTTACTCAGGTGAATTAATTTATTTTATGCATACCTGAAAATCAGTACTAGCATCTCAATTTTCTTTTGCTGTTTCGTCTCAAAATGCATCATAAAAATAAAATATTTATAATTTTTTTATTAATTATGATTCTAGAAAGCAATATAAATTTTTGTGAATGATTAATTTTGTTTATTTTCTTTTGAATGAATGATTATTTTAAAATTGTTCAAAATTTAATGTACAGGATGTGTAACTCAACTGAAAGTTTTTTCACATCCTGAAAGTTTTCAACAGATAAAAGGGACCAGAGATAAAGAAAACTCAGCAGAGATTTTTAATTATTTATTAAAATAGAGAACACAATTTTAACCAGAGTACATTTCCATCAATACAGTGTCTATGCCACCAAAAGTATTCAGATGCCTTTATTGAAATAGGAAAATAGTCTACACGGAACATTTAGAAAACAAAACACCGGAACACACAGCTTCTTAAAATTCTCAATAAAAATATAGGGGGTGGGAATAGTTTTGAATTAATGAGTAGTTCCTCATGAGGCAGAAGAGCATTTTGTTGATTAAGTGTGATTGTCTGTATGGGCAATTCTCAAATGCGAGGATCATCAAACTCTTTGATATAGATAGGATAGAGCGATATAAATTATAGAAGCCTTTTATAGAAGGCGGCAGATGAGCTAGTTTCAAAACTTCAGTATTTAGTAAACATTCAATGTTTTCAATCTATATGCCTTCCCATTCCTATAATAATTATCCCCTCCCCCCCCTCCACAGACACACTCACCAAAATAATAAATATGCAACTTTCTACAATTAAGTGCGTTTACATTCAGACCTAAGATCCCTTCAAGAGCAAAATTCACCTTTTGAAATCTTCGGAAAACAGCTATTTCCTTTCTTTCTTTCACAGCACGTAATGTCACTGCGGCAAACTGCAGCATATTCGATATAAACTTTGTTTCCTACAAGAAAAATAAAAGGAATAGACCTAAAGGATACGAAACCAAAGGATAAACAAGGAAAAGGAGATCAAGAAAAATAAGAAAAGGATAAGGAAACAATAAAGGAAAAGGAAAAGTAAAAGGAGTCCCTACAAGAAGGGGGAAATTAAGGATGGATGAAAATCCAACACAAGTTAAAAACAGAGAACGAATAAGCCTAATTATAGCTATGATGATCTCAGCTCAAATGAAGATGATGAAAAACTGTCTCTCCATGACAACAGTGATGATAGCATTGATGAAAACGACGCTGAATGCCTTTTTTGTGGTTATTTCTTTTCAGAAGACAAACGGGGAAAGCAGTGGTGTCAATGTAAAAGGTGTTTCAGGTGGGCGCATGAGATTGTGGAGCTGACGAACTTTTTATTTGTAAACAATGTGAAAAGTTTGAATCTAAAAAAAAAAAGTAAACTAAACCTGTAGTGTAAACCAACTAATTTGTTTAAAATGTCACTTTTCTTTTTCACCTATTAGTGTATATAGGTAACTGTTATCTAATTATTGTGTTCAATTTTGTTTTTTACGAACTTTTCAGAAATTCTAATTCATTTTTAGAGTTTTAGAATGGGGGGTCTCATATTAGGACTACTTTTTTCAGACCCCAAAAAATGGAACACTTGTGCTTATAATTTCATACAAGAAAATTGTAAGGTTATTTTCATTTTCTGCCATTGTTATATGTAGTAAAATATATGCATTAAAAGGATATCAACTTGGTAATATAATCCCTCACTTACTTTCCTAGTTATATATGAAAATCAAAAGGGGTCTCATATTTGGCATACTTACCCTATTATGTGAGAAATATAGATTTTAAAAATTAAAAGTATTTTTAGTCAGAGATGTAATTTATTCACTTCCTCTGACAGAGAAAGATTTTTTAATTGGAGTTTCTGTTTAAAATACACGCTAGATACTTAAAAGTATCATACAGGGATTAAAATTTTACGAAAGTTTAAAGATCCTAATGAAATATTTGTGCATTTTCCTCTGAAATATAATCACATCTAATTGCCTAAGAGATTGAAGAAAGATTAAAGGAGTTCATCAGAAATTAGCTCTCACCTTTAATTCTTATAGCATATTTAAAATGCCTTTATCTTCAACTTATTTGTCGCCCACAAGCTTCGTGTCACTACTAACTTTTGGCCTCTTTGCTTCGCATAATAATTCTGGAGAGATTTTGCATAATGGCATGGATTACATTCTGCTATTAGGCGCCTGCAGTTATCATTGGCATTCCACCGCTATTCTTCTCTAGAAACTCGTGAATTCAGCGTTTCCTTGCATAACATTTTCCAATTAGTTTTAAAAATCAGCTAAGCTATTCTGTTTATATATTATAGGTAACAGACACTTTTCGTGAGCATTTGATCCTAAATATAGCTTTTCATGCATATTAGGTTGTGTACATATACTTTTGGTAATAATAGTATGTATGCATAATATGTTATCAAGCCCTGGATCTTTTTACAAAACGAAAAAGGAATTTTACTGTATCTGAAATATTTCTGTCATAAAAGGGACTTTAGAACGACTTTAAATAAAACAATGTTTTTATTTCCCTCAATAACAAAAAAAAGCTAAGATTTCACTCAATATGACCTTTTTTTTTAAAAAAAAAAGGTCATAGGTTTATTATATACGTAAATTCTAGTTCATGAAGACTGCTTATAACATCCAAATTAGCATCAAACGAATGACAGCTTATGTTATCCTTTTCGAAAGATTGCAAAAAAAAGATTACACATGAATTCAAAATTCTGACACTTGATACATAGATGATAATATTTATAAAAATGAACAATGGACTTTCATAGCCTATTAAATTAAAGAACTGTAGTTTCCCACTTATGTACATTATTCATGTCATTTTATATTCTTTCGTTTCCTGCAATAAATGCCCTGCTGCTAATATATTTTTTTTAACAGCACTAAATTTACACATTAATTGATTTCAGTGGGATATCTAATGCTTTTAAAATATAAGACAAATAAAAATATATTATTCAAAAATATATAATTAATCTATTATAAATCCTTTATTAATATCTAATCTAAATTCATGAGCTTACAAGTCAATAGAAAATACGTTTATAAATCTGGTATTTACAGGCTATCATATCTCAAAATTTTTGTTAAGAAATGAATTTATGATAATTACACAAAAAACATCCACAAAAGATTCCGAATCCAAAATTTATGCAAAAAGACCAAATATATTTTCCGCCTAATCCAAATACATTTCTATAATCCTCCAAGAACGCAAAACTAAAACTTAACATGATGCTATTATTTTAAAAGGATCTGAAGGTACAATTAAATATTTCTAGACTCAATAATTATTTTATCCATTTCATGCTATTATTATTCCTGAAAAGTTGAAAATTAATGGTTACTTTGCAATTTTAAAGCCATTATTGGCTTGATTTCAAAGATTTAGCATCTTGTTATTAAATCCAAAGACACCCAGAATAGAGAGAACATGTAATACATTTTTGTTTCTTTTTGAGTACTCTAGTGTCGCACCAGGGAAAGAAATATATTTTAAACTAAGATTCATTAGTGATTCAACGTAATGAACGGAAACAATAAAATAAAACTTCATTTTATTATAATATACGGTAGAGAATCTTCAGAGCAAATAATTGCATTTCTAGTTTTATTTCTCGGAAAAAACAAATCAAAGAGAGAAAATATCGAAGAGGTTGCCCAGGAATGTAAAAGCAATCATTAAAATTTGCTCTTAGTAATTAATTATAAGTTACGAACAATCTGAAGCGTAATCATTCCTTTCTCCAATTTATTTAATAATTTTAAATGTTTTAACATTTTTATTAAAGGAACTCTGGTAGGGAAAATTGTTTTTAACTATTAATATTTTATAAAAATGTGCATTTCAATTTCATTTCAACACAATTATTTAATTTTCCTGTGAATATAAAAGTATGAGATTAAATGAAGTCTATATCAATAATTATTCTGTCTATATAATTGTACCTTTAATGACTACAAGTATTTGAACACATTCTCTTAACAAACTTAATTTGAATTATGATAAAATTCATTCACCTTGTCCTTTTTTTTCTCTAGCAGACAGCAGCTTTGTGCAAAAATTGTGAATGATGACTCCGGGAAAAGACACATCCTTCTTCAACTAGCAAATTGGTAGAACAAAACTGATAACTAAATATTTGGCTTAGGTAGAAGTAGCTATTCAAATTCATGCGACGATATTGATATCGGGGATCTGTCTAATACGGGATACTTGTACTGCCAGGAATAGATGTCTACCTAGTATAGTGAGCTGTAAGGATTGGGAGTGTGTAACCTGAAGAGCTTATCCAGGGAACGAACTCTCTGTTAGACGCGCTGGTAGGAAACCCCTAAGGGCTGAGAGGACTGGATGAACACCCAAGAGCATCGAAATGTATTAGAGCCGTATGTGTGTTAAACAACTATCAATTTGAGCCAAACACGGGAATTCCTGATAGATTAAGGTTTTCCTTGCGAACATTTGAGTTCAATTTCTCAGGTGTACAAATAACAAATTACGCTCGCCACGTTGGGGGATTACCAAGCTAGTTCCAATGCGTCTCGTGAAAGGTAACATTCTGTTAATAGATGAAAAAATGTTTGTGTCTTATCTTCACAACACATTTATCATACGGTTGAGGGAGTACATCGTTTTCCAAAATGTCATCATGACTCTCAGAATTCAAATGGTCAGTCACAAAATATAAGAGGCATAATGTCAACCATGATGCCTCTATTAATAAAGTGTCCATCTTGCTCAACACATTTGAACAAGAAATGTTCTTTAAATATGGACTACCAAAATGGCTTTAACTTGTGATAGACAGATAATGAGTAAACGTGATTTTTCCCACATTAAGA
The DNA here is from genome assembly GCA_907164885.2 of Dolomedes plantarius. NCBI lineage: Eukaryota > Metazoa > Arthropoda > Arachnida > Araneae > Dolomedidae > Dolomedes > Dolomedes plantarius. The sequence goes on along the minus strand of OU015501.1, from coordinate 7,029,589 downwards.
CGTGTTTCTACTTTTCCACAGCCCAGCAGTGGGGGGTTTTGTGCTACCACATACTTAACTCGACATTTTTTGTGGCGGATAATGGTACATGTAAACTTCTATATCAAGAAAACATACAATTTGGGGACTTTTATCCTTATTATTGGTTGGCAATTAAAGAAAATTTAAATTTGGAGTAGAAAACAACAATGCTACCAATAAAGAATATTTTTTAAACGAGGTTTACAATTTACCGAATTAAATGGTTTCTAAAATCGTACTCTGCTGGTTAATTTGTACCTGATCTATTACTACTTTATGACATTTATACTTGAAAATAACACCACTTATATTTATTTGATCAAAACAGTAGAATCACGATAGAAATTGATTTCTTGCAAAAGTTTGGTATAGTTAAAGTTAGAAATAATTTAACTCTTAATAGGGTTTATAAAGAGTGACAGGATTTTGGAATCCTTTAATACTCTATTGAGTCCTACATGGGACGTATGTAGTTAGATCAGCTCCTATGGGTGATTAGATACGGAGATATTACAGTCATGGATTTTACAATTTCTCAATGCTTTATGCCCCTAATTTTAAGCTTACATAAATAAAGAAATATTGGCAGTACGTGTATGTTCAATGGATGGAGTTACCTAAGGTATACTCAGACAGTAACTAATGAACTATAATAATCTATAGTTTAAGAAGTCCACGTACGTTGAGAAGTAGAGTTAAACGTTTGATTATACTCTCTAGATTTAAAACCTTATGCTATTTTTAAGGCATTTAAAAAATATTATAACTCATTAATTTCCTTCAAAATTAGTTTAATATTAGTGAACTGCAGATATAGGCGTTCAACCACTTACGGGGTACCAACCACTTACGGGATTTCGCGAATCATGGTGGTCGTACCTACGTTTAATAGTAGAGAATCTGCATACACTTTTCGGAATCATTAAATTATATGAACTACACGTAGTTTTTGGATTATTAAATTCAGGAATCTGATAAAAGGGGGCAATATCTTTGCCTTTGAACTCATATTTCTGCGTTAAATGTTCTCTCAAAAATATAAATAGAGACTAATTTATAGGATTGCATTTAACATAGTCATATGGACTTTAAAAATTAAAATTCATTTTTCCGTAAACTTTTATGTAAAACCGCCTTTTCAGCATTTATGACCTTCTAGTTGGATAACACTGGTCTGCATGAAAATTGGCCCTGACACTATTCCTGCTGATTCTTATGCAAAATGATCTCCTGGATCCGAATATGACCCTCGTTTTCCCCATCACCCACCGTTTTCGGGGGAGCCCCCCCATCTATTTTTTTTTATCACTTTTCGATAATTTGGAGGGATGAAAAGGATTATTTTAGCCTTTACATTTATTCTGAGGGGCTAAAGAGATGAAAAGTTCTAAAACATGAACATTTATAGAAAGGAGGTAGAATTTTGGGGAATTTGGCTCCTTAAATTGTAAAAAAAATCACTAAAAATGATCGATTTTTGCGGTATTTTCCGCAATTTTTTGCCCTTATTTTCTACATATTCCAGCTTCCAGCCCTCCTCATCCTCCCCCAAAAAGCCACAAATAATAACAATACATAGCAACAGTATATAGTAAAAATAATAATAATATATAGCAACAGTTTGGAAGATTCATTGTACCATGCTGCTGTTCTCAATACCTTGCGCGTGCAGGTTTGCACAGGAATTTTCATGCTTTGACAAATTTAAACTTGCATTGCTCTTGTCACTATAGTCCTGCACTGTAATCCTTATCTTCCCTCAGTACATCTCTAGCGATCGTAGAGTCAACTTGCCGGTGTTCTAGGCAGAGATTCTGTGTTTCCAAGTTATTTAAATTGTTTAAAACGGTAGAATTTTTTTTTACTCCGGCTTTTTCCAAATGATCTACAGTACGCTAGGGTGAGTTCTGATGAATATCGAACATTGATTTACTACTTAATTATACCACGCGAGTGTAACAATCATCCCGATAGTGTCTGCTATGTTTGCGGGAAAATGACTTTAAAAGCTCAATGAAAACCCCTTTCTCCGCTTCTTAAAACTGCTTATAAATTTTACTTTGATTGACAAGTTGGCGATCAGGACAAGGAATGGACTCCAACAGTTTGCTTCTCTACTTGATACAGCTGCTTGACCAAATGGTTCAAAGGTATCCGTAAATCAATGCTATTTAAAGTGTACATGGTTTGGCACGAACCTCGCTGTCATCTCACAGATTGTTACTTTTGTATGACTTCCACCGTCGGGTTCTCTAGCAAAAGTCAGCATACAACTCAGTATCTTAATATCCCTTCAGCTCTAAGAACAGTTCCTCCCAACGAATCTTTTCCAATCCCAGTGCCCCCCAAAAACCTATACCCTAGAGCCAGAAATGGATTCTTAAGACTTTGAGCCACAGCCTGGACCATCAAATGGATCCACAGCCTGGTCCACCAGTGATGTAGAGTGTTTAGCTGATTCAGCTCATCAACAACCTCACCTCGTTACTTAGTCGGAATTGAATGATCTCGTCAGAGATTTGGAGTTACCTAAGAGTAAATCTAAACTTCTTGGATCTCGAATTCAGCATTGGAATGTCTTAGAAAAGGGCGTAAAAATCTCTTCTTACAGGACCAGGCATTCAACCCTGAAAATACTTTTTTCGGAAGATGAAGGCTTAGTGTTCTACCCTAATTCAAATGTATTGATGATAGAACTGAAGATGCCATGTGACCCAGACAAATGGAGACTGTTTAGAGACTCATCAAAAACAAGCTTGAAAGTTGTCCTGTTGGCCAATGGGAATGAGTTACCATCAGTCCCGGTTGCATATTCTGTGGATAGGAAGGAGACGTACGAAAACTGAGGGATGTACTGAGGGAAGATAACATTGTACAGGACTATATTACAGTGCAGGACTATAGTGACAAGATCAATGCAAGTTTAAACTTGTGAAAGCATGAAAATTCCTGTACAAACCTGTGCGCGCGAGGTATTGAGAGCGCCAGCATGGTACAGTGAATCTTCCTAACTGTTGCTATATATTTTTATTATTGCTGCTATATATTGTTGATGTATACTTTTATTATGGCTGGTATATATTGTTGCTATATATTTTTATTATTTGGGGGTGTTTGGGAGAGGATGAGGGGGCTTGAAGCTGGAATATGTAGAAAATAAGTGAAAAAATTGGGAAAAAACCGGAAAAATCGATAATTTTTAATGACTTTTTAACAATTTAAGGGGGCAAATTCCCCCAAATATATCCCCTTTCTACAAATGTTCATGTTTTAGAACTTTTCATTTCTTTAGCACCTCATAAGAAATTTAAAAGCTAAAATTATCCTTTTCATCCCTCCAAATTATCGAAAAGTGATAAAAATTGGGGGGGGGGGGGCTACCCCGAAAACGGCTGGGGATGGGGAAAACGGAGGTTATATTCGGATTCAGGAGGTCATTTTACATAAGAATGAGCAGGAATGGTGTCAGGGCTCGATTTTTTTCTTTTTCTTATATTGCAGACCAGTGTAATCAGTCATAGCAAGCCGTTATTTTGGTAAGTCCTAATATGGTAATGGTATCTAGTTGTCAAGTGTTAAAGCTCTTATATTTTCATAAATATAAGTTTCGTTAGATGAGCTTTGTTACACGGTTTTGTAAGGAAATGATTTCTACGTCTCAGGGAAAACAAACAAATTACATTTTTCTCTTTTTAGATGTTGAACAGATAATATTTAATGTTTAATGCTAAAAGAACATGAAGCATGGGAGCCCAAGTAAAACTTTTTGCAAAATTTCATTATCATGACACTTTCCTTTTTAGGAAATTACCTTAGAATAAATATTTGAATGAACTGCATGTTGCATAAATGATTCAGTACTAGATTTCCATCTTTTACGTGAAACGTTTTATTTTGTTTTCGGTTTAAGAAAGCTTTTAATCAAAAACGTGATGTAAAAGTTGATCAAGTAATTTTACAGTCTCCAATAGTCAGGTAAAACAGGACTGTTTCTAACCTTTTGTATTCTTTGACAAGTAAACACAAGTTTTGAGCTCGGTAAAAAACATTCATATTATTTTGATGGTGGAGACCCATTTCCAGGTTCTGAAGAGTTTTCGAATTTGTAACAAGACGACTCACCAGTAACAATTGCTACGTACCTCTGTGATGTCAAAGAGGGTGGGAGAGGGTAAGATTATGACATCTGGGGATGTTCGGTCAAAATTGAGGTGGCACCTGGCTAATTAGGACTCCGACCCTTGTGGTGCCATTATAAACCGGAACCGCATCCCTGAGCCCGCTAGCCTATTTGTGCCTGGTCTGGAATATATTCGGCCAGGGGGCATTAGAAACAACAACACAATAGCTGTGCTGTAAGTTGTTACTCAAATTGACGTACAAATTGCTTGTTATATGAGTAAATTAACAAACATACATTGTCATTGTTAGAACATACTTCATAGCTTGATGTTTATTATTTTTTCTCTTTTGATTTCAGAAATTTTAGAACTCTACTAAGACACATTTCAGCTTTTCGTCACAAAACTTTCACCCCAAGCACTATAAGTTTTAGTGGAAATTCTACTCTTTAGGTAATTTTTGCGGGTAGTGTTAAGTTGGATCAATATTAAACATATTTAAAATTTTGTGTATAAATAAGCCTCGAATATGGCAGCTATTGATGCTTTTCACTGCTTTTGCAGCAATAGCACAGCCAAACTACCCCTTTCACATTGAGAGAAAAAATGTGTTCAATAGAGTTGAAGTAGGATATAATTATTATCTACTAAAATCCGGAACTAAACTATTAATAATTTATGTCGAACAATTAATAAAAAAAGGAAGACATTAATGTGTTCTTTAATCTACGATTAAGAATCTAATATAAATACAGTTAGTTTATTGTTATATTAATATTTTTAATGCAAGGAATTGTAAGAGACTTCATGACTGGTTTTTTTTTCTAGGACTGCATTTAAAAGAATGAGGTCCCTAAATTATTCTAAAAATGTAATATTATTAGTAGTTAAAATAAAATTTGCTAAGTAATAACAAGAGTCCAAAATCGCGTTATTTATCGAAAAAAAAACTGTTAAGTTAACGTCAGCAAATATTTGACTGAATAGACATTTATGAATGAATTTTAGTACAATAGGGATGTAATACTTTTGTTTGAATTATATGGAATGGTGTCTTTAGAACAAATTGTAGTGTATGCATCAGGCGACCTAAATTTTTTAGACCTTTTAGCCTATGAGGGTGTACTTGCTTGACCACCTAGCTATAAATCCTTACTATATTTCCCATATATATATATAGAAAGAGAGATAGACAGATAGATAGATAGATAGATAGATAAATTATTTGTGTATTTTACAGAGTTAAAGCATAGCATACTTCAGATGGCACCTATCCATATTTTTTTCTTCCATGAGAAGTATCAGACAAGGGACATCAAGCTTGGCACATGTGCTGAGAGGCTATCAAGATAATGTTTGGGTGTCATCAGTTTGGGGCCAGGCGGAAATGAATGAGTGCATTTCGTGACTCTGGTTCGACAGCACGCTCTGCATAATGGAGGAATCAAATATTAGCTGACTTTCTCCCTATGGACAAAAAGGTATAATACTGATAAATCGGAAGATTGGAAAATTTCTTTTATTATATTAAAAAAATGAAGAAGAACGCCTGTTGAGAACCGAGGAGAAAGATAGAGAATAAAAATATTCTTGGCAGGTAAAACTGAGAGGGTTATAAAGTAGTTGGAGAATTTTCTTTAAATTGGAGATAAGGATTCGAAACGAACAATTAGAATTCTTAGAACGCTTTATCGAGTAGCTATTGTAAGAAATCCGAATTAAAAATAGTTATAAATTTTCCCTGAAGTAATTTGAATATTAACTAAAGTTAAGTAAAGGTTGAGATTTTAAGGACTTGAAAAGTCGTCATTTTGTTTTCTCTAGTGAAGAATATGGAAACTATTCATGAATGTTTGTACGATGTTTGGAGAAGCTGGGATTTAATTTAAGTGTTTCAGAAAATATATGTAATAAAAAAAGAAAATAATTTTTTTTAAATAGCGTGGAAAAATGAAATAAGGAAAAACCTTTTTAATATTTGAGAAGTTAAAAGCGTAGAGGGATCTAAAAAGCAATTTGATGTAAAAAAGCATTTTGATATATAATAAATTAGCCTTTCAGGGTCAGATTTATTTCCATTTTCTTATACCCTCTGATGTATATTTTTAGTCAATTATATAATAGACTCAATATATTATTTCTGATCAATTTATTGAAAAGGTTTTCGAAAATACTAGATGTAGAGTGTTTTATTGGTTTTGAAGTTCTTCTCAGAACGTTTTTAATACAAATGACTATTTTACCACAAACTTACTTTCATAAATAAACAAGTTTAGATCCAGAATATTTATATTATTTGTATTCTAAAAACGATTAAATTATAATTTAAATGCTTTCCTACTTTTCAAGTGAATTTCAATGACACTAATGATCCACTCAAGGCTTGAAAAGTGCTAAACTTAATCAAAGAACCTAATATCCATTTTCTTAAAGGTTTGATTACGATACATCCCAGTATTCGGTTGTCTGCATTTACCCATTCTATTCATACGTTAGATGTCTAGATGTGTTTTTAATTAAAATGATATATTGCAACAAATCCTTATTTCCCATTTATAAAATGAAAATTACCATGTTTACAAAATCACGTGGTAAAATAATGAATTTAATAATCATAAATAACAACATAATGGAAAAATAGTTTATGAAAAATAGAAACTTGCTACTGAAAATTGTACAGAAAGGCATTGAGTGACATAATAATATCATAACAAGATGGACGCAAATGCATTCCCCATTATTTACAAACATACTAATATATTTACCAGAAACCATTATATATACAACGAACAGGTATAAAATATTTATATTTATTGCACGAGGCAATTTTAATGCAGAAACTCATAAAAGGTGTGTTGCATAAATTTTGTAGTGAGAAATTTGAATAAAATATGTTTAAAATGTGAATAAAAGTTTTATATAATGGTTCAGATTTTGTGCTAGAACCATACATCTAAAATTTAAATTCAAAAGAAACAAAGTATAATAAAACAGTATGGGAGTTCTCGTGTCAAAACAACTACCGGTATCAGTACGAAAAATTATTTAAAAATTGATATATTTATAACATTCTGTTTATTTAGTGACAATGTAATAGGTTTAGAAAGCGAGAAACCAAAATGAAACTGTAAATTATAAATAAAGTTCTTTATTGTAGCAATCACTGTACAGTTAATTTAGAAACTTTGAAATCGACATCAGAAAATATTTTATAATCATTTCCTCAAACATATAAATTAAAATATGAAAGCATAGAAATCTATTCTACTTGAGTTCTTATTGCTGAATGCATGTATACTTGATATCGCATTCGTTTCGAAAAGTTTTAAGGACAACGAGGAGGAAAAGAGATACAATATAAGAGTATTTGAACAGGAAAAATAGCTTAAAAGATTTCCTTCCAAATATTTTATCAAAAATGAGTCAATATGCGTTGGAAAAGAGTTGTAAGAAACTTCCTGAATATAAAGGCAGTTTTTGAAAGATATAGGAAAACTGCTGTAAATAAATCCAGCGTTGTTTGTAGAAAATAGATGATACAGAAAAAAAGTATCCGACAAGGTAGAGCAGGTGGTACCATTGATATCGCTGAAGACATCGTTTTGGGAAAGAAGCCGAAGAAAGTGTAGATATGGTATCGATAGTGCATTACTAAAGGAATCCCTCGGTAGAATACAAAATATGACAAAATGCAAAATATTCGAAATGACAACACAAACAAAAGGTTAGTGTAGGAATAAATTCTTTAGATTCCAGCTCCATTTTTATGAAAAAAATAATTGCGATAGTAAGAGGAATAATAGATACTCTATGTGGAACGAGATATGAGAGGTTAAGGGAAAATCAATAGTCGAATTTTCAGGCGAGACAAAGAGATAAATTAGTTTTTATAGCAACATATAAAACGTATCGCTTTTTATAGAATGATGCTCAACTATGGTAAAACCAAAAGATGCATGGGCAGATTTAGATCAAGTTTTATTAAATCTCCCTATAACAATTCAGATTTAGTCCTAAACTTTGTAAAAATTCCACTTGAACTCCTCTTTAGTTGCAGATGTTAACATTCGAATAGAGAATTAATAGTCAATAAACTATTAATAATTTAAGTATATTTCATTACAGATGACATTGTGAAAGATAAACTGTCCCTTCATTTTGGGCTGAATTTTAAGTATAATACACACATAAATTTGATGAGAATTTTTATCATGCTGAATAAAATAAATTGTGTTAACAATTAACAACATTGAAAATATAATTATAAATGTTCAAATTCTTTTTTTTAAATTTATTATTCTATATCTAAAGCCCAAGATGTTTTTATCATATTAAAAATCCAATTTATATAATGTGACAATCAGGGACTTCAGTTATGCTTCGGAAGAACAGATAGACGTATTTAAATCAATGTCCTTATTGTAAAGGTAATATAAAATCTATTGCAGCATATAAATTTAATGCTTATCTTCATGTTTTCAAAAGTAATTACAAAGGTACATTTGTTTTCCTTCGGTGATTGTAAAAAAATTCACCAAAAGCTTGTAAGATTCTAAGCAGGAAAAATGTTTTTCAAATTGCATAATTACTACCGACCTCCCTATTGCTTTCACCTGAAATAATTTATGCGTTCTAAAACATTTTTTCCGTTTTTATTAGAAAAAATAATTTCAAGTAGTACATATAAGTCTTCCAATAACATACTACATGTTTCTACGTAATCTTGCTTTTTCGTAACTTTGCATATTTATCAAAGCATATGTCCAAGGAATAACTAATTCATAATTGAAATGAAATGAACTATTGTCATCAAAACAATATTTATCTGAGAGCAACAGAAAAATAATTTTCTGACTATACACGGAAAGAATTTGGCAATGCATTAGTATGTAATTCATATTCTATTTCTCTCAAACGATATCTCATAAATATAAGTCAACCTTAGTTATTAACCATGCATCCAAAACAAACAAGTGCATTCTAAATGGGGGTTGAGTTCTGATTTGTATCAACAAAACTATTTTTGATTAAACTGTGAGCAAACGACGTGAAATACCCTGAAAAATAAAAAACGGGCCTAACAAACATGCCATAATAATAAAGGTAGAGATTAGATGAAATTTGTTCATTAAAACCCTCAAAAAGTACTAATTATCCCATACTCTGCAAGGTCTTTCCATTCTCAAATGTCAGTAAAACTCCTTGGTTTGTAGTTAGTGTATAGCCTTTGGAAGAACGATTTTCATGGATATTTATTGTAAACATATATTATTAACATATATATTAACACATATTATTACAAACATATATATTGTAAACACAGATATCAGGCAGACAAGGATTCGCGTAAGAAAATTCGTTTAAACAGAGATCCTTCTCGAATCAATTATTTAAGCAAGTTAAGATTGCAATAAATTTTTTATGGTTTTAATCATTTGCATATAATAAACTGCAATTCATATCTTCAAATATTATACTCATATTCTGGGTTTAAATATATGAATGATAATAATGTAAATTACATTTATCACAAGTGTGAGCTCAATTTTTGCAGTTAGAAAGCGCATGAGTTTGAAAAACCTACAACTTTAGGGCAGAAAATAATGCTAAGAAGTGGAAAAAATTGCATTAAGTCAACTTAAGATTTTATAAGGAAATAATAGATTATTGGAATCAAATAAATATATCTGATTTGATTTATTGGCATTTCATAAGACTATGGAGAATGCACAAAAGTAAAATGAAAACATATTATTACATCTTCCACTTTCGAAATAAATGTAAATAGATGTAACTTCCTTGTCTGAAATGGAAAAGTATTTTTTTCTGTTTTTGAAAATGATCGACTGTAAATTTTTCCCACAGGTAATTTTTTTTAATTATATGGAATTTTAATTTGCAAACGTCATAAAATATTCCTTCAAATTCATACCTAATAGAGTTTCCGTATATAGGTTCCTTGAATTAAAATTAGGAATTATGATATTTGTCCACAGGAAACTGAAGAGGATGAATATAATAATTATAAAAAATATCCATTTTAAAATTAAAGTTACCGTTTTTTGATTGATTAAATAAATTAAATTGTTATATCGGAAAAGTTCTTCAAGGGTTTCTTTAGATTCCAGATAAGGAAGTAAACCCTCTGTAGAATTCACAATATTTTTCATCTATTAAGAGTTTAAAAGAGTCATTCAAATAATTTTTGATAATTTTCAGCAATATTTTCAGCTTTATTTAGTTTTCCTATTATTTTCTAAATTGATACAAAGATTTTTTTTCTGAATCAACACGAGTAAATAACAATGTGTCTTACATGTTGGACACATTGTTAAATAACATAGCTCGCAAGCTATGTTCCTTTAATTGCTTTAGCCGATATTTCTTCCCAAATATATAAATCCTAGCTAATTTATTGAGTAAATTGGGAAATTCTATAAAGTTTATTTTTTTATTCTCTCAACTACCTCTTTAATTTCTGCACACAGATAAAAAGGAAATAAAGGCAATTTCTTAAGTAGCTAAAAAATAATTTTGATTCTACTCTTATAAAAGCACTCTCTAACATTTCATTAAAGAGTTAAATAGTTTCAAATTTTTATAAGGTTGTTAAATTCAGTGTCGGTCCTTTCAAAAGTATTCCTTCCAAGAAATTCAAGCACTATTTCAGATACATTACCTAAAGGTAATTTCAAGCGTATCAATTTACAACCAGTCTACAAAAAGTCTGAGAAGGATATACCTATTTAAATTTTTGCTGTAAGCTCAGATGCTGAATCTTTAATAAGTTTTTAAGATTAATAAAAAACTTCATTGCTTTAATGCATTCCGAAATATCATCTTTAAAATTTACGTAATCCAAATGCTTTCAAAAACACTGGCGCAAAGCAATTCAAGTGATTCATTGAAGAACTTTATAGACTGCCTTTTCGTAAATAAAAAAATATGAAACGAAAATAAAGCAACAAATGCATTCTAATGTGAAATATGAAGCTGTTTACGTAGAAGTTATATTTATTTCAAAAGAGCTCATTCACCCAAGGAAATACTTTCCTATTGGGAATTTAGGAATAGCTGTGAGAAAAAATATTCTCTCTACATATAAACATTTAATTTAAAGAGACATTCTCGAGATGATACGTTTAGCACTGCTAAAAAAGAATGGCTATTTTTAATGGCTGTTATAAGGCATATACAGCAATTGCCTTAAAATTCTTATTCACATAAGAAAAGGAGCAATTTATTTTGAATAAAGGAATAAGTAGTGTTTATTAGATTTCGCATTTATTGAAGGAATGCATGAAATTAAAAATGCTCTTAATAGTTTGAAGTTATTTTTAGTATTAAAAAGTTCAAAACCTGTACATTAATTAATATTTTTATTAAATAAGTACAAATATAAATTAATATACATTTGTTATTAAACAATTATATATATTTGGTTATCATATCAAAACTGGTTAAAAAGGATTTTATTAATTGTGACACACTAATATCTGAAGTTACAATGTAAAATAGTTTAATTTAGCCTAATGATCAATTATCATCGAAACTTTCAAAGTTTTGTTTAAAAATATTAAGTTATACTTGTTAACTAAACGGTAACATAAAACATATTTTACACTCTTAGACAAAAAAAATATACACCAAGAAGGTTTGTTTTGTTTTGGTTTGGAGAGCTACGGTCAACTTTTGCTACACGAGGGCTAATTAGACTGGGACCTACTGCTTAAAGCCGACTCCGAAAGGCTACAAACATCCATGCCAAGAGTGGGATTCGAACCCACAGACTTCGGTACCGAATGCCAGGGCCCCGGCCTTTCGGCCATCGTTCGGCACCAAGAAGGAGTTATTCGAATGGGACGAAAACAAGTAGATGTAATGTGCATGTACAGAAAAACAAATGATTGCAATTTGAGAAAAATTGGATGATTTATTCAAGAGAAAGAGCTTCACAAAGTGAAAAAGTCAATAACGTGTTGATCCACCTCTTGACCTTATGCAAGCAGTTATTCGACTTAGCATTGATGTATAGAGGTGGCGGATGTCCTCCTGCGGGAAATCGTGGCAAATTCTGTCCAATTTGCGGGTTAGATCGACAAAACCCCGATTTGGTTGGAAGGCCCTGCCCATAATGACCCAAACGTGCTCAATGGGGGAGAGATACGGCGACCTTGCTGTTCAAGGGAGCGTTGGAAAAGCATGAAGACAAGCAGTAGAAACTCTCGCAGTGTGCGGGCTGGCATTATCTTGCTGAAATGTAAGCCCAGGATGGCGTGATATGAGGGGCAACACAATGGGGCATAGAATATCGTCGACGTACCTGTAAGGGTGCCGTGGATCACAAGCAAAGTGGTCCTGCTGTGAAATGAAATGGCATCCCAGGCCATCACTCCTGGTTGTTGGCCCATATAGCGGAAGACAGCCAGGTTGGTATCCCTCTGTTGTCCGGGATGTCTCCATACACGTATTTTCTGGTCATCGGGGCTCAATTCGAAGCGGAACTCATCACTGCAGACAATTCTACTCCAGTCAGTGATATTCCAGGTCGAATGTGCCTGACACCGCTGCAAACGGGCTTTTCGGTGCACAGAGGTCAATGGTAGTCGGCACAAGGGGTGCCGTGAGCTCAGCTCCATTTCTCTGAGCCGCCTATGAATGGTCCTTGCGGTCACTTAAGCACCAGTTGCACGTACGATCGATGATAATGATGAATCTGGGGTTGTGTGTGCCGCTCTGACGATTGGTCGGTCCTCACGATCCTCCGTTTTTCAAGGCCCACCGCTTCCTTCTTGACGCTGTGTTCGGCCATGGTTCACCCATTCCTGCCAACATCGTCTAATAGTGGCATCGCTCCTATCCAAATGTCGAGCGATTCGCCGATTAGACCAACCGGCTTCTTTGAGCTGAACTACAAATCCTCTCTCAAATACTGACATCTGCGCATATTGTTCGCGCACCTGTATGCGAAGCATAGTTACTGTCTACGTGTGTACACGAAATGAAATTCTGAAAGAATTTATGACCTGGAATCGAAATTTCTCCTGTTTAATATCCTGCCAGTTTCACAGTTAAGATGCGTTGCAGCGTCACATGTTCATTCATTGGCCTCCAAACTTTAAAAATTTGCATTTTCCGTTGAAACTTGTATGCTTATGAATTTGTGTCCGATTTGCATTATCCCTTCTTCGTGCGACTTTTTTTTTTGTCTAAGAGTGTATTTTCATTTTTACATCATAAAGTGACAAAATTTTAAGTCAAATAATTACACATAATATTGCACATTTCAGAATTAACATTTTTTTTCTTTTTCTCTCTTTCAAGGAAAGTTCTTTACGCAAGTATCCTAATGCACTGAAGCTTTATCAATGAAATGCTCACTGACCAAAGAATTTATTTTGAAGTTGGCATCTTACGCAGTCATGTAAACACTATATTTTTCTATTACTTTATTTAAACGATTTGTCATTGCACTTGAAAGATCCCTAATACAACTATTAACCTGTTTCTGTCATGTAGTCAGTGAATATTTGGGATTCAGTGAGTGTCCATTTAAATTCTTTCGAACCATTTGTTAAGGGTAACTTTTTTACAGAGTCGATTTGGCATTTTTCCTCACTTCTTTTTCTATCATTCCTTTACTTATTTGTCCCACTTGATGGTTACAACGTATGTGTTTTTTGAAAATTTCCACTCCCCTTGAAAGTAATACAGAGTCTTGTAGCTACTAAACAGCCATAATCCCGAAGAAAAGTAATTTCTACTTCAATTCAAATACTTTTAAATCCAAAAATAAGTTAGAAAGTTTCTGAGAAATAACATTGGTGCGTTTCATGTGAAAAAAAAGACACAAAAACGTGCTTCCAGTTTAATGAGAAATTTCAATGGACTGTTATATTTTAAGTCCACGTTACTTTATTTTCCCTTAACGAACTTACAAATTCAGAATTGATAAGACCTTGTATACAAGTTTGCAGAACCTTTATGCCCCCAGTATTATTAAAAACAGCTGAAAATGATTGTTTGAAACACAATAGAAAAAACTCAATTGGATACTGAAAATAAGATTAAATCTTGGATTTATGAGGAATTCACTCGGAGACAGTTAGTTGATTAATAGTGAAGATACGGTCGAGAAAGATTCCAATTTTCAAGTCTTGGAGCACTTTACTTCCTAAAGGTCGTGAAACCGTCAGAATAATGATGAATTGAGAGAAGAAGATGAAATATAGACCTTGACAAGGAAAATAATGGAAACTAATAAAACTGGATCATTGTGTTACTCCTCAGAATAGATAGGTAAAACACACAGAAATTCTTTTAAGGCAAACGGATCTGACTTCCAAAATCTTTCAGGGTCTCTCTCTTTAATATTTCATATACCTACACTTAAGAAATACACAGATTTTGAGAAAATTAAGTGATACAAATGTCAAAAAGATTAACAATTTTGAAGCAATCGTAAACTTTTAAAGCCAAATAAGGTACTAGGTCTTCATGATAAATTTAAAATACGAGTTGACTAGGTAGGAAACAGTTAAGAACTATACTCAAATAAAAAAATCAACATTATTCAAATTTAATAAGTCACTATCATGTGGAACAAGCACAATATTAAATTTTTTAAATTACCATGAATACCATTTCCTTTACCTAAGTCAGGTGATGACCGAATGGGTAGGGCGCTGGCACTCGGTTCAGATCCTGTGGGTTCGAGACCCACTGTTGGCATGGATGTTTGTAGCCGTTCGGGATCGGTTTTAAACTGTAGGTCCCGGTCTAATTAGCCCTCGTGTAGCAAAAGTTTACCGCAGCGTCCCAAGCCAAACCAAACCAACCTTTACCTAAATCCATTATATTTTAGTAGTTACACGAACGTTGTTAATCATAATCCATATAAATATCAGCATTCCCCTACATTTAGTCTTTCATAAATATAATTTTTTAATAGGAAAACTTGCTCTTGTAGGCAAAGGGAATTATGTGTACTAAACCTGTCTGTCGATACCTGACTGGATACACTAACAATCGCAAGAATGGGGTTCCTAGGAGTTTACCACCCATAAAAAATATCCTGTTGGGAATTTTTCAAACGATGTTAAGAAATTTACAATAATAGCCAGTAGTCCACTTTATTTCTTATTCACTATGGATAAGGAGGAGTTAATTGTATTTATCAAGGATCTCCCCTTGAATTAGTCACTAATTTATATTTTTCTCTAATATCCGTTCCCACCTATTTATTTATATTATCATATTCCGTTCTAAAATCAGAACTGTCAGTAATTATGATAACATACAGAAAGTATTAATTTAATTTTAAAAATGGATATTTTTTATGAAAACTATCGAACATGCATAGACATGTTAATATAGACATTTTACCAATATTTTTCTTACTGCTTGGTAAACAGTTAAAATGTTTCATTAAACAACAGTTCAATAAATAACAGTGAAAATAAACCTTTCATATTTTGATATATAATTTTTACGGAAGACAATATTTCAAAATGTATTGATAGGTAACTATCTGTCGCTAGGCAATAGTTACTGTAGTTCTTACCACCCATTATATTTTGATTCTCCGGATTATTAATTAGTATCTCTGTACTTTAATATTACTAAAATATATTTCCTTTACCAATGATTTTCTTCACCTGAAATTGTTTCCCAAATCTCACTGAATTCAATACTGATGGAAAATTGCGATATGAATCAAGGAGCATAAATGTATTTTCTACATGAAACTCTTTGTAAATTTGATTATTTCTCTATAGTTTCCAGTTAAGCTTTTTATATAGTATGCCCTCCCTGTTTGACACAAAATACGTAAATATTTCTGCAACGCGTTCCCCATAATTCTTCTTATTGTTGACAAGACATTAAATAAATACATTGCCGTGTAACACAGCATATTTAATCAATTAAAATTACAGTGTCAACAATTAAGGCGTCCCCAATGGTAGTGTATAAATGCGTTTTTTGTCCAGCTGAGCCGCCCTTATAGACCCTGTCCTTCTGCTACTGAAAGTAAACACTGGGTCTTACTTTGAATAAAATGCAATGAAAAGCCGAAAATTAACTATTATATACAAACGAATATCATGAGAAATAGAGTAAAAAAAGATTAAATATCAATTCAGCATGGATATAAATTTAAATTTATGCACAGAATATTAAACATGAAACACTCCGGAGGATCCAGTGAGGAGAAAATGGAACACTAGCGGGTTAAAAAGATCTCCTTCAGTTTTTGCCGAAGTTCTGTGCCACTGATGACAAAACAAAATGGAAGATGTGGAACTAGAATCTGATTTTAGATTTTCAATCAGAAAAGATAAATATAGAACAAAAAAAAAAGACTGTCTAACTTCCATGTCCGGTGTGAGGATAGAATCCCAGGACCTCCCAGAAAGGAGAAATTTCAATAGAACTACAACATTTTACATTTTAAAAATTAAAACTAGAATATCAACTAAGTATTGAAATACACACAGAAAGAGTGAGAGAGAGAAGGAGAAAAATGTTATTGGCCAAGCAATACATGTACAATATTTAAACAGTGACAAAACTCTTTAACCCTAGTATAGTCGCTTCCCTTTTCAGAACGTTAGTAGTCGCGTGTTGTGGAAAATATTCCCTATAGACAGTAGAGGGCGCTGCGAGTGTTGAGCGCAGATGAGAGATTGACGACGTAGAGAGAGGTTGTATTGCGAGAGAGAGTAATCAAATTAATATGATTTTCGAAATGTATAATGTATATATCTGTACATATTATGTATATAATTAAATAATCAAGATTCAAAGAGAGAGTGTTAATTATTTAGAGAGTGATGTCAATTAATAACAAAGCAAGAATCACCGATAGAGACACTGAATGAGTGCAACATATATAGTATGATTTCCATATAATTTTGTGGTGCATATCAGGCCACGAAATTTGGAATACGATTAAAAAGTGAATCTATGTGAAGCGGTAAGATAAGTGAATTGCTTGATCTTCAAAAAGGGGTGAGTTATTTTGTTTCCATTTTGCAAGTTATTAGTGAATATTAAAAATGAGTACTGAAGATACTATTGAGAAGAATAGAAAAGTACGAAAGTCAATTAGAGATAGTGTAACTAAAATAATTAAGAAAATTGATGGAGAGTTGGCCGATGAATTGGCTAATGTTGACATTTTGCAAGAATCGCTTGCTGTCTTGATTGAGAGAGAACGAAAGTTACTGAAACTTGGCGATGTCATAGTTTCTCAGTGTTCAGAAAAAGAACTGGAAGCAGAAGTAGAGAATTCACTTGAGTATAATGAATCCATTATTCGATGTAAATCTCGAGTTAACAGATATTTACATAATACAGTTAAATCGAAACCCGAAACTGTTCCTGTGGAAATAAATGAAACCAAAACAAATTGCAATACGAAACTTCCCCGCATTACTTTAGAGAAATTTAATGGTGATATATCAAAATTATAAGAGTTTTGGCCCCAATTCACAGCTGCTATTCATGAAAATAATACATTAAAAGAAATAGAAAAATTCAATTACTTACGATCGTTGTTAACAGATTCAGCAGCTAAAGCGATAAGCGGATTACCGTTAACAGAAGATAACTATAAAAAGGCGATCGAAATCTTAAATAACATAATCGAAAAGAGATATTTATTAATTAGTACTTATATGAATAATCTCCTCTCTTTAGAGCCCGTTATGAGATCTAGTGATGTATCTGCCTTAAGAAAACTGCACGACAAGATTACATTTCAAATACGAAGTCTTGAAACATTAAATGTTGATTTTAATACATATGGAAATTTATTACTACCTATTCTATACAAGTGTATCCCAAATGATTTAGTGTTAAATTTTAATAGACAAAACACAAATAGCGAGACAGCAGTCACAAACTTGTTATTTATGGAGAAAGAGATAGAAGCGAGAGAAAAGTCATTATGTGTTAATTTAAATAAACCCAGGGTGCCAAAAACCAAAGAGAAAACCTTAGGGAATTTCAGTAAACGCTATAGTCCAAATACGGTCAAAATATCTTCAGCAGCAACGCTTAGTTCAACAGCTAAAAAATACATGTGCGATTTTTGTGATAAACCACATTCATCTAAAAATTGTAGCTTAACTATTCCAGAGAAATACAAAGCGTTGTATGACCAGTTTAAGTGCAAACGTTGTTTGAAAAAGGGACACAAAAAGTTTTCTGCAAAGCTAAATGGGTCAGATGTAATTTATGTCAATCACAGTCACATTTAGAATATTTGTGTGAATCATCTGAAAAGCCGAAAGATGAAAGCAGAAACAACAAACAAGAAACGTCGTCAGAAACTAGCGTAAGTTCGCTTTTCACCGAAATCCGAAGTAAGAATGTTTCAAGAGATTTAATTTATTACCAAACGTTTAGGGCAGAAATAATAAGTAATGATTCTACGTTTAACGTGAGGATTCTTTGCGATTCAGCATCTGAAAGGAGTTATGTTTGCCAGTCTTTAGCTGAGAAAGCTGAATTACAAACTGTCGGTACAGAAAAATTAAAAATCTTCACTTTTGCGTCTACTAATCCTCATATATCTGAGTTAAAAAGAAAGAAAATTGTCTTGAAGGACTGCAATAGTGAAACATATTTAAGCATCGAAGCTTTAGAAACCGAAACTATTTGTGCTAGCTCCATTGCAACGCCACCAAAGGAAATGATTCACATGTTACCGAAGAGTGGATATACTTTGTCTGACTCCAGAAGTGGCGCCAATCAAGCAATAAATATTCTGATAGGAAACGACTTTCTGAATGCAGTGTTATCTGGAAAGACTCCCCGCTTGACAGATTGTTTAATGTTATATGAAACTATAATCGGTTGGACTTTGAGTGGTAGGGAAGGTTTAGGATTTGATGAGTCGAAATTAGGACAGAATTCCACCGGATTGTTTATTCAAACTCATTCTGCAGAGGAAGAAAGTTCGTCGGATCAGCTTCGTGCTATGTGGGAGATCGAAAGCTAAGGAAAAACAAACGATGTTTCTGAAAAAAGTGAATGTGATAAACAGACTATTCAGCAGTTTGAAAGGGTCTTGAAATTTATTAACGGGAGATACGAGGAGCGTTTGTTGTGAAAGAAAGATCCAAACCAGTTGAAAAATAATTTTGAGTTAGCGAAAAGGCAATTTGATAGGGTGCGAAAAGAATTAAAAAACGATACTTTTGTGAGAGAACAATTTCAGGAAATAGTGAAATATCAGAGTGAAAATAATATTATCCAGGAGTGTTATGAAAGGGAAAACGGGTATTTTATGCCATTCAGAGCGGTAGTTCGTAAAGATAAACAAAGTACTCAAGTACGAATGGTTTTTAATTGTAGCAGTTGCACCAAGGGAAATTTGTCGTTAAACGACTGCTTGGAACAAGGGCCTAATTTAAACCCAAATGTTTAAGACGTAATTCTTGCCTTTCGAAAATTTAAAGTGGCATTTTTCGGTGATATCGAGAAAGCATTCTTAATGATTGGGATCGCAGAGGAGGATAGGAAATATTTGAAATTTTTATGGTATCCCGATGATGATACTGAGGACTTTAAAATCATGCAAATGAATAGAGTAGTGTTTGGGTGTAATTGTTCACCATTTTTGCTGAGTGCCACGATTAAACATCACATAGAAAAATATTCAGAAACTAATAAAGACTGTTTTGAGACGCTCAATAGTTCGTTATACGCTGACGATTTGTGTTATGGAGCGAGTAGTGCGGAATCGGCATTAAGTCTTACTTCAGAAGCGGTGTCCATTTTGAGTGATGCAAATTTTAATTTAAAGAAGTTACATACTAATTCTAAAAAATTGCACGATTTGTGGATTCAGAAGGGGTTTGTGTAGAAAATAGCTTTGAGAGAGATAGTAAGTTAAAGGTGTTAGGGTTGATTTGGAATTTGGAAGAGGATATATTGAGAGTTGATGTTACGCCATTATTGAACAGTTTGAGGTGTTTACGAAATACTAAGAGGTCTTTGTTGAGTACGGCAGCTAAAGTATTCGACCCAATAGGATTTATTTCACCGTATGTTGTGCGCATTAAGAGGCCTAGGCAAGAAATATGGGAGAGGGGGATAGACTGAGACTTAGACTTGCCTGAGGACTTACAGTCGAAATGGAAAAAATGGTGCATGGAGGTTAGGGAATTAGATGAGGTGAAAATAGAAAGGTTCTATTTCCCGGATAGTGTGGATGAGAGTGATTCGGTAGAGATCCATATTTTCTGTGACTCTTCTACTATATCTTACGGAGCTGTAGCATATTTTAGATATGAGAATAAGAAGGAAGAGATAACGACAACATTTATAATGTCAAAAAGTAGAATCGCACCGTTAACAAAGTTGTCACTCCCGAGGTTGGAACTGATGGGAGTCATGATTGCAGCGAGGTTGTGGAAGTATTTGTCGAAGAAGTTCAAGGGTTTGGTAGATAGAGTATTCCTGTGGACAGATTCAGAAATTTGTTTACGTTGGATTAAAGGGTCAGCACGTGACTGGAAACAGTTTGTTTCAAACCGAGTGTTGGGAATTCAGGACTATACTTCGCCTGACAAATGGAACTATTGTCCGGGGTTAGAGAACCCTGCAGATAAATTAACTCGCGGTGAAACGGTACATACATTGTTAAATGATAATGTTTGGTGGCGCGGTCGATCATGGTTAAGGTGTACTAAAGATCAGTGGCCACGGCAAAAGGTCGAAACAGTAGCCGATGATAAAAAATTAGAGAGACTAAAAACAGTGGTTCATGCAATTATTCCTGTAACAGAAGTTGTATTAGATGACTCAAAATTTAGTAGTCTAGGAAAATTGCTTCGAGTTACAGCTTGGGTGATTCGATTTGTTCACAAGCTGAAGAAGAAGACCCATGAGAGAGGACCACTAACTGTTTCAGAGATTCAAGAAGCTGAGGAATACTGGGTAAAAATAGTACAAAGAGATAATTACTTCTCCGAGATTCAGCTATTAGAGAAAAATAAGCCAGTTCCTCCCCATTCAAAGCTTTAAAGTTTAGCGCCATATATTGACGACAGAGGTATTTTACGTGTCAGAGGACGTTTAGAGCAATTGGAACTATTGCACGATGAAAAACATCCAATAATACTACCAAAATTAAAGTTTGCTGATCTAGTGGTGATGAAAGAGCATATAAAATCTCTCCACGCTGGAGTTTCGTCAACGCTATCTAGAGTCAGGAACAAATATTGGATAACCAAAGGAAGACAAATAGTGAAAAGAATAATTAATACGTGTCTTATATTAAAAAGTGAGCACTGAAACCCTCAAAATAGATAACGGGTCAATTACCAAAAGATTGTGTCATTGAAAGTGCTCCTTTCACAGTGGTAGGTACTGATTTAACCGGAGCTATAACTATTAGAACAGAAGCAGGAACCTATTAGAAAGGGTACATAGTTTTGTTTACTTGCGCCGTTACTCGCGCAGTACATATCGATGTTATCTCAGACATGTCAGTGAAGAGTTTTATTCTCTCACTTCGACGTTTTTTATCCAGAAGAGGAAGTTGCAAAGCAATCTATTCGGGTAACGCAAAAGGGTTCAGCAGCTCATGTGAGATAATCAAAGGGTTTAATAAGATCATTGTTGATCCAGCCGTACGATAATTCATAACATCCAAGGGCATCGTGTGGAAGTTCATTCCCGAACGTTCCCCATGGTGGGGAGGCTTTTGGGAGCGCTTGATGAGAAGTATCAAGGAACCCGTAAAGAAAATACTAGGCAAAGAGCTTGTTACTCTCGAAGAGCTTACAACGATATTGAAGGAAATCGAGTGTGTCTTAAACAATAGACCCTTAACTTATGGAACAAATGAGTTGGGAGAACCCCGCCCGCTCACACCTTCACAGTTTTTACTGCCAGGTCGTAATATCATTAACTTTCCTGAGCATTTTTTAGAAGTCTTCAGCCAAGTGTCCAATAAAGAGACTTTGACCAGACGTAAATTATATCACTCAAGACTTTTAAAGCAAATATGCACCAAGTGGAAAGAGCAGTATTTGTTGCACTTGAGAAACGCTCACAATTTTGTTAATCCTTCGACTGAGCATAATCTTAAAACTGGAGACATTGTATTAGTAGAAGGACAAAAGAAATCTAAAGTTTTATGGGACGTGGGTGTTGTTGAAAAGGTAATAATAGGAAGAGATGGATGTGTTCGATCGTGCATAGTTCGTACATCTAAAGGACAATTCAGAAGAGCCATTCAATTACTGAATCCTTATAAAATTTGAATTGGACTCTAAACTTTTTTTATCTTTAATATTGAAATATTAATATCATGCTGTTATTTCCTTTAAATTATAATGAGTTTCATTTTATTGATACAAATATTATGTGTGTGTTGTTTAATTAATATTCATTTAGTTTCAATTTGTGATTAATAAGTAATTATTGTACTGTTTTGTTGGATTATTGATGTATATATCCAGGAAAATTTTGTTTGTTAATGTGTTTGTGTGTACTCTTTGACAAGAGTACAGGTGGGGAGTATGTGGAAAATATTACCTATAGACAGTAGAGGGCGCTGCGAGTGTTGAGCGCAGATGAGAGATTGACGTCGTAGAGAGAGGTTGCATTGCGAGAGAGAGTAATCAAATTAATATGATTTTCGAAATGTGTAATGCATATAGCTGTACATATTATGTATATAATTAAATAATGAAGATTCAAAGAGAGAGTGTTAATTATTTAGAGAGTGATGTCAATTAATAACAAAACAAGAGCCACCGATAGAGACACTGAATGAGTGCAACATATATGGTATGATTTCCATACGTGTCGATCATTTCCCCGCCATCAGCAATGCGGGAAAAATATAGATACAAAAATAGTTTTCAATGGACATTAAAATAATTTTCCTTACCTAACAGATGATATTAACGATACAGTTTTGTATAAGTAAATGTAAATCAATAACATATCGCTGAAAAGTTAAAGAGTTAATAGCTGTTGAATTTTTAATTTAAGGAAAAAGAAATAAGAAAAAGTAATATACTTACCTAAAATTCATTGGAAAGCAGAACACAGATTACAAAAAAAATCTTATTTCCTTTTATTATTATTATACTCATCAGAATCAATTTCTGAACACTTTGCACATTTCACACATATGTTAAATGAATGCTCTTTGCACGTATATGAGTAACATGTTTGATATGTTTGCTTCGTTTTCCTATTTTTTTTTTGTTGTGCAATAGATACACCGTTCTAATTTGGAGGATCGTAGATCTATTTTGGGAGGTTCTTCACAAAATTAATCAATTTTTATTTTTAAACTGTTGGGTAAAGTTGATATTTTCTTTCTTTGATTTATGTGCTCCTTCAGCAATTCAAGTGCAAGTTTATTCAAAAGATGACGATGTGCTTTCTTATCTCCCGTATTTCGTTGAAATATAATTTGGCAGTTTATGACCGCTTTCATTTCATCTACAAAGTCCACACCTCCTTTTGTCTCATTATAGAAATTAATTATTTCTGGTTTCTTTTTTTCTTGGTTATCAGTAGAATTTTCATAACGCATTGTAGAAATCAATAAAACAGCGGTATTTATTTATTTTTTTTGGGGGGGGGGAGCGCATAAGACACAAGAGTAACATCACTCTGAAATCCAAACTCATAGGAAAATGTTACTCTTTGCTTTGAAGGTAAGAATGATTGTGGAATCTCCTTTTTATTTTCCTTAATGTTCCTACCATTTTCAAATTATGATCCTCTAAAAATGTCTTAGCTAAAGAAACAGATGTAAACCAGTTGTTCATTGTAACCTTTCATCCTAAGCCAGATATGGGACTCACAATGCGCTTGACAACAGTTTGCCGCCAGGTGCAAAAACATGCTGACTCAGTTGTCACGGTGTGGTCGAAGAGACCGATTTCATCTTTCAAAAGCAATACCTTCCAAGAAAACCGAGAGAGAATCTTAGTATCTCACACGTGGGTAGGAGTAATACATAAAGTCAGTAACCAGAAATCTTATCAATACAAGTTTAAGGAGATGGAGGTTACAGGGGAACAATTAAAAAATGGCGGGTAATCGACCAACGCCCGACTACTGCAGGTTAAATAATTGATGATTTAAATTGTACCAGTAATTTACGGATAGATATGTACTCCGTAATGGCGAAAAGGAAAATAATTTAGATTTAGATTGATCTCTAATTTGAGAAATCCATCATATGAACGTAAATTTTTCAGAGTTCTAAAATTTATTTCTTTGTTGTTGAAGGATAATTTCCTAGTTTTCCTTTCTCTACCCATTAACTTATAAATTCGACAGACCGTAGAATGAAAAGTGCTTTTATTTTACAAATCAAATATATTTGTTAACGAATTCAAACAAAATATTTTTAGGGGAAACATTAAGTTTTAAGTTGGTTGAATTTTAAGTGTTTTGTACAAAATAAAGCAAATTTTGCTTAAAAAATCTTACTGAGATAAATGGAGAATAAGTTTGCACTTAATTACTTTTATACTTCCAGTTTCTCTTTTTAAAAGCTAGTTTGTTAAATTTTGAAAGGTAGCTGTTAAGGGCTTTAAAATTCGGTGTTTAATAGATAGCTTTTTATCGAGGTAAGCTTAAGTCTCCTTTTATGGGCATTTGTTTCGTAACACGATCCTCGTTTTCATCGAAAGAATGTGTTTAAAGTGATGGATCCCTTTTTAGTACGGCTTAGCAGTTTAACTACCCAGTCTCGAGTTGAGGGTCATGAATTTATGAGCAGTAAATTTGAGTGATTATGAATTTTACGATTTATTTCAGTGTCTGCTTCCATCAACACAAAAAGATAGCTTACATCTTGTGTTCTTGTTTTAGTTTCCACCCAATGATGTTTTTTTATGTCCGTAGGAACAGGAATACAATCCCATTATAAAACGTGATACATGATTTTAAGAGTTACATTCCAGTATCAGCTTTGTACTTCGTTGCATGAAAAGAAAGTTATAAAATATGCCATAAATGATGATATTCATAAAAGTAGATGTTTTATTATAGAGATATGCACATACATATTAGAATTTTTCTAGTGGAAAGCTCCCTATGTTTCCTCTTTGTTGACAAAAATATCGATATCTTCTGCGAATGAATATGTTTGTTACGTGCAATTAAGTTTTAAATTAAAAGAGTTTTAATAGCTTGTATGCATATTCTTTGTGTACTTGTTAAACTTTTGATCATTGTACTATTTGAATACCAAAAATAGGAATGATATGCACATATTTATAAAAATAATGTTCAGAAAAAAAAGAAGTAATGACTGAATCCAGATAAATCTAAGCTGAAGTTGTTTTTTATATTTCAAACATTTATCTTTTCGGGAAATACATTTTTTCAAATCGATAAAAATTCGCAGTAGAATGTAAAATTGCTTTCTTGAAATAAGAGTGTTAAAATGACAACCTAAAAAATTATAAAATATTGTAATACAGCTTATAGATGCTTCCATTCACTTTAAGAAGAATTTTGCGTAGCTGTTATGAAGACTATTTTTATAAAATCATCGTCCCCGATAAATTTCATGCAAGTAATGTTTTATTTATAATTCTATAGTGTGAAGTATAGTGTGAATTCTGGAGCTTAAACTACGTTTAATCTCGAGCAAGTTATTGAATATATATGGTATATATTATGTGATAACCACTTTAAGTTATTTTGAAAAAAAATATTTATACGTTTAGATTGATATGAATATATTGAATTGATATCGAGATCTATGAAAATGTTATCAAAAAGATATCAAGGAACCTCCCAGTTGGGATTACATAGTTATACGTTCTGTGTAACTCGATTTGTAACCCACATATACAAGATGTCGTCCAAGCTTAAAAAGGAGGAATGTTACCAAATCAAATTATAATATATATATATATATATATATATATATATATATATATATATATAGAAAGCAGGACTGAACTTTTAACTATGAACTTTAAACTTCATAAAATGTTATTTGTAAACGCATATAATGTCTGGCGCAAGAGGGCGCCGCTAGCACGAACATTCTCACGACCCCTCTACTCTGTTTGGGGAGAACATTAAGACTCCCGCTTTGGATTCCGTCGTAGACGGACTACGTTTTTTTTCAATTCTAAATGTAAATAAACTTTAATTGTTCATTGTTATTTACGATGGTTGTTAGTTTATGCTGTGAATGTTTTTATTGCAACCCCGCGACCCAAACCGTGGTGTCAGAAGAATGGGATGAGGTATGAATTGAAAAATAATCAACGAACACACGACGTAAATCCCAAGCAACGCATTACGACGCAACGGACTCCGAACTGAAGTAAGATACTTCTATTTTTATGAATTACGATAGTGACTGTTTTGTTTCTTCGAATTACGGCTAATTACGATAATTCTATTTTTACGATTTACGACCATTATTTTATGTTTACTAATAATTACGATTTTTGCTACGATTAACGATTCAAAATGGAAAAAATGAAATTAGCTGATATTCCTCGAATCAAAGCAAACTTGAAGTCTGCTTCTGTTAAATCTATAAAATGTTTGCATAATTTTGTTTATGAAACTGAAGGTGACCGATTAAACCGGAAACGGTTACGAGAATTTTCTGGCTTTGACTACCAGAAAAACGACGAACATTATGAAAAGAAATTAACTTTTGCTGTGAAACACGTTAGGCTTGTGAATTTAATTACAATTTGCAATATTTTATGTATTGATTGTGACGGAAATGAAACTGTTCTCGCTACTCGAATTCTCGATAGCCTATTACATATTAAAACGCTTAAAAATGATAATTTTGAATCTGACAACGATGATTCTGATGACGAACAGGATAATGAAATTAATGAAATGGGCCGTAGCGAAGTTAGTGAATTAACCCGTTTAGAACCAACAGTAGATAAATTTTCTAAATTTACTATTTCCTATCATGATATCGAAGACAGTTTGAGAAAGTTTGACGAGAAAGATAATTATTCCATCGAAAAGTGGATAACTGATTTTGAAGAAACGGCGGGTATTTGCGCATGGAATGATCTTCAAAAATTAATATTCGCGAAACGATCATTAACTGGATTAGCGAAACTCTTTATTCAAGGTGAATCTGGCTTAACTTCGTGGGCTAAGCTTAAATTAGCTCTTGAACAAGAATTTGCTTCGAAGTGCACAAGCGCCCAACTCCATAAAATGTTGACGAAATGTCGTTTAAACAATGAAGAATCTCTGCAAGAATATTTTCTGGTCATGAAATAAGTAGCAAGCAGAGGTAACATCGAAACAGAATCCCTAATTCAATATGTTATAGATGGTATTCCGGATAAACCGTCTAACAAAGTAATTCTTTACGGTGCGAAAGATTTAAAAGAGTTCAAGGAAAAATTTGGTATTTACGAAACAATACGAAATCATACTACGATTCCAACTGAACCAGAAACGAAAAAAAAGAAAAAACATTTCACCCCTCTTTCAGACGTGTCTCCCAGCTTTCAGCGCTGTAAAAACTGCGGTGATAAAAATCATAGTGTTTGCCCACTTGAAGATCGCGGAAGAAAATGTTTCAATTGCAACCAGTTTACGAATGACCACGTTTCTGCTAACTGTCCGGTGAAAAGTAATAAAACCCCGACTCAAGCCGTGAATATCAGTCGCCGTGTTCCAGCAGAGAAAAATTCTCTTGTACATATATGCGTCAAGTTGAACGATAATGAGCTGACGGGTATTTTCGACAGTGGTTCCAGTTTGCATGTAATACGATCCGCTAGCTATGAAAGACTGTGTCAACCAGTTGTTTCTCACCCGCCATAAATCTAGTAGGACTAGTCTCTAAGAATGTGCTTACCAAGGGTTCTTTTATGCATAGCGTGGAAATCAACGGTCACTCATTCGAATTGCTGTTTCACGTTGTCCCGAACGAAGCGATAACTTTTGACCTTATTATTGGTACCCCTCTGTTAGATTTCGCTGACTTTATTTTGAAAAATGATTCTTTAATCATTCAGAAGCCCTCCAACACGAACAACTTTTTATTGTTGATGGAAAATTTACCCAACTTTGTTTCTAACGAAATAGATTTAAACCACATTAAAGATAAGCAATGAAGAGACACTATTTTTAAATTTTTATCTAAATATACGCCAAACAAAACGGAAACCGTAGATATTTCTATGAAGATAATTTTAAACGACGATATTCCCGTGTATCAAAGACCTCGACGTTTAGCAATTCCCGAGAAATCATTTAGATCAACAAATTAAAGAATGGTTAGAAGTCGGACTAATTAGACCTAGTTGCTCTGATTATGCAAGTCCGATTGTTCTGGTTAAGAAAAAAGGCGGATCTACGCGACTATGTGTTGATTACTGAGCATTAAATAAGAAAACAATAAAGAATCGTTTCCCCTTACCGTTAATTGAAGACGTTCTGGATAAATTACAGGGTGCCAAAATATTCACAACGATTGATCTCCGAAATGGCTTTTTTCATGTCGATGTAGAAGAAAATAGTCGCAAATTTACTAGTTTTGTAACTCCTGGTGGACAATATAAATTTTTGAAAACACCTTTTGGTCTCTCTACCAGCCCCAGTGCTTTTCAGAGATATATCTTTCACGTATTCCGAAATCTCATTTATGAAGGTATTGTTGTATTGTATATGGAAGATATAATTATTCCGTCAGTAGATGAAGAAGAAGGTATTCAACGTTTACGTCAAGTTTTAGAAGTAGCCTCTCGATACGTATTAGAAATTAAATTGAAGAAATGCCAGTTTTTAATGCAAAAAGTAGAATTCTTAGGTCATGTCATCGAAAACGGAACTGTTAAACCATCTCCGTCAAAAACAGCTGCAGTGCAGAAATTTCCTCAGCCAACGACAATTAAGAAGGTCCAAAGCTTTCTAGGCCTCACGGGATATTTTCGAAAATTTATCCCTGGCTACTCTACTATCGCAAAACCATTGAGCGACTTGCTTAGAAAACCTGAGAAGTTTATTTTTGGTCCAAACCAACAAGAAGCATTTTTGAGATTAAAACAATATCTCGCTACTGAACCCGTTTTGAGCATATTTACGCAAGGCAGAAAACTGGAAGTACATACAGACGCAAGCAAACATGGATACGGAGCTGTGTTATTGCAAGAAGATGAAAATGGAAGATATCAACCCATCCATTACATGAGCAAGAAGACTTCGAAAGCTGAAGAGAAGTATTGCTCGTACGAATTAGAAGTTCACGAGGTCATTGAACCATGGAAAAAATTTAGGAATTACTTGCTTGGTTCCAAATTTACAATTGTAACCGACTGTACCGCTTTCCAGATGACCATGGGCAAGAAAGACCTTTCACCGAAAATTGCAAGATGGTCATCATTCCTGAGAGAATTTGCTTATGAAGTTATTCATCGGTCAGGAGCACAGATGAAATATGATGATGCGCTAAATCGCAAAACTGTGCTAATCATTTCAAATACGGAAGACGACGTAACCGCCAAAATTAAAATTGCCGAAGAACGAAATGAAGACATCCAAACGGCCAAAACCCTAACAGAAAAAGGGAAAGACGAAGAAGATTTTGCCACTAATGGTGTATTTCATAAGTATTTTGATGCAACGATGAAAAAGAGAGAAAAAATAAAGGAAGAAGAAAGAAAGAATATCCTTAAGATTCAAGACGAAAACCAGAAATCCTTTAAGAAGAGAAAAAAAATCATGCAAGTATAAGATAAGAAAATCATGTGCAATTAAACGTACGAAGTACGGAACAAGAATGAGATAAAAACTGAAATTCCCAGGTCCCTATAAAGTGACCGATGTCAAGCCCCACGACCAGTACGTTGTCATCAAATTCGAACAACATGAACGTCCTAACATCACGTTTTCTGCTGCTGACTACACGAAGCCAGGGCATCCCTACTATCGTGATTTTGACGACTGGCATGACATCTCAAGTATCCCGATTCAGACGACTGACGAGTCATCCCGCCATCTAATGTCAGCACAAGAGCACCCCCCGCATGGTACCGTGTACTCGATGTCAATACCAGCACACACCCTGCATGGTCCCGTATATTGTAAGTGTGATCCATTTTATTTCTTTTTCAGTGACTGTCAGTGCCTATTGCTTAATGTCATCCGAGGCCACATGACAGCTAGGATGGCCGATGTATAGAAAGCAGGACTGAACTTTTAACTATGAACTTTAATCTTCTTAAAATGTTATTTGTAAACGCATATAATGTCTGGCGCAAGAGGGCACTGCTAGCACGAACATTATCACGACCCCTCTACTCTGTTTGGGGAGAACACTAAGACACCCGCTTTGGATTCCGTCGTAGACGGACTACGTTTTTTTTCAATTCTAAATGTAAATAAAGTTTAATTGTTCATTGTTATTTACGAAAGTTTTTAGTTTATGTTGTGGATGCTTTTATTGCAACCCCGCACCCCATATATATATATATATATATATATATATATATATATATATATATATATATATATATATATATATATATATATATATATATATATATATATATAACACATTAAGGTTACAACATTACTATCAAGGTATTAAATAAAACTTCGTTGAAGTTTACACAGTAAAAAGACTCAAATCACTGCAAAGAGACAAGGCCATTACACAGAAACGTATTTTATTCCATCTCTCACTGTCTCATTTTTACAAATGGAATAAAAATCGTTTTCATTAAGAAAAACAATGTTGCCAGTTTCCGAAACCAACAAAACCAATGAGTCAGGAGTTCACTGTACATGCTGCTATATATATATATATATATATATATATAGACATGTATACATATATACAAATACATATACATATATATATATATATATATATATATATATATATATATATATATATTATATATATACATACATATATATATATATATATATATATATATACATATACAAAAGTTAGAAATAATAAATTAAATAACTGAACTCAATTAAAATACCATCAGGCGCTATGCTGCACTACATTAGTATTTCATATATTTCTATCATTAAAATAAGTGTAAAACAGAAAACTAGTGGAATGCCAATCCAGGGAAACTACATCCAAATCCTGAAACTGAAGTTTCGAATGGCTGGGGGGAGTTGTGACCCCCCTACTCCGGTTAAACTAGTTTTGTGCCGCGGCAACACTCCCGGAAGCCCGAAACCTCAGTGCGACCTAGACTTTCGTCAAATATTATTTAAAAAGTAAATCAATAAACAAAACAACATTTTAAACATCAAAACTCGAAAAACTTATTTAAACACAGTGTTTGTATAAATTTCAACTATTATATTCATGTAAAATTATAACCAACCTACTTTGTTTCTCACATACCTGTATATTGCTACAATGTAAGGATGTTCCCCATTCAAATATCTTTTATACTGTATCCCAATCTCAAATAATTAACATACCGTTACGGTTAAAGAAAACGGTGTTTATATTCGGTTTTACTGATATTTAAAAAATTTTTTATATTAGACATTAAAAAAGACTTAGGGAAACCCATCTCTAAAGCAAAATTTATAAATTGTTTAATTTTAAAATCCATATCTATATTATTAGTATTGAGACGTTTACATCTTGTTAAAAAATTAGTGATTACATTTCTTTTGATGTTTAGGTGTATGCATGTTGTCCATGACATAATACGATTTGGTTTTAAAACTATAGTCATCTCGTTTATCATACATTTTTGTAATTATTGAGCCATTGCTAACTATAATACTTAAATCTAAAAAGTTCAAAAAACCCTCCTTATTGCACGAAGTTTCAACTAAATTTAAATTACTAGGGTAAAAACTAAAGTCCAATCCTGTGTTATTTACAAAGCATACCAAAATGTCATCAACATACCTAAAAAACTTAACTTCATTTAATAAACTTGTTCCTGTTTCGTAATTATGTAAATAGATATCAGCAAGAATTGAAGAGCATCCCCCTCCCATAGGGATCCCATGTATCTGCTTATATATATCACTTCCATTGTATAAATAAGTTTCTTTTAAAACAAGCTGTAACAAAGATTTATATCGGTTATATGTAATAAACTCTTGTAAATCGTATCGTTCATATAGATTTAAAATGATATTATGTAAGTCATCTAAGTTAATAGAGTTAAATAAATCCGAAAAGTCATAACTAGAAATTCCCACAATATCCTCCATGCAACTAATACTTTTTACCACTTCATAACTATTATTAACTATATATGTGCCTTCTTTTTTAATTTTTATCATAACGTTTTTGAGTAATTGTAATAGACGGTTATTTGCAATAGTAAGATAAGTGTTACAGCCTATTGTTACGGCTCTAAATTTTATAGGCACCTTATGAAACTTGGGGATTAGTACTAAGTAAGGAAATTTAATTTTATTAATGCCTATTTTGAAACCTATACGTAGATATAACGCGTTTATTTTATTCTTAATTTCGTCAGTGTTTTTATTTATATTCTGATAAACTGAAGTATCTCTGTAAATAGCAATTAATTTATTACAGTAAAAACGTTTACATAATAAAGCATAGTTGCTGGCCATTTTATCGACATAAGTTATAACATAACTATGCCTTAATTTAACGATACGGTTTTTTAAACTGTTTAAAGAAACACTAGGATCGTGATGATTATATATTTGTAAATATTTATTAATAGATAATTGAAATAACTTTTTAATGTTAAAAACCCATTCAGCAAAAGTGGTTGTAGGGTGGCTATATTTTACTGCTAATTTATACACAAAAACATCTAAATCTCTGTCAAAAGTATTTACTACTCCGAATCTAGATCCTTCTACACGATAACCTGTACCCTTATACATTATGAACTTCAACTTCTCATCTTTTACTATTTCGATGTTACCAGTGATGACATGTCTATAATTTTCGTTGTAATAAGGGGAAGACGTGCTGCAATCACAAGATTCTGGCATATGTTTATATATATTTTTAGATATTTCGTTATAGTTAAAAATCTTTCTACCTATAGGTAGTGAATATTTGAAACAAGGGCTAATATACAAATCTTTTATGGGTAATAAACTACTGCAAGAATTAAGGATTTTGGAAAAAGTTATCTTGTCTACAATACTATTGTTATATGTCACAACACAATATTCCTTAGTCAATTTTTGGTATGTTACAAGATCAGACAAATTAAAACCAAGATAAAAACTACGTGATTTAATGTTATCTATAAATGCATAAGGGGTAAGCGAGTCCTTTCCAAATCTGGTTAAAAAATCAGAACTATTACACAATTTCCAAAAATTACCCAGCCATTTTCGCTTTACACCATAAACAAAGTTCTTTATCCAGTTATATGGAATATAGGATAACTGTTTAATCTTTACGCATAAAGTATTTAGTTTTTTCAAAAGATCGTTATATTTACGAGTACCACCACCACCACCACGTAGTTTCCTTTTTAACGTTTTATTCACTGTCATGCTATTGTATGGATTAACTCCCGGCGAAGACACATTAGAAATATAGCTTGGTCCTATATTTTGGCCGAATAAAAGCGTATTTAGACCGTAAGGGTAAACAGTGTTAAACTTTTGTATATGGTAATTTTCCCACCATAATCGCATCTTGTCATTAATAATTAAATCAATTATGGTTAACTTCATGTTTTCGACACCATGTTCCACAAAATGGTTAATTTCTATAGATACTTCTACCTGAGATTGACGTTTGGCATTATAAACCTGACTTCGATGTAAATTTATCCGTTTATTTAAAGTATTTTTAGTTTGACCTATATATCCCAATCCACATATTTTACATTCAATTATATAAATGCAATTGTAAACCTTGCAAAATTTTTTTAAACTACGAGAATTATCTATTTGTTTTTCATTTGCATTAGGACATGATTTACAAATTTACATCTACCATCTTTACACTTATTATATTTAAAACAATCCATACCAGTGTAATGACTATTATAAGTTCCTATCACTAAGTTACATATATTATTACTATATACTGCATTTGAAGAACATACATTACTCTGACAAACATTTACAATTTTTTTGTATCCTCTCCCCGTTGAATTGGTTGGTTTAACCAACAAATGTAAATCATGAGATGACAGTAACTATGCTTTGTTATGTAAACGTTTTTACTGTAATAAATTAATTGCTATTTACAGAGATACTTCAGTTTATCAGAATATAAATAAAAACACTGACGAAATTAAGAATAAAATAAACGCGTTATATCTACGTATAGGTTTCAAAATAGGCATTAATAAAATTAAATTTCCTTACTTAGTACTAATCCCCAAGTTTCATAAGGTGCCTATAAAATTTAGAGCCGTAACAATAGGCTGTAACACTTATCTTACTATTGCAAATAACCGTCTATTACAATTACTCAAAAACGTTATGATAAAAATTAAAAAAGAAGGCACATATATAGTTAATAATAGTTATGAAGTGGTAAAAAGTATTAGTTGCATGGAGGATATTGTGGGAATTTCTAGTTATGACTTTTCGGATTTATTTAACTCTATTAACTTAGATGACTTACATAATATCATTTTAAATCTATATGAACGATACGATTTACAAGAGTTTATTACATATAACCGATATAAATCTTTGTTACAGCTTGTTTTAAAAGAAACTTATTTATACAATGGAAGTGATATATATAAGCAGATACATGGGATCCCTATGGGAGGGGGATGCTCTTCAATTCTTGCTGATATCTATTTACATAATTACGAAACAGGAACAAGTTTATTAAATGAAGTTAAGTTTTTTAGGTATGTTGATGACATTTTGGTATGCTTTGTAAATAACACAGGATTGGACTTTAGTTTTTACCCTAGTAATTTAAATTTAGTTGAAACTTCGTGCAATAAGGAGGGTTTTTTGAACTTTTTAGATTTAAGTATTATAGTTAGCAATGGCTCAATAATTACAAAAATGTATGATAAACGAGATGACTATAGTTTTAAAACCAAATCGTATTATGTCATGGACAACATGCATACACCTAAACATCAAAAGAAATGTAATCACTAATTTTTTAACAAGATGTAAACGTCTCAATACTAATAATATAGATATGGATTTTAAAATTAAACAATTTATAAATTTTGCTTTAGAGATGGGTTTCCCTAAGTCTTTTTTAATGTCTAATATAAAAAATTTTTTAAATATCAGTAAAACCGAATATAAACACCGTTTTCTTTAACCGTAACGGTATGTTAATTATTTGAGATTGGGATACAGTATAAAAGATATTTGAATGGGGAACATCCTTACATTGTAGCAATATACAGGTATGTGAGAAACAAAGTAGGTTGGTTATAATTTTACATGAATATAATAGTTGAAATTTATACAAACACTGTGTTTAAATAAGTTTTTCGAGTTTTGATGTTTAAAATGTTGTTTTGTTTATTGATTTACTTTTTAAATAATATTTGACGAAAGTCTAGGTCGCACTGAGGTTTCGGGCTTCCGGGAGTGTTGCCGCGGCACAAAACTAGTTTAACCGGAGTAGGGGGGTCACAACTCCCCCCAGCCATTCGAAACTTCAGTTTCAGGATTTGGATGTAGTTTCCCTGGATTGGCATTCCACTAGTTTTCTGTTTTACACTTATTTTAATGATATATATATATATATATATATATATATATATATATATATATATTATAATTTAAAATGAAAAATTTTACTTATTTTTTTTCTTTAATTGAATGTATTTCTTGACTGTCCCTTTTAATTACGACAGTATATGATAATTAAAGTACGTGTAAAATCCCTCGAATAATTTTTATATAATTTGAAAACTTGTAACCCTATTTGCATAACGCGTTTTACTTTTATACTATGGAAATTTTTGTTGAAAATTTATAAAACTTTTATTTATAAAATTTTTAATCTCCCAGGGGAAAAGAATTTCTTTCTTTGCAATTTTCGGTACAAAGGAAATTTTTTTAGAATCTTCTCTCTAAATCGAAAATCCGGAAGACAGTTTAATGAAAACAGAATAAAGAAAAGCCGAGCAAAATTTCATGGTTTCATGCCCGGAATTTGAGATATATCGTTTTAAAGATAGAAAAACATGAAAAATTTCGTTTAGAGATCAACAGATTTAAAAAGGTTATGTTCAGAAGTTTACGCATACACAAAAAAGTATAAAATTGCTCTTCTAGCACTGTAATCATCGTTGAAATATGTAATATAAGTTATTAATCTTAAAATTTGTATAGTATAGTTTGAACTAAGAAAAAGTATTCTTCTCTTAGAATCTTTTGCCTCAGAGACCATAAAACTAAAATCCGCACTAAATTACTTTTATTTAATTAGTTAACCAAGGCTTTTATTAAGGTTATGATCTACACTCATGGACAAAAAAATTAGAGCACCAAGAAATAATTGCGGGATCGTAACGAAGGTACATGTCGGGGAGATATGCAAATGATTAGAAATGCAGCGTGATTGCGCATTACGTATAGCCGGTAGAGGGCGTTGAACATCGTACTCTGTGGAGTATAAAACAGGTAACCAAAGCTTGTTTGAGTGTGCTGAATCATTTACAAAGGAAGAGCTGAGATAGACATGCCATTACGCCGTGTTCGAAGACAATATAAGCAGTTGTCGCAGTTTGAGAGGGGGAGAATCGTCGGGATGATGGAAGCTGGGTGGTCAGCTAGGCGAGTAGCTCGTCAATTAGGCCGCTCTCATTGTGTTGTGAGGAGGTGTTGGGACCAGTGGACCCGAGAGATGTCATGTACACGAAGACCAGGCTCAGGACGCCCTCGACAGACCAGTCGTCGAGAAGACCGCCACATCGTAAGAAATGCACGCGTACAGCCAACTGCTTCATCGACCGCCATCCAGGCACAGGTAGCACCTTCACTAGGGGCCTCTGTGTCTTTTCGAACCATACGAAGGCGCCTGGCTGAAGGACAGTTGGTATCGCGGCGCCCATTACGTGTGCTGCCCTTGACGCCCACCCATCAACGCCTCCGTTTGGAGTTTTGCCGCACACGAGGAAACTGGACTGCAGCGGAATGGAACCAGGTCGTCTTTAGCGACGAATCCAGATTCAATCTCGGCAGTGATGACAATCGTGTTCGTGTGTGGAGAGCCCGTGGTGAACGCTTCAATCCTGCCTTTGCTGTACAGCGACACATCGCTCCCACAGCTGGTGTGATGGTATGGGGTGCCATTGCCTACAATACACGGTCACCCCTAGTATTGTTCCGTGGCACCATGACAGCCCATCGGTATGTTCATGAAATCCTGCAACCACATGTGTTGCCACTCATGCAACGGCTCCCAGGAGCCATTTTTCAACAAGACAATGCTCGGCCTCATACGGCAAGGGTGTCACAAGACTGTCTCCGCACTGTTACTACCCTTCCTTGGCCTGCCCGATCCTCAGATTTGTCTCCAATCGAGCATATCTGGGATCATTTGGGACGACGAGTTGGGCATCCCACGAGTTTGAACGAACTAGAGGCAATGTTACAGCAAATATGGAACGAAATGTCTCAAGACATCATACAGAAATTGTATGACTCAATGCCCGATCGTATCGCATCGTGCATTCGCGCTAGAGGGGGTCCAACGGAGTATTAACTCCTCCGTTCTTTTGCCTTTTGCTCTGAAATAAATTATCCTTTTTCTTTGATTTTCTTATCATTTACTTATATCAAAGTAGTCATTACGTATGTAAAATTTCATTTCATTTTGACGACTCCTTCTTGGTGCGCTAATTTTTTTGTCCGTGAGTGTATAAACTTCGAATATTGTGAAATCAGATAAAAAATACTGGTAATATTTGGAGACTGGAATTTTAATAAATGCTTTAGATTAGTATCATATTTAGTTAAAATTTAGTTATATTTCTTGCATTAGGAAAATTTAGATATTGAGATTGAATATAAATCGCTTACAGATGATTGCATAACAGTATTTCAGATATATGTAGTTTTATACATCCATTTTTACCTTTACAATAATACACTCCGCGGATGGGCCAAAGTTTTGTATTTATATAAAAGACAGAAAATTTTACATACAAAAGGAATTTATAATTTATGTCTTATTCATTGCAAGCTTACACAAAATATCCCAAACAGCAAGACTACTAACACTTCAAACACGATAGACTTAAACCGCACTAGCATATCGAGGAACATTCATCCGTTATATATATATATATATATATATATATATATATATATATATATACACTGCTGGCCACTGTAAATGCAACACCCTGAAGGAAACATGCAAATAACATGAAATTTACAACATGCATTAGCGGAGGTGAGATATGCAAATGATTAGAATTTCAGCGCAGACGCACATCACGCGCGCCTGTGGCGCCACTTCAAAGCGCTATTTAAGGCTTGGAGATTTCGACGATTTCAAGTTCGACAATTGTGTTTTTCTTGTGTTTTTTTCAAAAAAAACGATCAATTATGCCTCGACGAAAACAGCGATCTTTTTTTGATCAAGTATCCGAGTTCGACAGAGGAAGGATAGTGGCCTACCGAGATTGTGGATTATCTTTCAGGGAAATCAGTAGTCGTGTTGGACGAAACCAAACAACTGTAATGCGGATATGTGATCGTTGGATGCAGGAGGGTACGACGGACCGGCGTGTTCGATCGCATCCACCTCAGCGTACGACTTCACGTGATGACAGGCAAATTGTGCGCATGGCAGTGACGGATCGCTCAGTCACATCACGAACCATAGCACAGCACATGCAGTCTGTAACGCATCATCCAGTGTCTGCGCGTACCATTCGACGCCGTTTGCAGCAGAGTGGTCTGTCTGGAAGACGTCCATTGCTTTGTCTACTCTTGACGCAGAACCACAGACGTCTCCGCCGCCAATGGTGCGATGACAGAAGGATGTGGACGGCAGAATGGAATGAAATTGTCTTTACTGATGAGTCACGCTTCTGTCTGCAACACCACGATGGTCGTATTCGAGTCTGGAGACACCGTGAAGAGAGGATGCTGAACAGCTGCGTAATGCACCGCCACACTGGTCCTGCACCGGGTATTATGGTATGGGGTGGTATTGGATATCACTCTCGCACACCTCTAGTACGCATTTCCGGTACTTTAAACAGCCAGCGCTACATCTCCGAGGTGTTGGAGCCAGTTGTCCTTCCTTACCTTCAGGGCTTGCCCACAGCCATATTTCAACAGGATAATGCGCGACCACACGTGGCACGCGTTGTCCAACGTTCCTCGTCAATCGCCAGATTGAATTGCTTCCTTGGCCGCCTCGCTCTCCGGATCTTTCGCCGATAGAAACATGTGGTCCATGGTTGCTCTACGATTGACCCAGATTCCATCCCCAGCTGCCACAGCAGATCAACTTTGGCAACGTGTGGAAGCTGCTTGGACTGCTGTACCCCAAGAACTCATCCAAAGTCTCTTTGAATCAATGCCGAGGCGTGTGGCAGCGGTGATCTCCAACAATGGTGGCTACTCTGGCTACTGATTTTGGCAGGAACCACACTTCACAGAAGTCTATAAATTTATTCATTTGATACTTGGTCAACATGTTATCTACAAAATAAATTTTGTTGTGATATCTCTTGTCTTTCTTGGTGTTGCAATTTGGGTGGCCAGCAGTGTATATATATTGTACCAAACCTGAGCGACGGGTAGATATTCTAAAAAGTGGATTTTAAATACAGAAATAAATATGCCACTTACCGCAAATTGAATAAAAGCAATTTATGTAACATTAAATCTTCAGTACGCTTTTAAACAACTTGCAGAAGAGTATACAAAATAAAAACGTTGAATCCTCACTGGAAGCTAACAATTCCAGCACCTAAGAAATTTTCTTTAACATGGTTGGATTGAAAGACAAAAATTATTACAATATAACAATTATTAACAAGTAGCATACGACCTTTAACTTCCTTCCCTCTAAGGACCTCGTCTTATACCAGCTGAGGATAAAACTTTTTTACAAGAAGAATATCACCTGTTGAAAAACCTCAACCGATCGCATCCAAAACAACTTTAGAACTGAACTCTATTATTCGAGACTCTTATTCACCTACGTAACAAAACCCGTGTTGCCACACCGCTCAACCAAACGATTTTTCAACAATAGACCCAAACAGCAGGATTTATTACTTACTCCATGGTAGACGCGTGAATGTGCTGAACTATTGAATGTAATTTATCGTGGACTCCGAAACATCGCATGCTGGCGATAACACGCCAAGTTGGCTCCAAACTCGTAACAATATATATATATATATATATATATATATATATATATATATATATATATATATATATATATATATATATATATATATATATATACAGTGCTAGATTTCTAGAAATAGAGGTGCCGTAACGGTAACCTTCCGGAGTGTGTGTGTGTGGGGGGGGGGGGGTATTCCGAATTATTGATAAAGAGAGGTACCTAAAGAGAGATACCGGAACGACGCTCAGGCGCGTTCCGCCTCAAATCTAGCCCTGTATATATATATATATATATATATATATATATATATATATATATATATATATATATATATATATATATATATATATATATATATATATATATATATTCAGATCGTTCAACAGATTTGCGCAATATACGGTGTTTTGAAATATGTTCACATAATGTAAATAAACAGTTTATAAGACACTCAGCGTTGATGATCAGAATAATTTTTTTAATTTCTTATTTTATGAAAATCACTAGAACACTATAAATCTTGCCATCTCATGTAAAAAAAGA
>OU015501.1:6308639-6383639 GCA_907164885.2 Dolomedes plantarius | reverse complement strand
AGAAAAAAATAGTTCTCATAGCCCTTTGTAATTGTAGTTGAGTATTTTTTTAACCCAATGCGGAGGCACTTGTCGTCAGACATTCGCCTATACTAAGCCGCAATTTTTACTGCCCATTTTATTATGGGGGTACCATACAGGCGGACAGCATTACCCCCTATGAAGGGACGACCCGAACGGAGGCATTTTTCGTTGGCGCGACGCCAGGATTCGATCAGAGCACCCTCAGACCGAAATCCAGGGCGCTGTATCACTTGGGCCGTCACAAGTCCTTGTAGTTGAGTATAAACTAATATTAACAACATCCCATGCAATCACCTCTCGTTTACAAAAAGTGTCGCATAAAGATAGATCCTGTAATTTACTCAATATGAATTTGGAAGAGAAATATGGGGGCAATCACATACAAACATACACACAAT
This sequence comes from Dolomedes plantarius, assembly GCA_907164885.2. Taxonomy (NCBI): domain Eukaryota; kingdom Metazoa; phylum Arthropoda; class Arachnida; order Araneae; family Dolomedidae; genus Dolomedes; species Dolomedes plantarius. Next base: position 6,383,217 of record OU015501.1, on the reverse strand, counting down.
GAAATAGAAATACGTTTATTATTTTTATTGTATCTTCATCATCAGCTTTTCAGTGGCATGCATTTTAAAATAAATTAGAAATTTTTGGTTTACCGTGTTCTGAAAGTCCGTCCTCTCAATAAGCAAACAATAGTTCATGAAAGGGCATTTTTGAACTCAATTTGTTAATAAAGCATTTTTCTCATATTAGTAGGACATTTATCTGACAGAAAATAGTTAAATGAACATTATAGGAACATTATATGAACTCGGTATTTATAGCATTTAAAGACATGAATTTTTTTTTATAAAATCACATAAGAAAATAAGAAACTATTACCAAAAAAACCTTCTTTAAGTAAAAATATCAACATGATAAAGTATATCACACAGAGCTAAAATCTCATTTATTCAATTAACGCAAAAAGTTACAGATGTTACGTTATTAAGACTGGAACCCAGCTATAAATTATGATCAACATATTCCAATTCTATATCATTCTCTCACGTTTTCTGTGTATCTTTTGCTTCAGGTACAAATATATTCTGAGAACTTTTTCTACTTTTGTTATCACTTTCAGAAAAATCTCTCACAATAAAAAGACACTCTGTACCGTAATTGAAACCTAGTTCTGTTTTCCTAAGATAAGCAACGGTTAAAGACATCTGCAAAACCAATTACTACTTAGCGATACGAATTAAATGAGGCTTTTCATTAGTTGGCATCTACTGCATTTACCTAGACAGCATATTTATAATCAGAGACTTTCTAATTTCAGTGTAAGACAGAAGAATTCACATTTCTCCCCTAAAGGCCTTTTTTCTGTAACAGAAAATGATGAAAATTTCTTCGAGAATAAGGGGAAATTATAAAGGATTGATTTGACACAGTGATTTTGCTTGTGAGTATTTCGAAATAAGTGATTTTTTTATCAGAAATTATATGTTTTAAATAACAGCTCTTGAAAGGAATTGACAATTTTGTCCTTGTAGCGGATTCTTTTGAAATTAAGGAAGTTATTACTTTGTGAGTAAATGACAGAGTAAATATATTTCCTCTTTTTAAAATAAGCTCTTAATGCAACAAAAGACCTTGTGTTTTTGAAAACGTTCCCGCAATGAAATTCCATTTTTGAAGCTAACTTTCAAAATATTTGAAAGAGGTTTGACTCGCAGTTTCTACATGTGAATTAAGAAAGTAAACTATAAAAGAACAATGGTAAATTATGCAATCACAGTTCTATTTTTGAGAAATAAGTAAGTACATTCTTTAAAACAAATCTTTTGAAATAAGATGTATCTTACATATTTGCATTTACCTGTTTAAGACCCTTAATGACTTGAAATCAAATGTGGCTCAAATTAAATTTACTTAATAGATCGTAAACATATTTGACATGTTTATATGAGGTCACGAACAAAAAAGGAGCCCATATAGATTTCAAAGCCTATTTTAAAAGATATATCCTATTTTGAGGTAGGTTATTTGAAATTCAAAGCAAAATTATGCTAACAATATTTTTTAAATTAAGAAAATTTGCAATTAGATTTGCATCGCAACAAAAACTTTTAAGGTGCATAAGTCATTTAATGTACCATTAATTAGTTTAAATATTACTTGTTCGAATACGTTCAAAAGTACATTGATATCAGTTATTCCTGTACACTTAATTCTTCCTAAATATTTTTGCGTTAAAGGATTCTTGAAAGTTGAGAAAGAATAACTGTAATACTCAAAATGCTGCAGTTCCTTCGTTACTTGAAATAAATTTCAGAAATAATGGAATCACTCGTTAAAAAGTTTGCCAAGTAAAGGACACCCTACTCCATGACTTACATTTCTGTCAGGGAAATGAAGAAATACATTAACAGTATATCTTCTCTGTGGCCAATAGCCAAGTCAGAAGAGAAAATTGGAAATAATATCAGGCACACAATTCTTTTAAACGCGACAAATAGATGAGTTTCTAATTAAATTTTCATTAGTATTTATTAGTAATCTCTTTAATACTTCATACAAGAGACACAGGTATTTATTGTTCCCTCTTAGACACATTTTTTCTTGGTTCCTAAACAAATTGCATGCACATAATCTTATTGTAAAAAAAATAAAGCTTATCTGATACCATTTTAAAAGGTAAGGGCAAAATGATGATCTAGAGGCTATTCCAAGGAGAACGAATGAAATTGTCAGCTGACACAAAATCATTTGTAAATCCTATGACAAAAGTATCTTTGTTAGTTCACCGATAGCACATTTTATTGACATTAAGAGCTATAAAGAATTATTTTAGAATTCTAAACATCAGTTAAAATCCCACTTAAAATTTGTATATTCTCTTCGAGAAATATGAGCTTTTGATAATGGAAAGAAGATATTCCTAAAGATCAAATTCATAGATCCAAAACAAAAGCCTAAATAGTTATGTCTGTCTCCCTATCTTGTTATCGGATAGTGGAGGGGTCAAAAAACACGTTTGAAGAATCTCATAAATGTTGCTAGATTTTTAAAGAAGGAAGAGGCAGATTTGTCTTTTTTTAATCAATAAACAATGTCCATCTTATTTTCTCAAGATCATTTTGTTTGGGATGTCTGCGAAGGCAACTATGTCAAGCGTAAAATTAGCTAGAATTCAATGCACTTTTCAAGTAGTCAACCGGCTACAGTGTCAAATATTATATATGTTAATACATTAATTCACTTTTATCCCATTATGCATTACATCTATTTTTAGAGTAAATTCTGAATTTCGTTATTTAAATACCTAATAGGACCACAAATATACATAATACTAAAATTGATAAATGACAAATCTCAAAATGCGCTGATGTTGTGAAGATGTATGTCAAACATCATACATAGATTGAAACTTTCTTAACCATACAAGATTTATGATCTTCTCTAGGCAAATTTGATGAAAAATAACACGACAGAACATTATGTACAAATTTTAGTATGAAAATGATAAAGAATTAATATGGGTGAAAACAGGGGAAGGTATTATACAATACATTATCGAATAATGGTGTCTATCTGAGGAAAAAAAAATCTCCTCTTACTAGTTCTTCCTCTAACATACACTCAGACTGTATGCAAACAGTATAACGCCCCTTTTTATTCATACAAAGCATTTTAAAAGCTTTTATCTTTTACTAGATAGAAAATGAAACCTTTCTGGAAGTCTATACTCTATATATAAAACAGTTCCGTAACTGACTGACTGACTCACTCACTGACATAAAACGCACAGACCAAACCGTTGGACCTAAGGGCTGAAATTTTGCATGGCGATTCTTCTTATGGTGTAGGGGTGCACTAAGAAAGATTTTTGAAAAATTCTCCTTAGATTTTTTTAATTAAATTTTTAAGCTGTTTTTTGTAACTTTTTTTAAGTTTGCATTAAAATATAAATTTGAGGGTTATAAAATTTATTATCGCAAGAAAGATCATAAAAATTCCTTTAACATGAAATCTTTTTCGAATGTTTACCTCAATTTTCTGATTTTTGAGGAATTTTCAAAGATTCATTTTTAGAATTTAATTTATTAAATGCTGATCAAGTGATTTCTTTTTCTGGTACTTAAAATAAATTTATCCTCACGTGCATAACAACCTAAATAGACAAAACAAAATATTTTTTTTCTTTCTAATGCAGCAGACGATTGGATATTATCCCAAAAAAATAATACCCCTTACGATTTATATATATACTTTATATATATATATTATATATATATATATATATATATATATATATATATATATGTGTAAAATAATGTTGTCAGAAGTGGGATATGGAGCACACTTGCCTTGCACTAACATTAATTTTATTGTTGACGAGTCACAGGACAAAAACAGTTGCAATTAACATTTATGGAACATGATTTTACTTCTTTACGGTAGCCATTTGCTACCACGTATATCTTAACGTCTTACTCCTCCAGGCAGCTTTTTTCTCTCTGTTAGTCGTGCGTCCCCCCGTAGAATGGCTGGGATCTTCTTTAGGCGGGAACGTCTCTGATTCGTCTCGCATGCTGTGGCCACAGATCCTCAATATCACACACACACACACACACACACACACACACACACACACATATATATATATATATACAGATGGAGTACAAAATAATTCGAACACCCCTGTGAAAAGTATGACGTATTTCACACCTGCAGTACAGCCGCGCACCCTGCAACAGAAGTCTGCCACCTAGTGAGCGTCAAGAGGAAGGTATCAGTCTCTCAACAGCAGTCACCTACGTTGCATGCTTCTATCGAACTGTCTGTGATAAGTTGAAATGTCAGACCTGTCAGAGTTCCAAAGAGGAATGATAGTTGGAGCGCGTTTAAGTGGAGCATCGGTTACGGAAACAGCAAACATTTTGGGGTTTGCAAGGCAGTACGGTATCAGCCGTTATGACAGCGTACACGAAAGAGGGTAAGACGACGTCTTCAAAGCACAACCAGTGGCCAAAATTCCAAGCTTGCTGATAGGGATAGACGGGTCTTGAAGCGCATAGTAGCCGAAAGCACAAACAATCGTTATCCGAGATAACATCCGAAATGAACAGTCATCTCAGGACCCCGTTTCAACTGTCCAAAGGGAATTCATGCTGCGAACATTTATGGCAGAGTGGCAATTCGTAAACACTTGGTGACAGCAACTAATGCTTTCAAGCGACACCCATGGTGCAGAGATCACAAAGGCTGGTCCCCACAGCAACGGCAACAGGTAATATGGTCAGATGAATAGTCATTCACCCTATTTCAGACGACCGGACGCGTTTATGTCTGGAGAACGCCCAAAGAAGCGTTTCATCCTGAATGCCTCTTGCCGACTGTGAAGAATGGGGGTGGCTCCATTATGGTATGGGTGCTGCGATATCTTGGCGCGGTCTTGGGCCACTTGCTTATTCTGCATGGGAGGGTGAAATCCAATCACTATCTAAGCGTTATAGGGGATCATGCCCATCCTTTTGTCCATACTGTATTCCCTGGAGAGCGACCGCTTTTTCAAGACGACAACGCCCCTATCCACACTGCTAGGTGTGTTCAAGAATGGTTCGAAGAGCATGACGATGCAGTTGAACATCTCGCCTGGCCCCCTCAGTCTCCGGACTTGAATATTATTGAACATGTATGGCAATATTTGAGTCCAAACTTCGTTCCCGATTTCCACCTCCATCCGGACTTTCGGAATTAGAGACCGCTCTGCAGGAGGAATGGCTTAATATTCCTTTAAATATTGTCCATGACCTTTATGCATCTATCCCACGTCGCATTAAATCTGTACTTCAGTCAAAGGGTGGTTGTCACTACGTGGTTGTCACTACCCCCTATTAATAAAGATTTTCCATTATTTCACAGGTGTTCGTATTATTTTGTCCACCATCTGTATATATATATATCTAATATATATATATATATATATATAATATATATATATATTACATCAATGTATACATTGATCGTCGCATTTATTACTAAATATATATATATATTTTTTTTGGCATTAATTGCATACATTGACCGATGTATTTAATTTGAATGTACTCCGTAGGGAAGTGCGGGTTTTCAGCTAGTGTATGATAAGCGGCTAGTCATACTCCTACCACCTGATGAGGCCTAACCTGCACATTATACGAGAATTTAGCTTTGGTCCCTGCCAGGAAAATTAATTTTATAGATGAAAGGAGTTAACAAAACAGGCTTTGAAGCAAATGGCCCCACCAAATTTCGTAAATCCGTTATTCTCCAACCGAATGTTGTTTAACAGCCCTTATTATTAAGAGATTAGTTCTCCGCCATTCGTGTGTCTATCCTTCCTTTAATCTCATTACCTTTCGGAAAAGCTCTCGAGTTTGGGCATTTGACGTGCACTATGATTTGCATATTTCTTAATGGGGCTCTGCTCTCGGGGTTTTCATAGATTAGAAACGTTTAGGCAGATTAATAACTCCGTATTTACTCCTTTAGTTACTTAACCGCAAACATTCTGGAAAAGTGATTAACACAGAAAACAAAAAATAGCTATTGCTCTGTTTCAGGTCAGAATACTTATAACTGGGATTGGATAATAGGTACCAGGTTTTTCAAACTTTCCTTTTCGTGTGAATGTAGTATACAGTGTACCTCTTTTTGAATGTCTTGGGGAAAGCTTATTTTTTATTTATAGGTCCGAAAATCTAGGAATATAATACATCTATACATGGAATGCTACAGATTCGTCATTTTTTATTACTGTGGAGATGTAATTCTTCGGTTTTAACGATATACAGGGTGTCCCAAAACAACCGCATAAACTCTGCACAGCTAGATTCCTCGTTGGGAGTACATAAAACCTGCCCAAAGAAGGGTTCCTGTACGATCCATAGTTACGAGAAAAATACGAAAAACAAAGTCTGACGTCACTGACGGTGCCCAGAACAACAACACTTTATTGGACATCTCAACAACATATTGCATATATTTCAGACGATATGTTTTAACACGTTCGCCGCGATATCGCGTCATGCACACGCGCGCGCATAGAATAACGTTAAGTCGCCGTTGAACTGGTATTTAAAAGGCTGCATCTTGCAGCTTACCGGTAGTCTTCGTAGGTAGCCATGTACTCCGTTCGTGGACTACTGCGACATATGTACTTGATGTACGGAACGAATGTAAGAAATGCCTACAAAATGCTAGGGAGGTAGTGCCCGTCGATATCCGTCCCGCCGTCCTCCGATGTCAACGTCATCCTTAGGCTGGACGACAGACTGCGAAATACGGGAAGCATCTTGCCAACAGCCAATCTTCACGATACTGGAAGACCACGGAGCGGCCTAACGGTGGCACAGGCGGATGCAATACTGCAGCGGGTAGAAGAGACGCCCGAGGTAATCACATTCGCATTAGCCCGTGAGATGACTTCGAGTAAAAGTACTGTGCACAGGCCTTTACGGTCTGAGATGCTACACCCATTTCGGTACACAACCGTGCAAGGTCTAAAACCAGATGACTTTCAAAAACGCGTGGCCTTCTGTGAATGGCTGTTGCATCAACAGAACACAGATAATGGTTTCATTGCACATATCCTGTGGACTGATGAATCATGTTTCACTCGTGATGGGGTATTCAACCATCACAACAGCCATATGTGTACCCAGGCCAATCCGCATGCAATCCGGCCGCAGAAACATCTGGAACGTTGGTCTCTTAATGTGTGGGCCGGCATACTCGGGGATCGCCTGCTTGGACCATATCTGTTGCCTGAACGGCTCTCGGGACAGTCGTACTTGGTGTTTCTCTTATGAGGTCTTAGCCGAGTTCCTCGATGACATACCATTAGCGGCAATACAGGGACTTTGGTTCCAGCATGATCGGGATCCGGCGCATTTCTGTGCTCCTGTACGTGGTTGGCTGGATATGGAATACCCCGGCCGCTGGATCGGACGTGGGGGTCCGGTTCTATGGCTGACACGTTCACCAGATCTTACACCGTTAGATTTTTTCCTATGGGGCCATCTCAAGGAACTGGTGTATCGAGACGTAGTGACAACACAAATGAACTTAGTTGCTCATCTGCATGCTGCTTGTACTTCGGTGGACCCCGCGATGCTGCAACGTGTGATGACAGCCATTCCACGGCGGGCTCAATCCTGCCTCGACATGCACGGCGGACACTTTGAACATCTGCTTTAAATTGTGCATGCTGTTGATATGTTCAATAAAGTGTTTTTTCTTGCACTGGCAGTGACGTCATACTTTGTTTTTCGTATTTTTCTCGTAAACTATGGATCGTACAGGAACGCTTCTTTAAACAGTTTTTATGTACTCCCAACGAGGAATTTAGCTGTGCAGAGTTTATGCGGTCGTTTTGGGACACCCTGTATAAACAAAAAAGAATCATGCGACTGGTGTAGGATCAAAACTGTGTAGGTTCTACATAACTTAGATGAAAGTGTTACTAGTTAAAATTCTGTTTAGCTGTAAAGGTAAGGATTTGCACTGCATTCAACGCTGTTGCACACAACACTCAAACACAAGCATAACCATACACTTTTGTTTCTCGGTCGTATACTTCTTTAGCCATGAATTCACAACCAACAACAATGTTCAACAGAAAGAAGATACGTTCAGATCCTGACTTGAATTTCTCGACACTACACATTTTGAGTTAGAAAAAACCAAAAAATACGGTACAGGCTCCATAAATTTGTACATATAACATAACTTTTATGCAGGATCTCGACAATGAAAGGTGTTTACTTTCAATGCAGTACCTTGTTACTAAACAAATTTCTATACTAATATGATTTTTTCGTCATGTAATCATTTTATATGATTCGAAGGAACTAACGGTTTCAAGAGAGCATTACTCAAGGAGTTTGAGATCTTTACCACAATGAAAAAAATATATGAAATAAATCTATATAAATAAAGCAAAGTATCTCTGTATGTATGTATGTATATATCGTATACAAATCTACATTTCTTAACGAATTTGGTTGAAACTTCGTATACTTACGTTTTGAAGCCTTAAGATAATTCTAAGATAAGTTTGGAAGCTTTTAAATAATTATAAATAAATACAGTTTTTTAATAATATTTCATCTCCAGGCGTTGGAATCAATCATTCATCAGAACTGCGCATGCGCGCATATTGGTTGTTAATTCTAGATGTTGCAAGGTAAGTGAACGCATTTATTGATTTTTAACTGCTATTCCATTTGCGAGTTTTTAAGTATCCTTTTTTACTGTGTTCACTTTTTGTTTATTTTGTACTTGCTGTGTTGTAACAATTTATTATTTTATTTATAACGCTTTAATTGCCACATCGTAAAACATCAAACAACCCTTATTGTTAATTTTTAAATGATTATGCTGAAGGATGGGAGGTATTACTTTGCTCTTGGCTGGTGACTTCTGACAGACTCTGCCTGTTATTCCACTTGGAACAAGAACTAATGAAATACATGCATGCCTGAAATCTTCAGTTATATGGAATGAAATTGAAACACTTTATCTTCAAACTAATATGAGGGTTCATACGACAGGTGATGCTAATGCACATCAGTTTTCTCATACTTTACTTCAACAAGGAAATGGAAACGATGTCTCGTGGCGATGATGGACTTATAGCAGTGGAAGATATTGGAAAATTAATTGAAAATCATGAAGATTTGTTACAAGAAGTGTTTCCCAACCTCTCTCAGCATTTTAAAAATCATAGTTGGTTACGTGAAAGAGCTATTCTTGCACCAAAAAACAACAACGTTATACTCATTAATAAGCAGCTTTTAGGTCATTTGCCTGGCACATCTCAGATTTACAAGTCTGTTCATACAGTTTGTGCTACAGATGATAAAGTACTTTACAGCATTTCATATGCGGGAGGGGAAAATCTCGAAGAAAGAATTTTTCGCCCATACTCGGAGAGGTGGAGGGAAGGGAACTTCTCGCCGGGGGGGGGAGGAAAAGAATTTTTCTTCTGCCGACTGTTTGCAGGACGTGGGATGTGTAATCACAAAATTTAAATGCCTTTATTTGTTGTATTTTAGTGTTTCCATTCTCAGACAATGATTGCCCAAGGGAGTGGGTCCCTAAACCGACCGGCTAGATGGGTGAAGCCCTGCTAGTGCTTTATATAACAAATCTGGGAAGAGCAGAAATCCTTATTTTCTTGTAATTTAGTAATGTTTAGGAAAACTCCTATAAATGTGAGCTTCTAAAATTCCCCATCTTTCAAATTTCGTGACGATTCTCTTTGTTGGCACATTTTGGTTTTTGTAAGTGCAGTCGAACTCCGTTATAACGAACTTCAAGGGACTAAAGGTTTTGTTCGCTATATCCGGTGGTTCGCTTTATCCGAACCATTAAGAAAAATGTTAGCGTTCACAAAATGTATACCTCATTAGTTGCTATGTATATTCAATAATGATGTATTGAAAGAATGTTAAAATTTATAAAAAATTATCATTAAGGAATAAATTTACTAAAATCGATTGCATTAAATTGACACAATACTGATTAAATTAGCTAAAAATGAAGACAAATGGAAAAAAAAATTGATTTTATCTTTAATTGTTGCTCACTCTTTTGATACAGAAATAATCGGCAATCTTCTGCTGACGTGATGCCGATTTCAAAAATATTTTATGAATTTCTTTGTCCACAACATCAGATGACTACAACACTCTTTCTTCCACTGTTTGTGTAGACAAAAACTTATTAACTACACTCATCGCTGCTGTAGCATCTGAGATGGTGGAGATTTCGTCATTTATGTGCTCCTCTTCATCAGCATCAGAAGCAGAATCTTCGATTTCAGAATGAGTTATTTTAATTTCTTCCACAATATCTTCATCAGCCGGATTTTCACATGTAATGACTTCATCATCACATGTTTCGAACAATTGCACGCCACAATCTGAGAATGATGAAATTTTGTGTTTTTCTATCCACATCGTGATAGATAAATCTTCATCATCTTCTTCAACATTCGTTGTATCTTCAACATTCATAAAAAGTTTAAAAATTTTAAAAAAATCAGCTGTCGACTAAAACAAATGTTCGTTATAGCTGATTCTTAAGATTTCGGATGTTCGCTATAAAAGAATAAATTAGCATTAAATACAATAGGAAAACGGTGGGACCAAAATTTTTGCTTGTTATATCTGGAAGTTCGTTGTATACCGAGTTCGCTATAACGGGGTTCAACTGCACTTTATTTTTAAACTATTATTTTTTATTTAAAATTAATTTTTAAATTATATATAGTATTGTTCTTGTGTTTGGGAGTGATATTGGGTATTTTTCACTTTAGTCTCGTTCACTACAAATTTTATTTTTTCCATCGCAAAACTGCTTTACTCTTTGTTTTTATCCTAACCTCATATTTCATTATAATTTTTTTAGCAGTTTAGTTACAATTTACAATTTATTAGATAAACTTATTCCGATATTAGTTCAGCTCTATTTAATGAATTTTCTTTATAACAAAGTTTGTATGAGGAATCAATTGATTTCGTTAGATGAAGATTTTAAAATCCGTCACAAACAAATGTGAATCAAAACTGAGAGGAAATGTGAAACGGAAATTACTTTCATCGACTATCAGATACTTCGGTACTTAACACTGCAAAACTATATCATTAAATGAAAGTCAAATCATCAATTTAACAGATGTTAAGAGCAACATACGTTGAAGTTTATCACATTGTTCTCATCATCATTTTAATCTCAAGATTGCCCCAATAAATATTTTTTGCAATACATAAACATTTCTGAACCTTCACAAATACTATCTAGTATCTGCTGTCGTAATTTTTCTTAATATCAGAACCTACGCCCTTCATTCTTTTTAAGTAATCTATGAACATAAAAACTTAAATTTTTTTATATAGACCCCTTTACCCTTTTGCATAAAAAATATAATTTAACGTTAATACCTTATACAGTTAATGGACACTTTAGAATAGAAGTCCTTATTTTATCTACAACTTACTATGATGTCAAACACGCAGTTTAATGCCGAAATTGTCTCTGTAGATTAATCCGTTTAACCCATTTATGTACGTATAATGTGTACAGAAACTTAATCTAGTTGTTGACCTTCCTATAGTGTTCCAATTTAAATGTCACAATGGAACTCTGGTCATGCATCTATCGTGACAGAGATGTAAACGCTCTCGCGAGCATATTATCGAAACACAATCAGAATTTCGCACCTAGTTTCGAAATTGATTACTTGATATGTATTACAATATTTATATTAAACAAGATTTCTTTCTCGCTAACGCTCTGTTCCATTTAGAATGATTAATTCGGTAAGGAATTGAGAGATTGATGTGATAATACAATGGTAGAATCCCATCATGCCAAATTTTGAATACAATAAAAAAATCTCGCTGCTTAATTAACCTTCTATTTTTCTTTAAATTACTGGTATGAATAAGATATTAATTGTATTTACTATTGCCCATGAAATAGTGAATCCTTATAAATAGGATCTTAATTAAATTCACATTCGGTTTAAAAATGAAACTGAATAAATTTAAAAATAAAGCTTATTGCATGTTATTTCATGAGTAAATTTATGTAAAACATATTAAGAATGCTACACACTGTTATAAAATACCTAAGATAATCGAATGAATAGCACTAAATATTTAGTAACATCAGTTTGTTAATTTATTAAATTTTTAGATTTTATGTAAATTTTATTGAAGTAATTAGATGGACTTTTCGGTAAAATATTTTTAATGAATTTTATTATACCTATTATGATCAAAATAGTTTTTTTCAATTTGAATATGGCAATTTTGGAATCGTTGAATGGAAATTTTCGACATACTATTTATTCAAACTTTCAACATATGAACGTAAGACACTGTATTCGATGTTACATTTTGCTCCATTACCTATTTTTATAAAAATAAGCTTATTTTATTACGTCCAGAGACTATCAGGATTAAATCAGCTATTTCTAAGGCGTACTCCATTTTTTGTACTTTTTTCATTTTTCAATAAAATCAATATTTTTGATAACACGTCGAAATGAGCTATATTGTCACAAAAAATTGCTGTCGCGTAAAAGAAAGCTTTATAATTTTTATTAGAGATAGTTAGTGATATTTTATTAAGGTACTAAGAAAAACATTTTGTATATACTCTTACCATTAATTTAATAAAATATTTATTTTACAAATTTAATTGATAAAAAGGAATAAAAATTATTCGTGGAAACCTTAATTCCGAAAGCAACCCCTTTCACTTAATTTCTTTTAATGATGCATGTGTCAAATATTGATTTAAACGAATTCTTTCGTAAACGTTATAAAGGAGGTTATCGACACTGTTGCTCTGCTCATTCTCCGTTAATTCGCATTAACAAAAAAAGGTTATTTAAGCGTTTTAAAAGCCCCAGTTAAGTTCCTGAGATTCATCTCAGACTAATTAAAATTTGTCAAATATATATTTTTCGGCATGTTACAATCCTCTACTTCACATATTATTCTAGAGGTTAGGTTTAAAAATTATTTCACCTAAATAAGCAACTTAGACGCCTTCACTGTTATATCATACTGACAAAAGAATTTTAACTCTCTTCCTTTCTAAAATTTCTCCAAATTAGAAAACCTAGCAAATAATGATTATGAAGTATCGATATAAGAATCTTGAAATGGCAACCAATCCTCAAAAGAGTTGCAAAGTTAGTTTGATTTCTTTCTTATTATACTCACGGATGAAATTCCGCCTGTTTAAAAAATCTTCAGAGGAGAATGTTTAAAGAAGAAACCATAAATGACAGTGACAACAATAAAAGCGCTGTTAAATTAAAATAGGGTTTCTTTGAAAGTATTAAGACACTGTTAGGAAGAAAATTTTGCCAAAACACTGGAATTGGAGTCTGTTGACAATTGTTTTCTTTTAGAGGATAATAGAAATACTTCGATCGAGTAGCTGTTCTGTTTAACCCTTTAAGGGGTGCCGTTCGCACAGTGCAAACGCCTAAATCTAGTCTTTTTTCGTTTGCATTCAATGTATTCCACTTAAATAAGCAGAGAAATTGTTAGTACTGCCATCTGTTATAAGTTTAACGAAGTAAAAACATTTTGCAACCTTTAATTGGAAATTTTTACAAGATTTTTTAGGTGAAAAAAATCGGGAAAAATATCTCCACTGTGCAAATGGTGGAAGTTGTTGCCCTTGAAAGGGTTAATAAGGAAATAGCAGTAGAAATAGAATAGTAAGGCGTGACAAAAATATTTGGTAGAAGAGCGTTATCAGCAACATTAGTGCAGTTTCCAATTTTCAAGCCCAAAATTTCGTTACTAACATAAAATTTGAAGAACAAGCAAAACAGGTACGCACAGCTTCTTGAAGTTCCCAATAAAAAAGCAAGAATAGCAATTAGTTTCGATGAATTACATTGATTAGTTTGAAACCAATCGCCCTTTTTATTTTTTTCTGGGATTTAAGAAGCTGTTAGTTCAAGTGCCTTGTTTATAGTAAATCAAACAGTTTGGCAACCGACTGCACTATGAATATGAAAATTAAGAAAACTTGTGTAACGTGTGAGCGTTGTACTAGACGTTTTAAAGCCAAAGCAACTGCAACATTTCTCATTGAGCATAAAGTCTGCGGAAATCTTGATTAGTAGAAACATTAGATAAAGCCAATGTTTTGATGGTTTGGTTTTGCATTATATTCTGTTCCCTAACGCTTTTCACTTGTTTACTTTCATATCAGACGAAATCTGCTGGTAAATTTGTCAATAAACTTACATTTAAATTTTCCACGGCACACACGAATTAAGGAAGACAAAAAAAAAAGAGATTGATGTTTGCACCAGACTACTTGCGCGTAATGGCGACAGGCCAAAGTGTCCCTTTTTCAGGCCAACCGAAGGACACAACGCATATAAAATAAGTGGAAAAGACTTAAATCACTGTGGATATGTGAACTCGCATTATAATTACCGTTGGTTGACATATGCCATTTTTTGAAATCGCCTACAATTTTTGAGCATGAGAGCTAACAGACTTTTAATAAATGAAGATAATAAAACCTCGAATTCGATAAATCCTGTTTACGGTATCTACATACGAACTGGCAAAACATTCATTCTCATTTGCCTAATACGAGTATGTTAACTAGAATTTAAAATGATTTTAAAACAAGTATGAAAAGTAAAATGATTAAAAAACTTGTGAAAACCAAATATAATAATTATACGAAACCTAAAGTATTGTTTGCTTTATTTTATATATCATGCACTTTGAAATAGGCAAGTAAATAAGCTTTGGTTAGAACATAATGTTTTTGCTCTTACCAAATAAAAAAATTCGTATTTAGTTACAAAACAAATTGTGAAACTCATGTAATCCACTAGTATAAAAGTAAAGTACTCAACATCATAAATAAGAAAGTCAGGAATCTATATTATTACCTTCAGCCAGATGAACGATTCCAAATATTATACGGAAGAAAAAACGTATTTTCAGAATTATTTCAAAAGTAAAGTCTGGTCTTTAGAGAAAATCGACGACTTCGAATAACAAACACAGTACTACTTTTAAATATCAATGTACTGCAAACAACATTGTAACAAAAATTTTGTTCCATATCTCTCTGTCTAAACAAGGGGTGGATTGCAGAAAGGGGTTTAAAATACTTTAATGAAAATACTCGTTTGAAAAGAGATGGAAATATTACTATTGATGGAGCATGAACATAAATCACTGGAACAAAAAATAAGGAAGATCGATTTACGATCACAAAAAAGGAAAAGACTTTCAATGAATGCGAAGAATGTTTTAGTAAGAATTCATGAATAGTCCTTCAGACTAGTGTATGAGGGAAAATAAAAATTTTGAAAAGTTGAAAAGGAATGCTAAAATTATCTCTCTGTTTCATAAAAATAATTAATTAAACTCCTATCTTTAACATATTATTCTATTGCTTCTATATTAGCAAAGTTCTTAAAGTGAAGAACTCTATTATAACAAGCTGCATAAGAAAATTTACAGCTATAATTCTCCATTAAAATTCAAATGAGAAATCATTGTAATATACTGCTGGCCTTAAAATTTGTAGCACCTAGAAAGAAAGCAAATAACAAAAGTTTACTTATTGTACGGATACAGCCTAGTATGAAGAAAACACGATTAAATTTGTAGGTAATTTGGGGGTATACAGGGTCCGAAATTAGTACACACAGCTGCCACCTCTGTCAGCTAAAACGGCTCTAACCCGGTTAGGCATCGAGTCGAACTGGGCTTGGATGACAGACGGGAAGGTCATTCCATGCTACTTCAAGTCTATGCCTAACTACATTAATCGTAGTGGCTGGAGAGTTGTAGCGGCTCAGTCTCTGGCTCAGTCTCTCAACAACCCATGACCAGGCGTTTTGAATGGGTGAGAGATGTGGTGGACGGGCAACATGCGGCGTTATCTTGTTGAAAGACGACGTCTCTGAAGCCTCGAGGATAGAGCACAGCCACCGGCCATTATATCTGAGAAATGTCACGCTGTCTGTTCAGATTGCCAACGACGCAAACAAGAGGTGTTCGGGTCGTGTAACCAATGGCTGCCCATGCCATTACACCAGGTTCAGGTCCGTATGACGATATCGAATGAAAGCAGGCCACGTGCGTTGTCCAAAATTCCTCCGACACGGTTACGTCCATCATGATGCTGCACGCAGAACCAGGACTCGTCTGAAAAGACGACGTGGGTCCACTCCTGTATCCAGTTTTGTCGTTGGGCGCAACACTCGCCGCTCGTCTCCATGCTTCAGTGTCGAGGGAAGCTGCAATAATGGTCATCGTGCAGACAGTCCGTACTGCCCCAGCCGTCGTCACCCTGTCCGTGCGGATACTTGTCGTGCTGCAAACAAGCCATTTCCTGACTCAGTACTGCTGCATTGTGGCTGTACGATGCTGCAAGGCCGACCAGACAACATGTCTGCCCCCTCGGGCGTTAGTGGCGGGAGGCCGTCGAGATACTGCATGGCGTTCAGTATGACCCTCCTGAACCCATCGATTCCATATTCGCAATTAAGTCATTGGATTCCGACCAATGCGATTATTAATATCGCAGAACGATAAACCGCACCCTCGATAGGCCACTATCCTGCCGCTATCGAATTCCGACACGTGCTGGTAGCCGTTTCCCCTTCTTATACGAGGCATAAGACGATTTTATCACAACCAACCAGCATTCAAATGCGATTTCCGAATGAGAAACCCGCTCCGCAACTTTCCTTTTATACAAATGCGTCGTCCGATTGCGCTTAAATGCTAATCATTTGCATATCCCAGCATCTTCTTTTCATGCGAATTTCACGTTTGTATCATCCCTCCTTCATGATGTTGCAATTTCAATGGCCAGCACTGTACATTTTGATCATAATTCTTAGCAATGTCCTGCGTTCAACTCCTATTTGCCAACGTATTTTTAATTGTTTTTGTATTTCCGAATGAGATCTTCCTAAACGCACTACTATTACAATGACTAAGCTACTTCAAAGAAATGGAAGAGAGGTTGGAAAAAGTGCAAAAGTAATTTTATGAAATGGTCTTTTATCTACTAAACTTTAGGGAAGGCTTTAAATGCATTGAAAGAGATATTGGGTTCAAAATATAAAAATTACAATTTTTGATTTAAACACTTCGTTATACTAAGAAAAATTCACTTTACCACAATTTTCCTCTGTATCCAGTAAGTAGAAGACATAAATAAGGGCGCAGGAGGGGAAAAGTCCATGTAAGGAATGCCATGCTTTTAGCAATGCTTTGTTTAAAATCTGGTGTCTGGACACTCATACAGATAATTTGCTGCTCAGGCTTACCAAAACACCAGTGCACACAGTGTATTGCCCTTATTGTGGCAAAGGTATTTCTGGACAAATCGCATTCAGCTGAATGAAGCACATACGTAATATAGACTTTTCATAAGAGGTATTAAACCTCTTATTAAATAATGAATAAACAGCTGCTGCTTGGCAAAATTCTGCACATCTCTGTTCTAACTGCGTCATGTGTGAGAATTACAAGTGCGATTCCCGCGATTGCAGGATGCAAATTACAAGAGTACAAGGGTATTACTGAAAGCTCTGGTATCAAATACCTCAGATCCTATTCAGAGCTATTGTAGAGATCATACTTCTATATAATCATAGCTGTTTAGGCAGCACATTTAAGGGATCAGACCACCGAGTTTTACAATTATAAAAAAAGGTTACTATGTTGCAGATTTGTCTTTAAACTTGAGGGCGACAAGAAAATATGACTTCTTTAATTTTTTAAAATATCAATTTTCATTTTTAATTTTAAAAACAGTCAGTTTTAAAACACATTAATTCCCTTATTTGAAGAACTGGGGACTTTCTTGATATCTCATAATAAACTTATTGATCTCCTGTCATTTTGAATTTAATTGAAGTTCAAAAGCTTTATTCTTAATTTTTATTTAAATTTATATACTTTTTAGCATGTTTTATGATACATCAAAATTTTAATATTTTATACAAAATACTTTTATAATAAGCAAATTAAAAATAACATTTTTAATTTATATAAATTAAGAAAAAATCACAAAAATTCCTTGACATTTCATAAATTACTTTCTGGTTAGTTAGAAGAGCCTAAAACAAGAAAAAATTAGACAATTAAACAAAACTGCATCTAAAGTCAAATTTTCCAATTAATGCAAACTATGATATATATAATATATTATCGACTCAGTTTACCTCGACTATTGCCTTGTACCCCAATTTTCCTTCCTTTGGGAGTGATACTGGAAATATACTGTTGCCTTTTCTTTGTTTATTTTTGTACTGTATTAGTGTCTGTATTTGTATCTGTTTCTCAGTTGTAGGCATCAGATGTCTTTGTAACCAACCATTGGGAATGAAAAAAAGATATATCATAATTTAAACTTGAAACACGTTATTTTTTTAATTTGTAAATAATTTGAACTTTTGGAAACGATGTATGGAACTATATATTAGTTCATATTAAAATGGCAAATCTTGTTTACTTGAAATTAAGAGAAAAAACTGTCTAAAAACCATCTAAATGACAAGTGTTTCCTTCTTTCTCATATATTTGTATTCGAGTCTAAGTTTGGTTAGTTGGGAGGTTTTTTTATAATTTATTTGCTGTTTTTAATATTTAACATTTTGTTCGTTATTATTCTGGAACACTTTAATTTTAAAACACAACAAATTATAATAATGCTGGCAGCCGTTCGTTAGTCACCAATGTGTTTAAGAGAGTGACCATGTATTATTATTAAGATATCGATAAAGTTTGCAACACACATTTATTAATATCCAAACATTTTGGCCCACAATTTTGAAAATTTATTTATTACTCTAAATGTTTAGCGAAAGCACCCTTTGGGGCACAAACACATCAAGCAGATGACACGAAATATTTTGCCCCACAAAGTAGCTTCTCCCTGAGGTAGAGCACAATGAATACGACTTGCGGCAGTTGGTTAAAGCTGCTTAAACACATATTATTAAGCAAAGGAACAGATTCATGAACTATGAATCGTATAAACATTCCCGATTCTGGATACATAGGATCTTCAATGGTCGTATGATCGTTTAATATATACTTCTCGAATTCCATAAAGACTTACCTATTTCTTAAGTCTCAGAAGGGTGATATTACTTTGGAGTGAGTTATTGCTGAGAATGACCAAAGTTCAAAACACAATCTCACAGAAAGATATAAGTTATTCTGTTGATGAAAATTTTACTGACAGTGATTGGAATAGTTAGAATGTTCATTACGTAGGTGTAATACCTTTTCCATAAATGTTTGGAGGCTTTATATATTTCATAAGTCTTGTTACAAGTATTTTTGTAAAGACTTTGAATAGAGTTACACGAAGTGAATAACACTAGAGTTTCAAGTTTTTATTTGCTTTGACTAATAATCTTTATGCCTTTAATGCATATGTTTGAAGCAAATATGTAGTGAAATAGTGTGACAAGATAAAGTTATTAAGATTTAAAACCATTTGTAATTTTACTAGCCCCGAATTCTTTTAAAGATGTACTGAGCATGGGATAGAATTTAATAAACAATATAATGAAAACGAAGATAAAAGGAAAATTTTCGAGTCTTTAGAAAAACACAGTTATATCGAGAAAAGGAGCTATTTTTAATCTTTGGGTGTAAAATATTGTTCAGGAAAAGTTATTCTTGAAGAATTATTTCGTTCCTTTATCCCCTATTGGCTGAAAATTCAATACTTATGTTTGAATATATTTAAATATATTTGATACGGATCAGGAATAATCAGCTTATTCATCCAAATTTTTCTGCTTCTGGTAAAAATAGAAAAATTGTTTATTATTTATCTTAGCCAAGATTTGCAAAAATATTTATGTTGGGAGAAAATTTATTGACAGCGCCGTTCACCCATTAGCTGGGTATGCATCATAAAAGTGTAAACTTCTGGAGAAATTTAATTATGGCTGAAGATCTTTATCGACTGAGCGGGATGACTTGGGATACTTTCCAAATTTAGACTCTCGTGCTGGCGTCACACTGAAAATCTATATTTCAAATCTCAAAGCTTACATTGAAAATGCGGCATTTCAAATTTATGCACGATACTAGAAAAGCGAAGGAAAAAAAACAGATCAAGATGGGAATGATTCTGAAAAATATTTCAATTTACTTTCGGACTAGATGCAAATAAGGCGCCACAGTCCAATCCATTTAGAAACATATCTTTTGAGATAGAGTTTTGTCAGTTATTTGAACAATAAAAAAAATCCTCCGGCCATGGATTTAAGAATCTATCTCGATAGCTTCATAGGCATATATGACACGATTATGCTTCACAAAAATTTATATTTTCTACATTTTAATGAAAATTCCTGGATGATCCCTATAGTGAAACAGCCAACAAAACTCCCTGTATATATGGACGAATGTCCTTAGGAGAAGTTCATACCGTATTGAATAAATTCATGAAGATGAAACAAATAAACCCTTACCTTTTAGAAATTTTGGTTAGAGTTGTATATATGCTGTGATAAGTTTTATTACTTCTTATGTATTAGACAATTTAAATCTTAAAATGGGGCATTCTTAACATTCTCATGCATTATTACAAGGAATTATTCCCGTTTATATAAGGGCATGAAAATAAGATATTCCTTATGTAAAAAGGACGTTTATTTACATAGTTTTGTGAGAAACTTGTTATACCGCAAACTAAGTATCAGTTTAAGACACTATACTATGATATTATGACGACACACGAGGACAAACATATTTTAACAATTATTTGAATTGTAAGGTGTAAATCATTTTCTTTAAATTCCAGGTAAACAAGCTGTTGCCGCCTAGGTTTTAGTGTTATCTACGTTAATCTAATGCAGATTTGAAGTTTCATTACTATGTAATATTAATATAGATTATGTCTTTACTATGTAATATTAATATTGATTATGTCTTTACTATGTAATATTAATATAGATTATGTCTTTACAAGCTGTTATATTTCATGAATTAGATCTTATTAATTCATTTTAGTTAATAACAAAATATCACTCAAACGAACATAAGGCTCAAACATTTAGGCATTTCCTTCAGAAATAACTGAAAGAAAATACAAAAACATGAAAAGTATTGACCCCTCTGTTCCTAAAATTTTTAAATGCTGTATCTGGTGATACAAATTTAGGTACCAGTAATCTGTACTAAAATTCTAAAGTACAACATAACAGTCATTAATTCATCAATTAGAAATTTCTAATAGCCACAGAATCCGTTAACACTTGCAATAAGATGAAAGAAAAAAAATTATATTTTAGAAGATACAATTAAAGATAAAGTAAAAAAAGGCAAAAGCCATATCTGAAGTTTCAGTGTTGTTATAAAACTCTTAGAAGAAACATCATAAGAAGTTAAATGTCCTATAGAGGATGCTCAGGAATCCAGAATCCTGGGAAATCAGGGAGCTCAATAACAATGGTATTTGAAAGGCTCGTTTCCATGCAATCTGAAAGTTTCTGGTAGCACTTTAAAGGCATTAGCAGAAAGGAAGTGATGTATTTATTCCAGCTGTTTAAATTTATCCTTCTGCCAACCTGTCGTTGATACTTACACTACACAATTTGTTTCGATTAACTTTTCAAGCTTGTATATTTAATTAAAATTGGTATAATAAGTAGAAATCCAGATAAGGCTTTGAAATATTATACAAACTGTATGGAGAACTGTATGGTGCGTATGAAAAATGAATGGTGTAAACAAAACCAATGCAAACAATGGACTTCATTAACGTGAAAAATTTTGTAGGTGAGAAAACAGAATCCTGCATTGTGAATGAAAATGAAAAAAAAAAACCTAGTATTCTAGTTAGATAAAGTTCAGCGGGGAACTATTATTTAGAAACTAAGCTAATCTGTGGGGACGGAAGTTAAGGTGAAGAGAATCATAGTTTGAGGGTGACGAGTGTGTATGCGTGAAAGTTATGCAGGTTGGCTGGCTGAATTGCTGTTGTTTATGCCCCCTCACCGGAATATTTCAAACCAGGTCAGGCTCCGACAACTTAACCGATGCTGCAACAATTTCGACAGAACATCCCCAGAGAGGACATCTGCTGGACTCTCCACCACTCCCCTTCGGTACCTACATATTTAACATGTCCATACCCGGCGTAGATGACAAAGGCATGTTCAGATTCGAGCCGAGCTCTCTCAGTCCGTAATCCAAGGATGCCAAAAGTCCGGAATGATTCATTCTCCAGACATAATTTGCTATAAAAAAAAGACTATCTCATTCGAATTTCAAAGTTCTATAAAATAAAATAGGATTACAGAAAATCAAGCTCTCATTTTTTTTCAATGCAATCTCTGTCAGTATTAATTCTTCTAAGAAAACCCC
This sequence comes from Dolomedes plantarius, assembly GCA_907164885.2. Taxonomy (NCBI): domain Eukaryota; kingdom Metazoa; phylum Arthropoda; class Arachnida; order Araneae; family Dolomedidae; genus Dolomedes; species Dolomedes plantarius. The sequence goes on along the minus strand of OU015501.1, from coordinate 6,360,831 downwards.
AGTATCCATGGCAAAAGGGTTTTCCCTCAAACCTAGCTATACAGGTAAGGCAAAATGTTTCTGAAAAAACTGAAACTCACATTCGCAAATTAAAAATAAGGACAATCGATGACTTAGTTTCAAGAACAGTTTCCAAAATTTCTGTTTACCTTCAGATATTAGCATTAGTGCAATTTTTTTTGGTGTAACTATCTCCTATAATGAATTTCTATATTTTTTTCCGTGTAATAATAACATTTACCTGAACAAAAATTTTCAAGAAAAGTTTTCTTTAACTTGCACACAGTAGTTCTAATAAAATATTTCGGAAATCTAACTGAGGAATTGTAACTATATCCCTGCATATTACAGTTATGAATTTCATGTATAACTGTGCTCGCTTTTATAATCCTCTAGATTTAACACGAATTTCTCAGTCCTTTGAAAAGCATAATTTGCTATGCAAACTATTTAGAGAACTACAATGAAAAATTCAGCTTCCTTTTAACTGGAATCTAATAAATGTGCGTCAGATTTAGCAACGCAGGAACTGAAATTCATAATCAATTGTGAATGTGCTAGATAAACTTTTGGTTAAAATAATTTCATGCAACACAAAACTATCTTTTCTGCATCATTCAATAGAAGACTTTTCTAATCAGGTTGGTTTTGTATTTTTAGGAAATCAAACAAATAAAATCTTAACGAAAACATCCCCGATCCTTGAAACGATGCAAGTGATTCCTCATTTGTAAATTCATTGTAGGAAATTTATGGCCAATATTACTTTACAAACCCATTGTAAATCAAATGTTCTAGACACAAATACTTATACACACAAACGCGAAGAACTACAAATTCATATTTGAAATCCCTTATGGAGAAAGAACTAAATTTAGAAAAATACACAGCGTTCAAATTTGAATGCAAAATGACTTTCAATATTCGTCATTTTGTAATAAGTTATACATTTTACCATGCCTTATTTGGAAAGTAGCCAACAGTGAACGTCCATTAAATTGGTAGTATCGGCGTGTGTTAGTGCTAGGTTTGAGACAACAAAAAGCGTCTATTCCTTTTTTGACGTCTGTCTATTCACAGACGGGAAAAATAAGTAACTGTGAATTAAGATAATTAAGGCTTGAATATTTCAAATCTCCAAATAAAAGAATTTAGTCTTAAATAGTTTTCTATTCATGTCTCTTTCACGATCTCCTCTTATCCTAATTTTCTACTGAAATATTTAAGGAAGCTTTATTTGAATCAATGTGTCGGCATCTTAAGTACTTATAGGTATTAGTTTTTACTAGGCATTCTCTCTCAGAGAGCAAACTACAATAAAATTTAGTCTAAAGTAAAACTCTGAACTGTCTTCAAACAATTACAATTTAATTCCTTTTGAGGAGAAAGATCCTAAATTTATTTATAGGATAAACTAATGGCGTTCAAAAAATAATATACAATGAATTATAAATATGATTTTTACATCATGAATATTCGAATCCTCGAAACAAATACGTAGAAGGCCTTAATTCCAGTAAAAATCCCACATAAAGGTTTTCAAAGCTATGCATATCATGTTACTTCCAAGACCTGAGACAATGCTAAGAGTTTAATTTCCTTAACGCGTATTTAACGTATTAAAAAGAACGGGATTTGATACCAGAAACTCATCACTGCTATATTCATATTTGGCTGTATTTTAGAGCTTATCTCATTTTTCTGACACGAGGATTGAACAAACCGGGACATACAGTGTAAAATTTATTCCAAGCGGCTACAATGGCCTATATTTGGTAAGAAAATATTGACAAAATGTGTGACAAAAACTAGTAATATGGCAAAAAGTAAATATCTATAAATATTGCTCCCTTAATTGCAAGAAGTCACTCCTTTTAATGGATATGCATCTACTTACAGCTTTCGAAACAGTTCTTTGTTGCTTTCATAAATATTGCTCTTAAAACTTATTTTTCGCGCATTAAAAATAAATGCTTTACACGTTAAGTCCATTAACTGTTGTTGTTGTTGCACATCCCCAAAAACAGGCAGGGCTATATCAGGTCCATGACATTGTACACCCTAAGGAAATCCAGAACCAACAATGGATTGGCAGCTAGATCCCGCATGGAGAGCCCCAGGGAAGCAAGAGTATGTTCACGGGAAACCCGCTCAGTATAATACTTGGAGCAGACTACAAAACAATTAAACCCTCAGAATGTGTCAAAGATCTAAGATGCCCGCTGAAAAAGCGAGTTAAAATGGCCTGAAACAACTAAGTCACCTGGTCGATACTCTGATACCAGTGACGAGCCAACGAGCCAAGTGGTTGGATTTTTGGCATTTAGTTCTGGAAAAAAGCTCGATATAGGCGAGAGGCGCAGAAGGCACTACAAGCACCCCCTTTCGCCACATTGCCCTCGAGTTAACATGAGGAGGAACCCAAAGAAGGTGGATCCGATGAGACAAGGATAGACGTTTCATTAACTGCACTTCTGTGGAATTAATAATCCTTTATATATTCATTAAAAATAATCATTAAAAATAGCACTGGAAATATTCTATAATATTTGAAATGTTTTTAAAAATCAGTAAATGAACCACCTCCTCAATGAAAAAATAACTTATTTTGAACCCTTCATTTGGAACATATGCCTCTCAGGCAGCTATGGTTTCTTTATTCAACGCTGCCCTCCCCCCCCCCCCCCCCCACACACACACTTCTACCTTGGGTTCTGTGAGTCTACACATGCTTCCGTCAAAATCTTGTCTTCACTGAGGAAGGGTGATTCGTGATGCCAGCCTTCTATGGTTCAGGTAAAAATGAGATTAATGAGAACAAAAATTCAAAATCCCAACCCAATGATTCGTTCGACAAACTAAATGCTTCTACAACACGAAACGTAATCTAACCAGTGATAATTGGTTCTGTTGAAGCGAAGCTGAAGGAGAAATGGTTTGACGATTGTGGCTACCATGAAATGTAATAGCCTCTGAATTTCTAGTTTGGAATACCTGGGAAAGAGTTATCCATGTTCCCACTAAGCGGGAAAAGAATCCGAAGGGTTCAAATGTTCCTTAGCATAAGAATGCTTTATTCTTTATCTGCGCATTATTTGCGTGAACTGGACACCACAATTCAAAACCGTTCTTCTGAATTTACAAAGACAGACCTAACAAATATCTTTTTTAAATTTCCTTTGATATATGATAGATAACAGAGTCTCTACATACATATTTATGAAGTACTGTTAACATAGTCTTATAAAAACAAATGATTTGACCTTTTGAAACAACTAAACTTCTGCAGTAGATTAATTGTGCCTATCATTTTGATGCATTTCTTTTTTACTCTGAGCTAGTTTACTAGTGGATATTTATGATTAAATTACGTATTTGTTGTTGCTCAAAAAGATATTTACTGCTTCATGAGTTCTATCACACAGCTTATCATTTTGGACACGGTACCAGTAATGGTGAATGAAAAATCCTCAAAGAAGAACCAAAAGATACATTTTCCTATTCAATGGCCTTTTTTGTTATATTTATATATAATTTGGACCGAGGGGGTCCTTTGGGGATATTTATTATATAATTTGGACCGAGAAAATTTCCGGATTATTACTCTATCAAAGAAAACATGCCTCACTACTTATTTAGCTTATTGATGCAAATATAAAACAATCTGTAAGGCTACTTCAGTTTTAAAGCCTCTGATTTAGTAGCGCTTTTAAGGTATACTTTTAGTAAATGTGGTTTTGAAATAAAAATTCTTATATGATAATATTGCGATTATTTGTGATATTTTCTTTTTTTATTATTCTACGACAAAATAACGTTATTGCTTTAATTTACTGATAACGTCGATTTGTTTTTAATTAATTAAATTTTTTCGTTGTGACGACTTCCCTCTGGTGAGCTCAGTCAAGTTAGCCCCCTACCTTTCTCATTTTATTTATGTTTCGTTTGTATTGTTGGGCTCATGGGGGAAATAACTTGTATTTATGTTCGAAACGACTGTTATTTCCGCTGCTATGAAAACACACATGCTAATCGTAGTATACAATTAAAATTGTTGTATTGTTGTTTGAGATACAACACACTAGGTCGGTTGCTTTATTTAAGTATGATTATCCCCCAGGAGACTAATCTTAGTTTGCGTTAGAATTTTTAAGGTGCGGTTTGAATTGCAATTTCAAGTTTTAGACTGCTTTGTTCTGTTGGACGTCAGTTTTGTTATGTAACGATACCTTTGCTCAGTATTCAAAGAAAACTGCCTTATATTCTTGTAAGGAAGAATTGTACGAATTGGAAGCATTCTTGACTTTTTTTTTATTAATCCTTTTTCTCATACAGAGAACGATGTGACTAATAAAATCACAACATATTTTGATATTAAGGAGGACCTAGAATTATATATTATAAATATAAGAAATAACACTGAATTGGAATCACATCATAATGAAGAAAAATTCTGGAATTAAGGGAATGAATAGTTTCCCATTGTTGAGAACATGTGCTCTGAAATTGAACTCTCTCTGCTTGTCGACATACACTCAAGAGCCAAAACATTATGACCACCACTACATTTTGCAATGATTTCGCCTGGATGACGTGGAAGGCACGTGATCAGGTGGAAGTGGTATTTAACTGCTGCTGGAGAGTCTGAAGAATCATTCTTTCACTTACTTCTGCGTGTCATGGGAAAGGCTGCGGATCTAAGCGACTTTGATAGAGGGCAGATTGTAATGGCTCGAAGGCTCGGAACAAGTATTTCTGAAACTGCACGACTCGTGGGTTGTTCGTGACCTACAGTTGTTAGTACTTATGCAAGTGGATGAATGACGGTGAAACCAGCAGTAGACGACATGGTGTTGGACGTCCACACGCTATCAAAGAAAAAGGTCGTCGGAGACTGTCTCGCATGGTGAAGCAAAACCGGAGCCAGACAGTGGCTCAGCTGACAGCCCAATACAATGCAGGGCCAAGTAGAATAGTATCGCAGCACACTGTTCAGCGGACACTGTTGGATATGGGGCTACGCAGCAAACGTCCCACTCGTGTGCCTTTGCTGACCAAGCGTCGTCGCCAACTGCTCCTGCGCTGGGCCCGGGAACATCGCGACTGGTCCATGGATCAGCGGGAGAGAGTTGCCTGGTCAGATAAATCACAGTTTGTCATTCATCACGCCGATGGCCGTGTCAGGATACGCCGTCTTCCAGGCGAACTGTTGCTCCCTCAATGTACAGTAGGTCATTACACAGGCGGTGGTGGTTGTATTATGCTTTGGGGGATGTTCTCTTGGGCGTCTCTGGGACCCGTGGTTGTGGTAGAGCAGACCATGAATGCTATAGGGTATCTGAACATCATTGCGGACCAGTTGCACCCATACATGGCCTCTGTTTTTCCAGCTGGAAATGGAATGTTCCAACAGGACAACGCCCGGTGTCACAAGGCTAAAATTGTGTTGGAGTGGTTTCAGGAACATGATGCTGAATTCCAGTTAATGTCCTGGCCGCCTGACTCACCGGATCTCAATCCGATAGAACACATTTGGGATGTCATGGGACGGCAGCTCACAGTTCAAAGACGACCAATTCGCAATATCTCGGATTTGCGTGACCGTTGCTTAAACATCTGGTACAATTTGTCTCCGGCCATCTACCAAGGACTTGTGGCATCCATGCCAAGGCGGGTTGAAGCTGTGTTGCGCGCCAAAGGTGGGCCAACTCGTTATTGACAGGTGGTCATAATGTTTTGGCTCTTGAGTGTATGCTTGTGAACCTTTGTTTTCCAATATGAAATTCTTCAAATCAAAGTACCGATCAAACCTCACTGGCACTCATTTCGACCAATGCCTGGGAACAGGGGATTCAACTTATGTGCCATATTACAACGAGTGGATTGCAGGTATACAATGTCCAATATCGCATTAATTATCAATTTTAAGATTGTTTTGTTTAAATTAAAATTTGAATTTATGTATGAAAAATGTATGTCACATTACCCACACAACCACACAGAGCTAAGGGTCGTCTATTAGAGCTCGAAATCCATCCATGACATCCAGGACGTACTATAGAACTCTATAAGAGGAAAAAATAGATGTCTATAAGTCGTGCTTCCTTTCGACGTCTATTAGAGATCTAAGATGTTTTATATACATCTATAAGTCCTCTAAGTTTCGATCTCTAATAGATGAAGCCTCTATGGTCGGCGTCTATAAAAGATACTAATATAGACATCTTACAGAGCTCTTTTGGAGCAGCATCATCTATATATAGATGGCACTTTTGGCATCAGGCTGTATTCCACTTCTCAACTATCAACTCGTCTATACGCTACGTCTGTGATTCTTACCGACAGCAACTGAATACTCCATTGCGGATATCCTTACTCAGCAAGTTCGTACCGATTTTCTTTATTTGTTTTAAGGTAAGTGTTGTTTCTTAATTAATTTACCAGAGCAGTGTTTTCTCTTTCTTTGTCTTGTACATAGTACGTGATCAAGTGCTCTACATATGGACAAAAATAAACACGTGTATGTACGTACCCTTGTTTATTTTTTTCTTTTAATTTACAAGAGTAATTTTTAGCTTTATAAGTAAATTCAATAACTTATAAAGCTAAAGTTATTTATGATCTCATATATTCTAATTTTTACGACTCAAAAATTAAAATTGCGTGTACTATATAACAATAAAACTCACAAGTTTTAAATGAATAATTATATGATGGGGTAAAATCAATGGAATAAATATTCAGTCAAAATTAGCTGATGTGAAATTTCGTTTTCAAATTCTTATTCTCATTTTTCCAACCATAGCACACAGATGCTTTTTATAGCTTTTGTAGAAAAAACGTGAGTCGGCTTGCAAAAATTAGATTATTTGAGATTGCTGTAAGTACTAAATAATAATAATTCACATTTTGAACTACACGTGCATTCTACGTTAATTCCTGATACGGCCTCTAGAGTTATATGATGTATATAAAGCAGGGTGTATATGACTTAATCAGCAATTTAAATCAGATTAATTTTTTAAAAATCTTTGATTAAAATCAAATGTTTAACAAAAGTTCTAGCATGACTTTACAAAGTATTAAAATATGATTTAATAACATATTTTTAATAGAAATTTTGATCTATAATAAATTTTACAATTACAAAATTAATATATTCCAGACATGTATTTTTAAAATCAGTTATTTTAATAGATTTTAAAAAGATAGGTGTAGTAATGGAATGGTGTTGAAATGCAGGGTTAATTAATTCAATTAGGAGAACAATTTTTACATATAAACTTATAAGAATGCCATGTAAATGAATCAAACACATCTTTTCAACTTTTGGATTTATTCTCAGCAAGGTCAGAAATCTTAATTAGGGGTTGTTAAAGCTGCTAATCTTGTTCTCTTATTTAAATTGCTAAATGTAAAAGAACAGGGAATAAAAAAAATTATCATTAACATGTTGAATATCTACTTTTGAATAAATGTTCTGCAGAAATGATTTTTTAAATCTGCTAATGGAGAAAAAATGGATCTATTCATATTCTTAGCATTTAGTTATTTAAGTAATTTAACTTTTTACATGTTTATTAATTACTATAAAGTAATAGGAATATAAGTGCAATTTATCTTATATTTATTTATTTTGTAAATTTTATGTATAAATATATAATTTCTGTCTTTTATGCTTGTTAGAATATTTCCTTATAGATTTTATTTTAGATTTTTTAAAATTAAAGTGCCCAAAATAGGCAAAAATTTATCCTGGACAGATTATAGATTTATCAATTCTGTCGTAGCATTGAATACAGAATCAGATAACAGGATATTGAATCCAAACACATTGACTCCCACTGAGAACAAACAAAGTCAGGAAATAGGACAGCCATGCAAATCCTCCTCCTCTAAATGTGATAGCATTGTGATAACGGGTTGTGAAAATATAACCTCAACTCATGTTTCTGGGCACTGCTCTCATAGTAGTTCATATGATTCATCAGAATTTTGTTTTAGTAGTTCTGGAAATGAATCATCTGAGTGGGATGGAGAATTAAGCCACAAATATGAACTACTAGATAATTATAATATGAAACATAAATTAGCAGCATGGGCCCTCTCTGAAAATATTAGTCAGTCATCTCTGACAAAATTGCTCCATGTACTCAAAGAGCATCCCTGCCATTCTAACTTACCTTCAGATGCTCGCACCTTGTTAAAAACTCCCAGGCATGTATCTGTAAAATCACTAGCTGGTGGCTCTTATTATCACTTTGGCATTGAGAAAGGTATCCAGAGCATTTTAAATGACAACTATGAAAATCTACCCTCTGCTCTTCAGCTTTTAGTTAATGTTGATGGCTTGCCTATTTCTAAAAGCACCAGTAGCCTATACTAGGCCTCTGGCCTATACTAGGTTCATTGAGTTATTCTATAAATACACCGTCAGTTTTTCCAATAGGCAGTTTTCATGGTTATCAAAAGCGATCAGATATTACAGGGTATTTAGGAGATTTTATTGTTGAAATTAATAAACTTATTAATAGTGGCATTAGACTGAATGGTTCTATAATAAAAATTGAACTAAAAGGTTTTATTTGTGATGCTCCAGCTAGATCTTTTATTATGTGTACCAAAGCACATAATAGTTACTTTGGATGCCAACAGGAGGGTCAGTACATAAACAACAGAGTTTGTTTTCCTGACATAAACAATGTTCATCGTATTTATCAGGATTTTAGGTTAAAACGACCCCATGAGCATGAGTCAGCACAAGCGCCTTACTCAACATAGAAGGATTTGGTTGTGTGACCCAAATTCTTTACGAATACATGCATCTAATATGTCTGGGAGTGGTGCGAAAGTTAGTTTACATTTGGATTAGGGGTAAGCTTGTCAAAAAACAGAAAAAATCTTGTAACATACCTACAAATTGTTATGAGCGCCTGTCTCCCAGTCAAATAGTAACAATATCAAATTACTTAGAAAATATGAAAAATATGTCTCTGTTGAATTTAACCGAAGTCCAAGAGGATTAAAAGAGGTGGATAGATGGAAAGCAACATAATTCAGGCAGCTACTGTTGTATACTGCTCCAATAATTTTTAAGCAATTTTTGTCAAAAGATATGTATATTCATTTTTTAACATTGCACTGTGCAGTTAAAAATTTTTTAGAACCTAAAAAATATTTAAATTTAATTGACTATACAAAGTCTTTGTTAGAATGCTTTGTTAAAGGATTTTCCGCATTGTATGGGAAGGAATACATTTCATATAATGTACATGGACTGGTGCATGTGTATGATGATGTAAACAATTTTGGATCTTTGGAAAAATATAGTGCTTTCCAGTTTGAAAATTATATGCAACAAATTAAGAAATTGTTAAGAAAAGCTGATAAATCTTTACCACACTAGTAAATAGAATATTTGAATTGAGAAATTTTTCAGACACTAATGAAACACCCATTGTTAATAATTTTAAATTAAAGAAAGAACACTCTGAAGGGTCACTGGTTCATGGACTTCACACACAAGAACAATACAAAATTTTAGTTTTAAAAAATAACAAATATTACACTTCAAGACCAAATAACATATGCAAATTTTATGATGGTTCTGTAATAGAAATTGAAAATTTTGTAGTAATACAAGGTATCACATATATTATTGGCAAAATGTTTATAAAGTCTTTAAATTTTTATGATGAGCCATGCCCATCATCATTACTTGGTATTTTCATTGTAAAAGAAAAAGATGTACACCTCTCCTCTTGGTCTGTTGAAAATATCTATACAAAATGCCTTCTCCTTCCCTTCAAAGAAGAATTTGTTGTTTATCCACTTAGTGTACCAGAAGATTAAATTTTTTTCTGGAATTCATATATTGTCTTATTTTAGTACTTAAAAAATACATTAAAAGCTGAATACTTAAAAGGAAATATATTTTTCAGAATATTAATTCTAAATATTTTATTTATAGTATATTTTTAATATTATATTAATATATTTGATATTATATTTTTTTAATAATTATATATACAAGATTTGAAATATATATAAAAACAACAAATATAATTTAAATTCATTGTTCTCTTTTTATTATGGCCACTAAAGCAAAAAGTACCTCATTTTCTCATCCATAGTTGGTAAAAATGAAAATAATTTGATTAAGAAACGATAATGATTATACTTTTTAGTTAGCATGGACTGGACATATTAAGTAGAATAAATATCCCCAATGCAGTTACGTAACAGGAAAAGAAAAGTTTATCTTTTGCTAAATGCAATTCTTTTTTAAAATTTCTAATGGCTGAGCATTTGCATGTCAGCATCACTCATACATGGCCAGAAGCGATGGCCTTTTGTGAAGTGGGTCGGCTAACACAAAGCCCCCCCCCCCGTAATTTTGATCCAGATCATATCTGATAGATGCAATGTAGGTACTGGAAATTAAATTCTTTCCATTGCAAAATTATTTTATTTTTATATGTGCAATTATAATTGAGCATCATTCATAGCAAAATAAACCAAATAGAATATGAAATATTTTTTTCTTTCCAGATGTTTGCTTTAGTGCATTTCGTGCAAACTAATGATGTAGCAGTTGTACCAGTGCACTGGATAAGTGGTAAATATTGCTTTTTGCCAAATGCTAAAGATGTGGGAAAGCTTGCAAAAGCAATGCATAGCCCTAAATCTGATTGGCAAAGGCAAGAAGTGTCTGTCAAATCTATTTATGGTAAGGTTAATTTTTTGTATTATTTTTCTTATACTGAATTTTTAAAACTTTTATTAAGAATGTTGTAATTGCTTTTTATTTGGCTGATTTGAGACTTGTATGTAATAATTTTTGTGATTCAATTCTTTTATCCTTAATTAGCTTCCTATGATGAGGCACGCCATTGCGAAACGAAATTTGAAGACACATCAAACATAGATACAGAAGAAGAAAATCTAGGCAAAGGCAAAAGAGGGATGAAAAGGAAAAGACAATTCGGCCACAGCAATGATTCCTCATCTGACGAAGAGTCAATTTCCTTATTAGCTCTCCCTCCTTGTCCTAGAGAGAATATGCCTATCAGTATGCCAATTGAAGAAAGGTAGGAGTTTCCTTCTGTTCCTTACACTGTTCTGGCTGAAAATAATGTAACTTCTTTGGTATTTACCTTTCTCTCTTTTTCTTATTTAATGTTTCTTAATTGCGATGATTTGTGCCTATGCAGTTATTTAAACTAATGTTTGTTGATCTTATGTTTTTAGAGTCAACCTAACAGTAGTGGGGAGACTAGTGTACCAAGTCACCAGTCTACAGTGATGAGGAAGATCCTGCACATTAAACTGCAAATGAAGCAACAAAATGAAATGATGGCTTCAATTTTAGGTGCATTAAACACATTGATTGGTAAGAGGAGATTTTATTCTAAATATACTATATTTAGAGAATTATATTTATTGCTTTTGAAATCTTGTGTGAAATGGCATTATTAGTTTCCTGATTTAATTTAATATCTATAATGTCCAAGTAAAACATAAAATTGTTAACAAAGATACTTGTGTTTTTTAGATTGTTTAAAATTTTTCAGTTAAAGTAAAAATATCACTTTTTTCACTGGGATTTATCAACCTAGGCCCACCCTGCTTAAAATCTTTTTTTATTTATCCAGAGGAATTTTATTTATTTTTCCCTTGTGTTTTATAGAAAGGACTAGTCGACTAGAGGCAGCGAGAACTTTGGATGTCCTTCCGATAAAACTGCCTCTTCAAACGATGGAGGAGCTTTCAAAGTTTGAGCAGGAGCTAGACAATAATGATACCAAAGAACTGTTGGTTAGTATATTATTATTTTATTATTACTCTTTAGTAAGATAAATATTTTACAGCAGATTTAATATAAAATACACACTCACAAAATTAAAACATTACCTGAAGAGAAATTTACTGAAATATCAGTGAAATTGTAGATCAGCAATATTTTCCTATTAGAGTTCATAGAAAAATTTTATGGTATAGAATTAACATTAATTGTTCATTTTAATAGACAAGTTTTTGAATGTTATGAAATATATTCTAGTAAATATATTGTGTATGTTTTGTGAATTCATATTTATATTCTAAGTTTATTTATTTATTTTTTTTTTAGTATGAAGTAATTTCTCAGACAGGTGGAATAAGTCTGGGAAATATGGTACGGCGGATGCTGTCAAAAATATTGACGAATGAACTAGCAACAAAATTTAGCTGGTTGGGTGCAAAAGAAAAAGAAGCTTTTTGCAACTTAAAGATTTCTCATCTTATATTTAGTAAGCAATTATTCAAATTTTTTCTTTATTATTTCATTAATATGTCTATTTAGAATTTAAACCGTTTTCATCCTTTGAGTTTAGCTATTTTTATTTATACCTAAAATTATGTTTCAGTTTTAGATTAATATTATTATTATTATTATATATATATATATATATATATATATATATATATATATATAGTGGAATCTCGATCGATCGTTTTCGGAATCATCGTTTTCCCGTATGTGTCGTTTAGTTCACTCAGTCCCGGTGATCATATTGCTTTGTTATTTTCCAGGATCTATCATTTTCCCACATTTATCGTTCAGTTCAGTCGGTCCCTTGAAAAACGATAGATCGAGATTCCAGTGTATAGATGTATGTATATTTTAGTTATATTAAATGTGTGCATATTAAGGGTATGCATTAAGTTAAAACCCATCTCACAAAATGTGAACGATATTAAGGTAAGCCTAGTGATATTTTCTAACGAATTAAAAATTTATTTATTGTACTTCTAGGTGCAGCTAGGAGAAATCCGTTGTAAAAGCAGGTGAGTGACTCAGCAATTGAAACTGTCGTCAAAGACTGGTTAAGGCATGCCAAAGCTAGGAGTTCAAAACAAAAAGAAAATTGCATGGGGGAAATTTTATGATTTTGTATTCAATAAAGCCTTTTATTAAAACATTTTTTCTTTCTTTCTTTCTTGCAGTATTAAAAATATATTTATGTTAAAGCATGTGAACACAAACAATTCTGGATTAATTATTGAAGAAGATAATTTTAATAAAAATCCAATTGAAGCAGAAAAGTTTTTATAAAAATAAATTATGTTCATAGATATACACTTTGAAACTTAATATATTAGGTCCTATTAAAGTTACTTTTATAAGTAATGATGACTGAAAAAAAGAAAGATATATGAGATATCTATATATTCAACCAGTATACTGTTGCTGGGTTGGGTTTTTGACATTACAAGCATCAAAAACTGGTTTAAACTGTCAAAAACCTATGACGAATAAATAAGTCTTAATCACAATAGCTATTAAAAAGGAAGAAACTTGTCTTCAACCAAATTTAAACGGTAATTCAATATTCAAATTATGTTTCAATTGTGAAATGTATATTTATTAATTGGAAAAATTACATTTAAAAAAAAATTATATATGCACTTATAATAGTCAGTTCAGTTTTTTAGTTGAAAAATTAGCATTTTGGTTAATTTTCTTTTTTTCTTAAATTTCAGAATGCATTAATACCAAGTTTTAATGTAAAAATATTTTTACATTAAAACTAAATCGTTTTACATTTTTTAGTTTTCATGTAAAAATATTAGTTTTATTTTTGTAATATTTAATATTATAAGTATTTTCAAATATTTTTACATTAAACATTAGTAATATTATTATTTAAGTAATAATTTAATCGCTATTTTTGGCAGTTATAATGTATGATAATTTTCATCGTAATAACATCAAAAGTAGCGGTAAATATTAATATTTACAATGTATTTTGGACCTAAATTTCTTAATAAATTTAGAAAAATTAATTAAGCTTAATATATTTCAAACAATTTGCATTCTAATAGGAGATATTTATGCAAAAATAATTGCTACAGATTCTAAAACTAAAAGTTAATTTATGGAAGCATAACAAAAGAGTATAAAAATAATAGTGGTAAATGTATTATTACTTATTAAGTAATAATTATTACTTAATAAGTAATAATACTTTAAGCTTAATTTATTTTAAACAATTTGCATTCTAATAGGCATTTTTATGCAAAAATAATTGCTACAGAGATTCTAAAACAAAGAGTATAAAAATAATAACCATTATTATTTGTATACTCCTTGTTATACTTCCATAAATTTACTTTTAGTTTTAGAATCTCTGTAGCAATTATTTTTGCATAAAAATGTCCTATTAGAATGCAAATTGTTCGAAATAAATTAAACTTAATTTATTATTAAGAAATTAAGATCCAAAATACAATGTTTTGGAGGGGAATAGTACGTCCTTTAGAGGTCTAAAATATCTAAATCGCGTACCCTCCACAACGAAATTTTCTCTCTTATAGACGTCCTATAGAGCGCAGCTTAGATATCGTAGACGTTTTATGGATCTCAAAGAGAGCACACCTCGGAGCTGCTATAGAGCTCCATTCCACGTGATGTAGATATTTTTCGACGTCTTATAGAGGTACGCGTTTTTATGAGGTGAAGTATTATAGACGTCTAATAGAGATCGGTGTGTTGTGTGGGTAATATTTCCACATTTAAATATTAACCTCCCCCCCCCCCTAGCGGTGCCCGCCGAACTCCCGCATTTTTTAAATATGCCCTCCTAGTAATGAAGTTTGCTCTAGACCGAAGGATAACGTCCTGGAGTTTTTGAACATAGATCAACTTACATACGTACAGGAAATTTTTCCTTTTAGAGGGAGGAGAGTGAAATGACTTAATTGTCTTCTGTCATTTGAATAGGATTCCTTGTGCATTAATGCATATCCTGCTAGGAAATAACAATTTAAAGACATGGATACTGTACATAGTTGGATAATTTAGGCTACTTAGCTAGCTATTGTCATTTTAATTCCTTCTCTGAAGGTAGCATAAACAGTAGTAGTCATATTCTTTTCCTCCTTACATAATGACTCAAAGAATTTAGCTTTTACAGGTACTTTGTATAAAAATCTTTTATGTAGCCAAGGTAACTTAATCTGACTTAGAATTGCATTGACAATTTTATTTTATTGCAAACTACTCGCCTATTCCGGGGATTAAAATGTAATCGTCTGTTAAAGGAATAGTTACGAACATTTTAATAATTTGTGCCTAATGCTTTAATCTTTTAATGGATAATATGTGCCATACTGTGAAAACTAATTTGTATACGAAATAGAAGACGGGTATTTTGACTCAGAAATAAATTTTTTACGCTTACAAACTTATAAACCTATTACCTCGCATTCTTCTAACATTTCCTGGCACTATTACAACTTGCACAGAATTACCTCCTTTATTTAAGAATAACAAGAATGCATTACACAACATGTATACAGCTTTTTATTACCCTAGGGTAAAATCAATTTTTCCCAACTTAATTATTAAGTAACATTCAGATGAGCAGCATATAAAATAGATACAAACTAGAAGATAGTAAAGTTTCTTTTTTTCCACTCTTTCTTCATTTGAATAGGTAATGCAACTCGTACTAAAAACTGTCAAACTTTTACACTGCGTGATATTTTGATCTTGTGTAAATATAGTTTATTAGCAGGATGCAATCACTCTAGTGAACTGCCCTCAGGGCCCTGAGGGAATTCTCTTATATACAACTTAAGAACTTTCTGGAAATATTGAAATTAACATAATAAATTAACATAAACAGGAACTTGCTCGAAATTTTGAAAGCAAAACCAGAAGTTACTGACTGGGTACTAACCGATGATCTGCCGGTCAACAGGCTAGCGCCTTAACCATTTCGCCGTGCTGCTACTTTCAGTGTGCTACTTTCGTAATGTGGCATTATATCCCTCATTTAGAAGAACAACGTCTCGCTGTTAAACTGAGGCTTTCGCTCTGGAACGAGTTATCAACCCGGTATACTCTGTCCGCCGTTTCTTAAGAGAATTCGAATCTTGCTCGGAATGCTTGTTTCCAGGCAACTCGTCTTCATAGTGTGTTTTTGTGTCATTACTCACAGCAATTTCTTGGGTGTCCGTGTCATAGTATGGTTTAGCTAGCATAGTTTTCATTCGAACCTATACTAGCTAAACCATAGCTAGATAGTAGTTTTCATTCGAACCACATGAACGACATCTCTAGATCGACTATTTTCGTCTTTTTGGAGATGGGTCGAAATCTTTAACTTCATAGGTAATGTCAGATAATTGCCTTAACACATGATAAGGGCCGAAATACCTTTTGAGTAGCTTTTCCGATAAGCCAAATTTGCGAACTGGCGTAAAAATCCATACTAAATCTCCTGGTCTATACTTTACCGCTCGATGTTTAACGTAATAAATCCGACGGTCTTTCTCTTGAGCTTCCAGAGTTCGTATACGAGGTAGCTGACTGGATTCTTCATCTTGTTTCAGTATTCGACCAAGATAATCAGGCTCTGTCCCGTCCGGACTATAAGGAAACATGGTATCTAGGGTTGTTTCAGACTCGTGGCCAGGCAAGAGATAAAAAGGTGTAAAACCTGTTGTCTTGTCGTGCAGTATTATAAACAGACTTCACGAATGGCAGTATTTCGTCCCAATTTTTCTGTTCAACATCAACGTACATTAACAGCATGTCTGCTATTATCTTCTTGAACCTCTCGGTCAGACAATTAGTTTGAGGGTGGTACGCCGTCATCATTATGTGGTCAACATTGCAGAGTCTGTTAAGTTCGGATATTAGCTTGGATTGAAAGACTAGTCCGCTATCGGTGCTTATAGTTCTCGGTGTTTCCTGTTTCAAAATTATTTCCTCAATCATAAACTTTGCGACTTCCGAGTGCTTCAGCAGACGGTAGAGCATTTGTAATGGCATAGTGGGTCAGATAGTCGGTACATAGAATTATCCATTTGTTTCCCCCTAGAAATTCCCTCTAAAAAAGATGGAAAAGTGGGGGCAGCTGCGATAATTTATAGACAAAACAGAGATAAAGAAGTTATAAAAGAAATAATATGTGGTGGGAACTCCTACGTAGCTGAGACTAGAGCTATACAAATAGCGGTGCAAAAAATGAGTGAAGAGAAAATAACAAATTGTGATATATATACAGATTCAAGAAGCGCGCTAGAGGCTTTAAAATCGATCAGTTACAGAGGAAAGATTATTGATAATATTAAAGAAATTATAAAAAAAAGAGAAAATGAATGTATACCTACATTGGGTGAAAGCCCATGTAGGTAATAAAGAAAATGAAGAAGTGGAGGCCGTAGCAAAAGAGGATACAGAATTACCAACTGTAGATACTTACTATAAGAATTCAAAAAGGATGATTAAAAATAAATTATAAAAATATGGCCTAAAGTTATGGCAAGATAAATGGAACAGCAGTGATAAAGGCAGGAGAGTATTTGAAATATACAAAGAAGTAAATTAAGAACGTATTAGTGGGGATTTTAAACTTAATCAATTGATAACGGGTCATGGCTGCATAGGTCAATATCAACATAGATTTCATCAAAAGACAGATAGATGCAGTTGTGGTGAACAACAAACAGTAGAACATTGTATATTTGTATGTAGTCAGTTTGAAGATCTCAGAGACAAGTTACCATCGGACATTGTGTGTTGGTCAAGGCATAAATTATTCTCTGATTACTATTGTATACAATACTTGAAAAAATTGTCAGTATACTTATGGATACGTAATTACCTTTTGTTCATGTTGTTTAACTTTGACTTTTGTTTTCTGTTCTTGGATTCTTCTTTTTAAATATTATTTGTAAATATTATAATGTAACTAGTCTTTCTGACGGGTAGGATTGCTGTCGAGAGTTTTTGTCATCAAGATTTTCCGCATGCCTTAACAGGTAGGACGGT
The DNA here is from genome assembly GCA_907164885.2 of Dolomedes plantarius. Classification (NCBI taxonomy): domain Eukaryota; kingdom Metazoa; phylum Arthropoda; class Arachnida; order Araneae; family Dolomedidae; genus Dolomedes; species Dolomedes plantarius. Next base: position 6,343,007 of record OU015501.1, on the reverse strand, counting down.
ATTTCATTGAATTCCCCCTAGAAATTTAGGAATACGTCCTAGTAGATCCATACCGACATGGGCGATGAAAAGGTGCTTCCGCTGGCGGTATTGACATTAGTTGACCGGGTCGTTTCTGTGGGACGGATTTCCTTCTTTGACATTCTTTGCAATGAAAAAAATAATTCCGGATATTTCGATACAGGCTGGGTCAATAGAATCTCTTCCGTAACCTGTCAGAGGTCCTCGCAAATCCCAAGTGACCGGCTGTTCATGCGTCATGAAAATGTCGAAGTAGGTCTCATCATAAATGCTTCGGAATAACTGGTACGGACTTCGGAATAACATGTACGTTCTTTGGTGTAGGGAAATCAGGAACAGTTTTTAGTTTATCGGGATCTGGTTTCACACCCTCACCAAATACTAGGTGACCTAGAATCTTGATTTCCTTTGCACCGAATACATACTTCTTGGGATTCAAGATGAGTGTTGTCTCTTGTAAATACTTCAGAACACATTAAATCATCTCAAGATGTTCAGTAAAAGTCTGAGAGAATACCACTATATCGTCTAGGTAACAAAGGCACATCTGCCATTTCAGGCGACGCAATAAATTATCAATTGGGCTTGTTTCACACTTACACAATTTTTATCGTCTGTCGTTTAAACGATGCCGTCTGACATTTAGCCGACCACGACACGACAGTAGATCTTTTTCACACCTACCCGGCTGTCGTGTAAACGACATCGAGCTGAGCCGACACGCGTTCAGACGCGTAATATGAAATAAAAAATATGGTGTGTTTATTAGTTTTCAGTGTATTTCTTTGTATTTTGAGTGAATTAATTGATGACATGTTTTTACTGTATTCACTTAATGAGAAAATTAATGCGTTTTTAACAGGGTGTATAAAAATCATGATTAAAAAAAATCAGAAAAATCTAATTTTTTTATTTCAATCAGGATTTTTTAATATTTCAATTTTCGTGATATAAACTATTATACAGGGTGTCCATAATTAAAGTCCTACTTTCAAAAGGCTGCAAAAAAAGAACCACTGGTCAGAATGACTTCAAATTTGAACTGAATATACTGGAAGAAGGGGGAAACGATTTGGCATAACAAAAAAAAAGTTCCAAAATGTTAACATTTTGGAGTATATTCAGTTCAAATTTGAAGTCATTCTGACCAGTGGTTCTTTTTTTTGCAGCCTTTTGAAAGTAGGACTTTAATTATGGACACCCTGTATATACCATATATTTAAAATTATATAGTTATGTAGCGCGTCTATTACATAACTAATGTCATCTATATAACTAATGCAGGAAGTAAACATTTTCAAATTCAAACATTGCTGATCATTGTCAATAAAATAGCTTTTTTATAATTTAAAAACAAAAAATTAAATAAAAGAAAAACCACCAATATCAAAATGGTTTGAAACTAAAAATCAAAAAGGAAAATAATTCATTTTATTTCGTCATCTACAATTATCAAAATATTTAAAAATTAGTAAGCTTTATTTAAAGATTTAAACATAAACACTAATTTATCTGCCTTTTCTACACCTAATTGGTTTCGCAATTTACTCTGTACGAGTTCAAAAGCGGAAAACATCCTTTCTATCCCAGCAGTTGTTTTTTTTATGGCAGTACAGAACATATTATATCACACTCTTTCTGATCCATACAGTCTTTAGGATTGCTATTGATTTCCCCCACTTTAAGGAATTTAATGATTTTAAAACTTTTTTTAATCAAAGTTCCATTAAAAGGAGTAGAGAGAACACAATGAATTTCAGTAAAATTTTTAATAAGGAGGTATCTTCATACTTCTCTTTAATAAAGTTTAAAGCTTGGTCTTTTTCATTTATTGTTAAACATTCCACTTCATAATTAGTTTCCAAGAGTACTTAGGATTGGTTGTCCCGACTTATTCTCAGAAGAAAATCTGGCCAATCAAGATAAATTAAGTGTACTATCACAGTGTCAAGATTGATAAGTAAAGTAGACCAATACACACAAGGAAAATTTTCCAAGAAACAAATGAGTTATACATAGAGTAAGCTGAATTATATGAATGAGATGTAAGATATACTAAAAGTCTCCTTTCTTTCCTGTTTATATTTAAATTTAATACCCTTAGGAAAATATAGAAAAGATGTTCAAAGGAATGCATGAAATAATTCTTTTGATTAAAATCGATGATTTTTTTAAAACATCATTCGATTTAAATCATGATTTTAATCACTGATTTTAATCATTTGATTAAGATCATTTACACCCAGTCCTTATAGGATTCTTGTGTTTTATCCCATAAAATTGGACGATCATGAACTAGTGTAATTAGTACTTCAAGATCAACTTCTGCCATGATAAAAAACTTTGAACTGATTTAACACAACCTCTGTTAAAAATATTTTCTTTTTCGGGTGATCTGTGGGCAAGGATAAATGAAAGTAAAATCCGTTCTGTTGTTTCATTAATATGTGGAATATGTATTTATCTCAAAACAGCAAACAAAAACAACAAAACCAGAAAACAACCATATCAACTGCAAACGACATGTGCCCGCTAGATGTGTACTACGCCATTGATCCCTTCTCCCTATTCATTAGCCGGTTTTTTTCGACGACAACGACAGTCGTCCAGTGTCGAGGGTCCAGACGACTTCAGTACGATAGCCGGTTGTCGTTTACACGACCACGACATTTCTCGGGCAAGTGTGAAACCAGCCGTACACTCTTCGCCCCGATAAAGTGTACATAGTTTAAACGGCAGACGATAAAAATCATGTAAGTGTGAAAGAAGCCTTTATCTCTCTAAAGTTGTTGAAGCATTGCAAAGACCGAGGCATTACTTTGAATTCCTACAAGCCTTGACTTGTAACAAATGTGGTCTTCTCCTGATCTGCCTCGTTCACTTTGATTTGCCAGTATCCCGAATAGAGGTCCATTGAAGAGAAATATTTCGCTCCCTTTAAGCAATCCGATGTGTCATCAATACGGGGTAAGGGATAAACGTCTCTCTTTGTAACTTTTTTCAAGTGGCAATAATCCGCACAGAAGCGCCAACTGCCATCTTCTGTACCAAAACAACTGGAGATGACCAGGGGCTTTCCGATTGTTGGATTATTCCTTTCTGTAGCATTTTTTCGACATCATTATGAATTATTCGCCTTTCAGCAGGTGATACTCTGTAGGCTCATTGGCTGATGGGTGAATGATCTCCAGTATCGATTTTTGTGCTTAATTTTCATTCGTCATTGACTGTTCTTACCTTCATTTAACGCATTAGAAAAAAATTCTTCAAAATATTTAAGAGTTCTTGCTCGTGTTCGTCGCTGAGATTCGGCGCTAGCATTGGTGTGTAGTCGATGGATCTCATTCCATCTTTAGTGATATCTTCATACGAGGGTACTGCTGACAGGGCATAAACATAGAAAGGATTAAGTAATTCAGCATGACCTACACAATTACCTTTAGGAAGGTGTTGCGCATGTTTCAAGCCATTAGCAATCAACAGTTCTCCGTTTCTATTCAAAAGGGGGATGACCATCGACGGCATAGCTAAATCTTGGTTCAGTAACAAACATTTATTGCATTCGAAATGACGTCGATGTCCTTGTGGGCTACGATATAAGCAGTTATTTGTATTTTTATCATGGAGTGGGCAGGAATCAAGTAATCTTCTATGGCGAATACACTCCATCTTTGCGAAAGTGGTGCCTCTGGCATAATTTCGTCAAAAATGAGTTCTCGTCGACAAAAGTCTATGACTGCTTGAGATGATTTCAAGAAGTCCCAGCCAAGGATGACATCATAGCTGCATGTCGGCATACCTGGGAATTCGAAAGGCTGACTTCCTGCATTGTTACTAGAGAAATACATGTCCTATCGGCTTTACATGGCTATGATCTGCGACTCTTAAAATAACTTTCTTTGAACAGCTGAACAGAACTTTTCTTCTCTGGCGTCGATATCGTTCTGAGATAATAGAAAAAGAAGCTCCAGAGTCCACAAGTTCTCGTACCGGCTGATTGTTGATCACGATATCAACGTAGTTTTCATGCATAGCGGCAGCGGGAGGATTTTGAGAGGTAGCGGCCTCACTTCCAGCAAAGTCGCGTGGTTCAATTTTCCTCATTTCGGCGGTCTGGAGGCTGATTGGATCTTCGGTATGGAGACGGAGATCTAAAGCGGCGTGTCGCCGATTCACTGTATGTCTTGATACGACGTTTCGGTCTTAAATAAATTTTCTTATACTTGTTACTGGAGATAGGATTGAGAGATCATTGTACCTCCTCTCGAACAAAGGCTTCAATGGACTGGATGCTCTATTGTGGTGCCTCCATTTGCGATACAATTACTTTCTGTATTTCCTCCCGAACGATTTTTCGAATTAAGGACGTTAAATCATCCTCATCGACGGAGGCTATTGGAACGACGTACGATAGACGAGCAAATCTCTGGCAGCCAATTCGCCTTTGCTGCATCTCGTCAATGTGCTGGTACAAATTAATAAAATCAGCTGTCGTTTTAATTTCTTTCGTCAATATCGCTTGGTACACATCCTCTGCAATTCCTTTCATCAGATGTGACACTTCATCATCTTCAGATATTTCGGGGTCAATTTGGTGGAACAGTCCACTCATTTTTTAACTCTCTGTGGCTATCTGGAGTTCCGCCTCATATATTGGAATTAAAGATTGGTGCACCTATTATGCTTATCAGGAATTTGGATACACCTTTACTGTGTAATGGGACAAGAGTATGTATAAAGATATTGATGAAGAACTTTATAGAAGCGACTATAATAAGTGGTCAAGCCACAGGCAAAGATAACTGTCATATGTATCATGTGTGAGAAGGAAATTAAAATATTAGCATTAGGATTTTGGGGCACAGTGATAGGCGTTTTAGCTAAATTTCAGATTAATAGTCTACGTTCGGAGTCAATTAAAAAGAAATAATTTTTTAAAGGTTTTTTTTTTGGTCTTTTATGGTAAAATAGCACTAAAAAATTTTTGAAAAGGAACAAAAACTGACCTGTAAATAGCATACTTTTTTTATAAATTGGTCAATTTGAAGTAATTTTTATTAAAATTTAGCTAAAATGCCTATCACTCTGCATAAAAATCTTAATGCTACTATTTTAATTTCCTTCTCACACATGATACATATGACAGTTATCTATCAAAATGACCTACAATCTAAGAGAAAATTTGAAAATGCAAAAATAATACATTCAATTTTATGTTCCGATATGAAAATATTCCCCGATTCGTCATTCCTTTCCTTATAAAAATAGCCCAAAATAAAAATAAAGATAAAAAAAGTACAATTATATCACAGAAATATTGCAAAGAGTTGCACAAACACAATATGTAAAATACCTAATTACCAAATTTCAGAAAGTAAATAATCGCAAGTTGGCAAGTCACATAGGGGAATAAACGGAAAAGAGTTCCAACGGTAATCCGTATACTGAAAATTAACCAAGTAAAAAAGGATTAACGAAAAGAAAAAAAAAAGGAGTAATATAAGAAAATTAACTTTAAATAACACCAAACAACTACTAATTAACAATAATTGTTTAAAGGGTTTTTTGGTGTTTTATGGTAAAATAGCACTTAAAAATTAAAAAAAGGAACAAAAACTTACCTGTAAATAGCATACGTTTTTTATAAATTGGTCAATTTGATTAATATTTATTGAAATTTAGCTAAAATGCCCATAACTCTCCATAAAAATCTTAATGCTACTATTTTAATTTCCTTCTCACACATGATACATATGACAGTTATATTCAAAATGACCTACAATCTTAAGAGAAAATTTTAAAATGCAAAAATAATACATGCAATTTTATGTTCCAATATGAAAATTTTCCCAGATTCGTCATTCCTTTCCTTATAAAAACAGCCCCAAATAAAAAACTATTTATTATACACCAATTATTGTGCCTCATTTCATTAACAATAGCATCTAAAACATTTTCTGAAAATTTTATCAAATTATATACATTATTATGTGAGATATCATGATAACCGTAGAGATTTGTGCTAAAAAACATAATTCTGAGAAACACACATTTTTGAACTCTCTGTGGCATTCTGGAGTACCGCCGCATTTATTGGAATTAAACATTGGTGCACCTATTATGCTTCTCAGGAATTTGGATCCACCTTTAAGATTATGTATAAAGAGATTGATGAAGAACTTTATAGTAGCGACTATAATAAGTGGACAAGCCACAGGCAAAGATAACTGTTATATGTATCATGTGTGAGAAGGAAATTAAAATAGTAGCAATATAATTTTGCGCAGAGTTATAGGCATTTTAGCTAAATTTCAATAAAAATTACTTCAAATTGACCTATTTATAAAAAAGTATGCTATTGACAGGTAAGTTTTTGTTCCTTTTTTTAATTTTTAAGTGCTATTTTACCATAAAAGACAAAAAAAATCTTTAAAAAATTATTTTTTTTAAAAATTGACTCCGAACGTAGAATATTAATCTGAAATTTAGCTAAAACGCCCAATCTTATGAGAAAATTTTAAAATGCAAAAATAATACACGCAATTTTATGTTCCAATATGAAAATTTTCCCCAATTCGTCATTCCTTTCCTTATAAAAACAGCCCCAAATAAAAAACTATTTATTATACACCAATTATTGTGCCTCATTTCATTAACAATAGCATCTGAAACATTTCCTGAAAATTTTATCAAATTATATACATTATTATGTGAGATATCATGATAACCGTAGAGATTTGTTCTAAAAAACATAATTCTGAGAAACACTCATTTTTTAACTCTCTGTGGCTATCTGGAGTACCGCCGCATATATTGGAATTAAAGATTGGTGCACCTATTATGCTTCTCAGGAATTTGGATACACCTTTACTGTGTAATGGGACAAGATTATGTATAAAGACATTGATGATCAACTTTATAGAAGCGACTATAATAAGTGGTCAAGCCGCAGGCAAAGATAACTGTCATATGTATTTTGTGTGAGAAGGAAATTAAAATATTAGCATTAGGATTTTTGTGCAGAGTGATAGGCATTGTAGCTAAATTTCAGATTAATATTCTACGTTCGGAGTCAATTTAAAAAAAAAAAAATTTTTAAGGTTTTTTTTGGTCTTTTATGGTAAAATAGCACTTAAAAATTTAAAAAAGGAACAAAAACTTACCTGTAAATAGCATACCTTTTTTTAAATTGGTCAATTTGAAGTAATTTTTATTGAAATTTAGCTAAAATGCCTATAACTCTGCATAAAAATCTTAATGCTACTATTTTAATTTCCTTCTCACACATGATACATATGACAGTTATCTATCAAAATGACCTACAATCTAAGAGAAAATTTTAAAATGCAAAAATAATACATGCAATTTTATGTTCCAATATGAAAATTTTCCCCAATTCGTCGTTCCTTTCCTTATAAAAACAGCCCCAAATAAAAAAACTATTTATTATACACCAATTATTGTGCCTCATTTCATTAACAATAGCATCTAAAACATTTTCTGAAAATTTTATCAAATTATATTCATTATTATGGAGATATCATGATAACCGTAGAGATTTGTGCTAAAAAACATATTCTGAGAAACACACATTTTTTAACTCTCTGTGGCCATCTGGAGTACCACCGCATATATTGGAATTAAAGATTGGTGTGTCTATTATACTTCTCAGGAATTTGGATCCACCTTCAAGATTATGTATAAAGAGATTGATGAAGAACTTTATAGAAGTGACTATAATAAGTGGACAAGCCGCAGGCAAAGATAACTGTCATATGTATCATGTGTGAGAAGGAAATTAAAATAGTAGCAATATAATTTTGTGCAGAGTTATGGGCATTTTAGCTAAATTTCAATATAAATTACTTCAAATTGACCAATTTATAAAAAAAATATGCTATTTTCAGGTAAGTTTTTTTTTCAAATTGACTCTGAACGTAGAATATTAATCTGAAATTTAGCTAAAACGCCTATCACTCTCCACAAATTCCTAATGCTAATATTTTAATTTCCTTCTCACACATGATACATATGACAGTTATCTTCAAAATGGCCTACAATCTAAGAGAAAATTTTAAAATGCAAAAATAATACACTCATTTTTATGTTTTAATATGAAATTTTTCCCCGATTTGTCATTCCTTTCCTTATAAAAACAGCCTAAAATAAAAAAAAATACAATTATATCACAGAAATATTTCAAAGAGTTGTAGACAAGCATAAAAAGAAAGAATATTCAAATAAAGTAGTGCAATCTTACCATAAAAAACAAAAAAAATCTTTAAAAATTATTTTTTTTGAAAAATTGAATCCGAACGTAGAATATTTATCTGAAATTTAGATAAAACACCTATCACTGTCCACAAAATCCTAATGCTAATATTTTAATTTCCTTCTCACACGATACCTACGACAGTTATCTTCAAAATGGCCGACAATCTAAGAGAAAATTTTAAAATGCAAAAATAATACACACAATTTTATGTTCTAATACGAACATTTTCCCCGATTCGTCATTCCTTTCCTTATAAAAACAGCCGCAAAAAAAAAACTATTTATTATACACCAATTATTGTTCTTTTTTTGTTTATTTTGTATTTGCTAAGCAAATTGTGTTATTATTGGATATTTTAGAAGGCCAGAGAAATATAATTATGTTATATTTACTTTTCTATTTTGCGTTTAGTTAATTTTCCAATTGTTCAGAAATTAATTATTCAAACAGAATTTATTACTTTAAATATTTCAATAGGGGGGGGGGGGGTACAGTTTATTCTTTCATCATTTTTTATTTTCATTCTCAATTAGGAATTAAGGTGACTGTCTACGTTCGGAGTCAATTTAAGAAAAAAAATTTAAATGTTTTTTCCATCTTTTATAGTAAAATAGCACTTAAAAATTAAAAAAAAAAAGAGACAAAAACTTACCTGTAAATAGCATACTTTTTATAAATTGGTCAATTTGAAGTAATTTTTAATGAAATTTACCTAAAACACCTATCACTCTGCACAAAATCTTAAAGCCCTCACAAATGATATTTTAATTTCCCTCTCACACATGATACATATGACAGTTATCTTCTAAATTACCTACAATCTAAGAGAAAATTATTCTTTCCTCATTTTTTATTATCATTCTCCAGTAGGAATTAAGGTGACTATCTACGTTCGGAGTCAATTTTTAAAAAAAATAAAGGTTTGTTTACATCTTTTAAGGGAAAATAACACTTAAAAATTAAAAAAAAGAGACAAAAACTTACCTGTAAATAGCATACTTTTTTATAAATTGGTCAATTTGAAGTAATTTTTAATGATATTTACCTAAAACACCTATCAAGCTGCACAAAATCTTAAAGCCCTCACACATGGCATTTTAATTTCCCTCTCACACATGATACATATGACAGTTATCTTCAAAATGACCTAAAATCTAAGAGAAAATTTTAAAATGCAAAAATAATACACGCAATTTTGTGTTCGAATATGAAAATTTTTCACACTTCTTTGAAACTTCATCTGGTGGACGGATGGCTTGAGCGTAGCTAGGGGAAACCCGAGCCTAGCCGGGCGAAGCCCGGCTAGTACTGAATAAACCAACACGCTTTTATGGTCAAAGAAGTTTATTAGCGGGATGCGAGCAGGAAGCAATCACGTTAATGATCTGCCCTAAGCCTGAGGGAAGTCTCTTATATACAACTTAAGAACTTTCTAGAAATATTGAAATTAACTTTATAAATTAACATAAACAGGAACTTTCTTGAAATTTTGAGAAAGGTAACATAAATTAGAATGAAAGTTATTGACTGAATTCGAAACGATGATCTGAATTTCAGCAGTCCAGTGCTTTAACCATTTGGCAGTGCTGCTACTTGCAGTTACCTTCGGTATATGGCAATATTAATAACTATGGATAAATCGAAGTTATGTTTAAAACTGTGGAAATATTTCATTATCAGAAATAATAAATTCATTTTCTCTAGCAGTCATTGACAACGACAAATATGAAGAACATGATACAGTTCCCCTCCCAGCCCTTTTTTGTATCAAAGGTTTGGCACTTCGGAGTTTAGCTTCTGATTTTTTAGAAAAACCACTGTTTATTTTCGCCAGATGGTTCTTCAAAGCCAAATATTCGGAAAAGCCAAATATAGCAGATGCGTCCCGCAAGCTCAAATTCAAGCTCTAAATTTCGCAGTAAAACAAACTTACCTTTTGCTATATAAAGCTCGCAGCCAAAGTTGGCCATGTTCCCATGGCAGCCTCCGCTTTGTTACAGCAATACTGTTATATCTTTTGGATACCTCTAACGCCGGCTACGCCATGAATCTGCTGGCGATGCAGTCAGTAAAACAAAACGGACAATAAATTTGGTTTGGTTGTATAAGTTTCATTGCCATATTTACTAATAAATGGCATGGGATCGCACAATTCAGGGTACAATCTGCTCACATCAAATCAAGAACCCTTTGTCACTTACTTTTTACCTCATGAGCATTATCACCAGGCCTAACCTGATATCTCCATTCATAACCATCAGACGCATCCTTTCTTTCATCATTTCTTTAACCGGACCCACACTTATCACAGTTCATACTATTCGCTATCTTAGTATTTTTAATACAACAACTAATCACACGTTTTTCTTCCTTTAACTCCTTTTTTATAAATTCATACTTACTAGACCCATTTTGCTCACAAAACTTTCAATTAAAGTGCATAAGAGGTATATAAAAATAAGGAATAATGCATTCAACTACCCAGATAGCATCACTCATTTTGCACATCTACTATGGAAGACACAACGGGAGAAAAAAATGTGCCCACTGTACAATGAACACTGAAATTTAACTTTAAGCGCCGCAATGTTGAAATAGCAAATTTGTGCTAATTAGTCAAGATAAATCAAGACAAAATCATGTGATAAACGCGTTTTTCGAAATTTGCAGTAATAACCACATTGACGCCACATCGCCACAAGTTGGCGACGTATCATTACTGTATCATTTTCTTCATATTATTCTTGATAAGTAAAGAATAAATTATATTCTATATTTTCTTTCGAGCTTTTGCATTAATGCTAGCTTGTTTATAAGCAAAACAGTTATCGAAGACAAATGTGGCTAATCAACAGTAAATATATTATATTTTTCCTCTCCCTATTCCTAATGAAACTGGACAAGCTTTCGAATAATTCCTTCTAAACCTTTCATCGGAGATTTCATAAACTAGATTGAAAACAGGTTCATTAATAACTTTCATATAAAATATGAAAGCAAAAATTCGACTTCGGAAATGTTTTCTTGGGGCGAGACTTATCAAGTAATTTCCTTCATTACATATCACTAAAAATATACATTTCATAAGTCTTCTTATTACTTATGTTAATATTTATTTATTTCTTCACCTATTTTCTTTTCTCACTTTTTTTCAAATGGGTGTCGTAACTATTCCTTAACTAGTAAATAATAAACTTCTGAAGACTCCAAAGAAACTTTATTTTTACGGAGAAGCATGTTACTGGACTTCCTGATTAAAAATAACTAAAATTTTAAATTAAAAAAATTAAGTACTCAAATTTTTCTACCTAAATTTACCGAAGAGGAAAGTTGACAAACCCTATACACATAAATACAGAAGTATTTCTTTAAATACATTATTATTTGCAAGAATTCAGTTTGCAGAAAACAAATATTTTGCACATTTTAAACTTTTAATTGTACTTGTAGTCTACACAAGTTTGTCGATAAACAAAATATCCTGCCATTGTCCAAACAGTTCCGACTCCAATAAGGCAATAACTTAAACGACTGACTTAAGCCACTGACTCAACAACTGCGCAGCATTGGGAGTCTCAGTTTGCGCAAAAGAGACGCCTTCACATATCAAAAAGAATTCTCGTCTTACTGTAAAGGCAAATAAAATGGAAAGAATGTCCAATTGAATGGGTCTGGATGAACTTACTGAAGTTTTCTTAAGATATACGTATGGGTGAGAAGGGCTGAACGCGAAGTCTTTTGACGCCGTCTGATTTTATGCGTTGTATGGTTTCGATCCAACGCCGGGGGACGTTTTCAAGCTTATTCAAGCTCTGTTCTTCAAAGAATATTTACTTTGTTAGATATTCAAGTAATAGAACAGGCTAGCTGCCTTTCTATTCACGTCTCAAACGAAAGCGAATAGAGAAACTTTAACAGAGAAAAATGAAATATTTTCCACGACAGAAAACGAACGAGGAAAAGTTATTTCCATTATAACTATATTATTTTCCCTCACAAAATGTAAGTAAACGTGTAGCTTTTAAACAGATTATTCTTACTCTCTAATGTTCCCAGTAATTTTTCTAAAGTAAAAGCAATTTCTTGAATAAATGAATGGTACATCCATAGCATGAATATATATCTGATGCATATGAATTAGAAATATGCTTAAAAGTTATATGAATTAGAAATGTACTTATTTGAATGCATGTCGGTAAGAAACATATAAATGAGCATAAATAAAAATGAAAAATTTGAAAGCAGATTTTAATCTTGACTTTTTAATGATGTTTAAAGTGAGGGGGGGGAGCTTTGAGTTTTATGTTATTTTATAAGCCTATTCTTTTTAGAAGATTAAAGAAATTCAGAGTCAAAAACTGTTCCAAAAATGTTTTTAAAAACTGCAGTGAAGTTGTCTAAGTTTTTAGATATTTTTAATATTTATGTCCTAATTACATACACGAGATGGTTTTTAAAACGTTGATATTCATTCAGTACATGCTATCCCCCGAGAAACCTCAGCTTCATTTTCAAAACAGTCCATCTTAAAAATTTTATAATGTACAATCCTCGTGTACTATATTTATCAAATTCGGAATCATATTTTGTTTAGTTAAACAACTGCTAGGAAATTATGAGATAAAAATATTTGGCTGTCAAATGTAACATAATTTTTCGAATAAATAAAAAAAAACTTGGTTTTGCCCCACTGGTAGTGAAAATTTTGGACCCATAATAATCATGTATAGCCCCGTATAATCACGAAATCTGTATTTCAGTCAAAATGTAGAAAACTGTATTCTCATTCCCACAGTCTTCCTGACTCAGGAGACATACAGGGGCTATAAGTTCACCCTTCGCCATCAAGGTATTGTAGCAGGAACCCGGTTGATGGGAAGCTCGAATCATTGCAGTAGAATAGTATGTAGTGTGTACTTTATCCCTGTGTGTACTTTCTGCTCAACTACCTCCCATTTGCTGTCACTATTTCAACTCAAGACGAAATTTTGAAAATATTTTAAATAACCTTGTGTGGAGAAGAGTATTCACTAATGTGCATACTCTGCGTAAACATCGAACAAAATCCTTATCCTTTTCTTTTTGAAAAGAACAGAATATAATGGAATTCACTAATATGCCTAAGGACTATTACTGTATTATAACACTTAATTAAAATAATCTAGTTTCAAAAACTTGCAAAAGTGATGCTATAAAAATTACTAATATCAGTCTAGTGTACATCTTCGAGTATACTTTATTTTATTCACTAACTGTCAGGTGTTTTAAATGTTTTAAAGTAAGTCTCAGCTAATAATACCGGGTGGTTATAATTAAACTTCCCCTATAAATGGCATCCAACAGCGCAAACGGGTAAACGGAATGCAACGAAATTTTGTATATGGGCTATACACCAGATGCGCTCACGGAATTTTGAAAAAACAATTTATTTCAAAATGTCCTCCAGAGGGCGCCTTTTCGTGAAAAACTTGAAATTTAACACAATAAACGACCAAAACGGAATACAGAAACAATATTAACATTTATTGACTACCTTCTGATCACCTTGTCATCGAACCACATTAAGTAAAGGTAAAGGAGAAACAAAAACAGTCCAGTTTGCAGAAACAAGAACAGATTAGGACGAAATTGCACAAGAGGAGCAAGTGTTAATCATGTCCAGGACGATGTACGGAAAGCTGCTCCACGTGACCACCTTCATTCACCTACAAAATTTCACGTCGATGTACAGTGTGTTCAACAGCAGATTATAACTGATCAGTTGTGAAGCTTCGCACATGAAGCTTTCGGAGTGCTTGAAGCCATTCAACGTCGCAACACCTCAACTGTCCATCGACATGAAATTTTGTAGGTGAATGAAGGTGGTCACGTGGAGCAGATTTCCCTACATCGTCCTGGATACGATTAACAACTGCTTCTCTTGTGCAATTTCGTCTTAATCTGTTCTTGTTTCTGCAAACTGAACTGTTTTTGTTTCTTCCTTACCTTTACTTAATGTTGTTCGATGACAAGGTGATCAGAAACTAGTCAATAAATGTTAATATTGTTTCTGTATTCCGTTTTGGTCGTTTATTGTGTTAAATTTCATGTTTTTCCCGAAAAGGCGCCCTCTGGTGAACATTTTGGAACAAAATTTTTTTTTTCGAAATTCCGTGAGCGCGTCTCGTGTATAGCCCATGTACAAAATTTCGTTGCATTCCGTTCACCCGTCTGCGCTGTAGGATGCCGTTTATAGGGGAAGTTTAATTATAACCACCCGGTATATTTAAATAACTCCTTCTCCAAAATGCTTTGTACATGAAAGTGCGCTACAGAATGTTTGCCAGAAATATCTCCAAAACTTTTTGGAGAAATGTTATTTCTTACCAAAACGACATTTATAAATAGAACGATGACATTGATATCTATGGCATAAAAGTTTCAATTAACCTTTCTCTGGGCTATTTATTGATTTCGTCTTTCACGATTCTCTGCTAAAACTAATTATCCGCACATGCACACTCTCTTAAATCTGCTTACAATGATTTGGTGCTGTCTTTTCCTTGGAATGTTAGCTGTAAGACTTCATTACCAGTGTAGTTTCATCAACTTTCAGCTCATAGTTCTCATTTTATATACAGAAATTTATCTGTTGTATTTGAAAAAAAAAGAATTTAAATTCGAATGTATATTTGAGTGCTTACCTAACATGACTCCTTTAAATGATTTTTAAATAAGTTTAAAATAAATGAAGTTTGAAGCTACTGATGCATATGTACGCAGTGATAAATTAATATATATCTAGAGTAAAAGAATTCCAGTAGAAATTTAATCTGAGGTATTGAAGAAACAATATATATATATATATATATATATACATACAAAACAGTTCCGTAACTGACTGACTGACTGACTGATTTACAACGTATAGACCAAACTGCTGGACCTACAGGGCTGAAATTTTGCATGGCAATTCTTCTTATAGTGTAGGGAAGCACTAAGAAATATTTTTGAAAAATTCTTCTTAGATTTTTTAAAATTAAATTTTTAAGCTGTTTTAGTAACTTTTCTTATGTTTACATTTAAATAATAATTTGAGGGTTATAAAATTTATATCACGAGAAAGATCATAAAAATTCCTTTAAAATGAGATCTTTCGAATCTTTACCTCCATTTTCTGATTTTTAGTGAATTTTTAAAGATTAATTTTTAGAATTTAATTTATTAAATGCTGATCACGTGATTTCTTGTTTTGGTACTTAATAATTTATTGAGACAATAAATAAATAAATTGCTCTATTAATTTGACAATAAATAAATTTATTGTCACGTGCGTAACAACTAAATAGACAAAAAAAAATTGTCTTGCTAATGTGGCAGACGATTGGACATTATCCAAAAAAAAATTAAAATACAATAAAAGATATTATGTTCCTCAAACTGTACTATATTAACTGTACTATATTCTTTAGTATGTCCCATTAGATTTAATTTGAATATTTTCTTCTACATTATTTTGTCTATAAAAATATCTCTTACGATTTTTTTATAAATATATTTTTCTGTTTTTTTACATCAATTGTATACATTTATCGTCTTATTTATTATAAAGATATGTATATATATATATATATATATATATATATATATATATATATATATATATATATATATATATATATATATATATATATATATATATATATATATATATATATACACAGAGAAAAAAAAGTCGTTCGGTGAACCCACTTCTCCGAGTTCAAATCCACTGCACAGGGGAACTCGCTTTTGGTGAGTCGTACAACCCATGTGGGAAAGTGGGTTCTAGAACCCAGATCGCAAGCGGGTTGATTTACTCGCCACCAACTCATTAAAATGGGTTATACGACTCACTTTAAAGTGTGTCGAAAATCACACCAACATGAGCAGGGGAACCCGCATTTGGTGAGTCGTACAACCCATGTGGAAAAATGGGTTCTAGAACCCAGATCCTAAGCGTGTTGATTTACTCGCCACCAACACATTAAAATGGTTATACGACTCACTTTAAAGTGTGTCGAAAATCACACCAACATGAGAAGACAAACTCTTCTTTAGAGTTCAATATCTTACTTTATTTCGGGTTATAAAACCCATGTGTAATGAGTTCTTTTAAGTAAATGAGTTTACGCTAAAGTACTCGAAAGGTTGACTATTTTCTCCCGTAATTCATTATTCATAATTATATGTATTTATTATCTCAATTCGCTCATATTCTTTCTCGTGAAAAGAAAAAGAAACCCTGCGCTATACTCACATATGTGAAATATAATTGGCATTAAAATTTAAGGATATTTTTTCAAACTCTCTTAAAAACAAAGCTAAATATCTGTTATAAAATCCTGCAAACTTATATCATAAGTTATGAAAGGATGTCTAAAAGTTGTGAAGATATCAGAAATTTAAAATGTTAATCAAGCATCCATTATTTTTTTTGAATCAGTTTCCCTCATAGGAGTAACAGAGAGGAACAACCCTCCAAATTAAAAAAAAACAACTTTTAACTGAATTTTATGCTTTGAGATTTAGTGGTGTTGCTTCTAGATACCAGTGAAATAAAATTTACAGGAAACTTATGAATATTATGTATAAAACCTTAAAATTTCGTAGGTCAAAAAGTTTTCCTTTACAACTTTTAGTTTAATTAAACTGCGATACAAATATTTGATCAAGAAAGTTTCAGATCTTAGCTTTAACATAGGAGAGATATTAACAATTTTTTTAATGAAATAAAAAATTAATTACATTGATTTCAGAAATAAATATTTCTAATTGGTAGAGATACCATATCCCAACACAACTAGTTCAGAAACAATTACAATATTTCAAATTGCAACAACAAAGATTTAAGAAAATATAGATAATTATTTTCTAAGACAATTTTTTCACGAGTATAAACTAGGTCTATTTGATAAATCACCCATTTATACTTACATGGTTTGTAAACTTCATAATGTGTTAATATACTTACCTAGTTGCTCTAAACAAAACACACATAATCTGAAAATTTTATATTGTGCTAATATATATTTACTATATATTTTTCTACATAGAAATAAAATAACTCATGTAAAATGCATTGATTCTTCTTGTTAAAAATCTTATGGTTTCAAATGCACACTTTAATGAGAATGAATATAAACTCACATTTCAAACAAAAAATAAATCCCATCAAACAAAATTACAAATACAGAGAAACTTTATTAACATGTAATATACATATCTTTGTTTTTAAACAACTAGGTACAATTTTATAAAAAAAATTTATTTTGAAATTAAAATCTTCAAAACCCTTCAGATAGTCAAGATTTCTTTGAATGTGGAGGATTATTCACCTGAAATATAAAATAAACTTCATAAATGTTATGCATTTCAGCATCAAAGTTGATTTTAATGTTCATGTAGTTAAACTTTTGAAGTGCCCACTGACAGCTTCTACATAAATTGACATTGTTTTGCCCGATTTTTACTGCAATGTTTGAAAAATCATTTCATTAGGATTTTAAATTTTGAAATAAAAGCTAGCAAGAAATGACACACATGAGCAAACATTTTTTTTCCATACTAATCTAAAAAGGTTCGTGAGAGTGAGTAGATATATCTGTCATTACCAGTCCATAACAAAATTTTAACTGCAGATGCAGCATAGAGAACTGATTATCCATGTTTCAAGAAAGTAACTGCTACATTAATAGACTAGTCTCTCCAAAGTATAAATCTTAATGTGTGCATTATTACTATTATTATTATTGTTATTTTAAGGATGAATCTCATACAAGCACTAATAATACATTAATTTAAAAATGCGCATAACAAAAACTTTATAATTAATGATGTTGAAGATAAATTTATTTTAATGCATGAATTAGAATTAGCAAATGATGCAAAATGCATGTACTGTAACATATGTTTAAAATACAGCAAAAGACAATTTTGAAATAAAAGATCCTTATTGTTACCATTTTGAGTCGCTCTTGAGTCAATGCTTTTTTAATCTCATGAAATGTGAAAAGCCATGTAGGTCTAATGGAGCTTCTAATATCTGAAAATGGAGAAAAAGACTTAAAAAAGTGCAGATGTCATGAAGAAATTGTTTCCCTACACTAACTGAATCTAGACTAAGTAGCTAAATCAACAGAAAAAATATTAATTTATCCTAAAAACTAGTAACTATTTAGCAACATTTTATACATATTCACATCTATTCAGCACTTGTGATAAAGTATTTTTTAAATTGTTTATAAAAGGATGTTAAAGTGCATAATACATTAACGTATACAAACTTGCTTGGAAAAGATAAAAGTAATTTTGCCTCAAGATTTTAACAAATATTCAACTATGTCTGCAGTAAAAATGATATAGATATGTTATTCTTAACCTGTATTGATATTTGTTTTCAAAAAAGAAAAAAAAAGTACTTTGTCTTAACACATAATTTCCAATGGTCAAAAATCCTAATAAACTTATGGAAAGATTTATATTTTTTTATTACTTTGAGAATGCAGATCCATATTTTCTCAGAACATTAATAAACTCAACTATATCTCTCCATACTATATTTAAAATAAAGCCAAACTTTAAAAAACTTTAAAAAGGTATGTTATTTATTCCGAAATTAAAATTAATAATTTTTTAACTTTTTAACAGACTTTCTTTGAAAATCAGAATACATATTTCGCATAAAATTAAGAAGAAATACATATAAACTAAAATATTATTTTGCCTTTTATATAATTTTAATTATTTGTTTTGTACTACAATAAACTTTTTTGAATGAAAGTTAAAAAAAAAAACCTTAAGAATTCAGTCTAATAAATAAATCCTCAACAAGCTCATCAACCTAAATAGCATCAAACTTTTCAATAACAGGAGCAAAAACAATATATTTTATTTTTAGTAATAAAAAAATAACTTTTCAAATTTTATTACTTACAATACCTTTACCATCCATACAGACAAACCTAGATGGGTTTATTAGGGGTTAAACTAGCCACAGAGTAGTGACTTTTGAACAGTTAAGTTATGCATGAGTGGGAAACGAAATATGCTGTATATATAGTATTCAAATATGAAGGTATAATACTAACTATTATTATACCAGTAAGATATGACATGCATAGTAGACACAAGGCAGTATTTGTGCAAAGACAAAACTGAAGTATACTTTCAGTTTTTAACACAGAAAAAAATATAAAGAACTTAAAATTGTTAAAATACTACAGGAAATATGTGAACAACAAAAATTAACAAATGTAAACAAAATATGACGTTTTAACACATGAAATTCAGTTTTGTTTTTGATAAAAAGCTATGTGTGTAACCAATTACAGAACTCAAAATTTAAAAAAAGAATCAAACACACACACATATATGTATATGTGTGTGTGTATAAATGCAGAATATAAATGTTTGATCGGCTGAATACAAAAACAGTATATTAATTCATTATTATATATTGAAAATTACATATTATTATATATTGACTAAATTCCCCTTCCAATACATATATATATATATATATATATATATATATATATATATATATTTATATTTATATTTATATATATATATATTTATATATATATATGTGTGTGTGTGTGTGTAGATATGGATATAAATAGATATATATGTACTATATACAGATGTAGATATAGATAATGATAAGTAGAAAGATAGAAATTGCTTAAAATTGCACTTTTAAACTCATTTGAATAAAAATATGTTAACATACAAAATTTATTACACTGTCCCTTTCTTTTATAGTTTAAGTTAAATAATAAAGTGCCGAAGCTCTTATTTCGTAGCATGCCTAGTAAATTTAATTAAGAGACAGAAAAATTATCTGAGTACTATATGCAAGATGAAAATGTTAAAACAATATTATTATTTGCATAGTCTGTTATCTTGTTATATGGAAACAGAATATGTAAAATTAGACACCACAAATATATATCTGAGCCCAATAAAATAAAGAAAATCTATATCAGAGATAGCATCGACTTATTCAATTTATAGGTCTCAGGAGCATCGGTCTTTAATACTTAGACCCTTATGATCATCTACAATAATTTTTTTTTTAAATAGATAAAAACACACAAATTTTATATATTTTCACATATACTATGTGTGAAAATCAATAGCTTTTCCATACTATTTCTACTATTACATATTACTGATAAATTTTAAAAAGTAAAATAGATAAGGATTACATTCATTGACTTAGAATTAGTCTCAATAATAAAAGAATTAAATAACGAAATTGAACTCACCTTGGCTAACTCAGGAAAGGGATGATTTTAAAGCCGCAATCTATACTGGCAGCGCAGCCATTGTAAACTTGCAACAGCATGGTACTCAAGTCCGAGTTCGAGCTGGCAGTTCCCTGAACATTTATTCCTTCTTCCACGTGTAAACACACATATGTGTGTCAGACACATCTTAGCAATCATGCACCCATTTAGCTCTTGTTAGGTGGCACACCTGTGTTTACGACATCTTAGTTGAGATTAATGTAAAGCTCCCTTCCTTCAAATCATAAAGAGGTTCCCGCCATTACTGGTACGTACTAACACATGGCGGACACTTAGAGACCCTAATTGGAAAAACTTTCGGCGGGAGAAAAAATACCTATTTCCTGTCCTCTGGCGAGCACATGTAAAGAGAGTTTCCACGGATAACTCGGACAATGGAATGCTATAAAAGGAGATGACCTCTATTTGCTAATGACAATTCTTAATAGCAAGTTAAACTAATAATTTTCAGCATTATAAATTTCATATTTAAAAAGTTATGAAACCGAGATATACATTTTAAACTATTTTAACGATAAACGTCAAGGTTCTGTGAATATAAGAGGCTAGTAGTAGCTAGATTTTGGCCGGAAAATTATAATAAAAAAGGGTGTGAAAAAAACATATTAGAGAAAAATATAATATACAGTTGAAATCGTAAACATTTTAAAATAAGAAGCTTCAGTGTCGCAAAGTTTGTAAAATGAAAATAATTATAGTCTTTGTTTGGGTTTATATATATATATATATATATATATATATATATATATATATATATATATATATATATATATATATATATAATGTATCCGATATATGTGTGTAAGGGTGGGTAAACATAACTTTTTGATAGCTGTGCGATGGAGGTATATTCTATAGCGATAAATTTTACGTGATTTTTAATAAGCGATGTCCCATAACAACGACTTCTTTTATTAAATATTTTCACAAGTATTCCTTATGACGCGTGAGAATCGTAAGTAACCTATTAAGCTAACTTTAGGAGCAAATTATGAAAATGCAAACCTGCGAATCCCAGCCTTTTATTTTCGACCTCTAAGCGTCTGCCTTGCAGATCAAGACGTAAAATATTAACAACGTACCTCATAAGAATTTTAGCTTCTTTTCGTAAAAGAATGTTAATTTTGTTGCAAAATTTGTCTGAAACTGATAGTTGCTTTGTACATTTATTACGTCATAAAAAAAATCTGCTAATTTTTCAATAACTTGGATTTAAAAGATACTCATTTAAATTAAAACATTTCTACATAAAGGATATAATTTCTACGTTGAGAACAATAGTCATTAGGCAAAAATTAAATATAAACACAAAATTGATTTAGAATATCAGAAAAGAATTTTTGTTAATCTCGTCTAAAAAAGTAGACATCGTATTCCAAAAATTAAATTCCTTATAAATAAATAATAAATAAAAATGTAAGTACATTCAAAAATTTTCAACCCGAATACTTCATTTCAGCCTTTCAAGTTGCATGACATTTGCAGTCTAATACTTAAAGTTGGTTTTTCAGCGCAGTAAACTCAGATAACATAAGTTATATAACACACTTATTTCGATAACACAGTTGCGATGACTCAGTAGTATTTGAACTCACTTACATCCGCGTTCAAAATCACGGATAGTGGTTTGTTTAACTCACCACCCACACTAACCCACGCGAAGTGGGTTGCAGAACCCACTTATTCCGGCGGCTGACCGACTTTTTTTTCTCTGTGTATATTGGCACTAATTGCATACATTGACCATTGTATTTAATTTGCATGCACTCCGTAGCGAAGTGCGGGTTTTCAGCTTATATATATATATTGTGATAACTTCAGACTCCGGGTAGCTAAAAATGTTCAGAGTCAGTCTACTACATTAAATTACAGTTTTATTAAATTTTAGTCGGAAACTTTTTACACTATTTACACAGGTGTTGATCTACCTCTAGACATAGAGGGAACTGGCCTTCGTAATAACCAAATAATTTTGATGATAAGATGCACGTACAGTCACAGCGGAACTAGAAGGTCGGTACACAGCCTCTAGAGCGTACAGCTCTGAAAATAGAATAACTTCGTAAAGACAGTTATAATCGCGGGAAGCTTATAGAGCGGGCTGCTCTGAAATATGAAGATAACTTCTAGATGAATTAACGAACTAACAGAAGCCTGTAGAGCAGGATGCTCTGAGATAGCTATACTTCAGGGTGAAGCATTCGTTGACGAGAAGCTTCGAGCGGACTGCTCTGAAAAATAAGTCAGGATCAAGTCGGTCGCTCCAGAACAACGTAGACGAAAGGTGCTCTCTAGATGAGAGTCTCGACCAAGTCTGTCCAAAACTGGATTTCTTCTGGCGGCGTTGGCAACCGTGCTTCCGGACACATGACTGCACAAGTTTAGGTTGGCTGGCACAATTTGTGACGTCATGTCCGTTGGCTGTGATTCGCCTGACCACGAGACATGTGGTCGGTTCTTATAAATCAGCTGATCTGAAAATCATTAGTTCACGTCGAAGTAGTCATTAGTTTACGTCCTCCCAGGCCCGGCGGCTAGGAGAAACACCATTCTTTGCTTGCAGACACCTTGACACTGATAGATAGAACTGTTCGCTGGTCACCTGCTGTGGGAGGTCCGGCTGTCTGGGTGATTTATTCGGAAAGGTCGTAACGGATTCTTACAATATATATATATATATATATATATATATATATATATATACAGGGTGTCCATAATTAAAGCCCCACTTTCAAAAGGCCACAAAAAAAGAACCACTGGTCAGAATAACTTCAAATTTGAACTGAATATACTGGAAGAAGGGGGAAATGATTTGGCATAATAAAAAAAATTTCATACAGCGCCATCTATTGATACATTTTGGAATTTATTTTATTATGCCAAATCATTTCCCTCTTCTTCCAATATATTCAGTTCAAATTTGAAGTCATTCTGACCAGTGGTTCTTTTTTTAAAGCCTTTTGAAAGTGGGACTTTAATTATGGACACTGTATATGACGAGCCTTCTGGTCGTATCCTCTTATACTTCTTAATCATTGAAAGTGCAGTCTTAACGATCATGGCACGAAAGTACAGACATTGAATTATAATTAAACCCGTTAATTCTTGAAAATATATAAAGTATCAGCTTCAGCATAGTCATCTAGGAATTTCCTCAAAACCCCTCATTCGCGAACACGTCTTTTCTCTGTCAATTTCTACATCGTTCTGCGTCTACTATTAAAAATCCCGTGGTATTTTTCCACACAAAGCTTGTGACAATTGCGTGGGAGTTGAGCGCGTGATGAAATTAGTCAGTGACGTTTCATAATCTCATGACCGGTGAGTCAGAATCGCCTGGTCTCCGTCCCAATTTTTGTAAACACATCGTACGTTTTTTCAATCCAGAACCTCCCGTCTGGTGCCGTCATCTATTGGCTCTTTTCGTTAACTATCTCTGACTTTCTTGTATATTTTATAATTTCCCTATTGTTTTAATTTAAGTTAGTTTAAATATTTCAATCACTTTTCAGGATATATATATAGATATATATATATATATATATATATATATATAACTCGCCTACTCCGACATCTTTATATACTGAAATACTCAGTGTTTAGACTTCAAATTTTGCACACATAATATTCAAGACATGGGAAAACAGATTAAGGGAAAAGAAATTAGTTCTAGAAACTTCGATAAGTGGCGCTGTACAATAGAAAATATTAAAAAAAGACAAAAATAATAATAACACAGGTCAACAGTGGTTTCGGTGCCGGGGTATTTGGAGCTGATTTCATATGAATTTGATGCCCTGAATTTAAATATGGCATTAGTTTTTGCCTAGGAGCTCGAATTTCTAAGATATAATATTTTAGTGAAATATATGTTACACTATTTTAAGTTAAATCCATGGATCAAATTAAAAAACTAAACACGAAATTTTTTATTATTATTATATGTTTTTAAAGTGTTAAAGGAACTTAAAAATCATAGAGAATATTGCAGTAGTACTTATCTAATGACAAAGAACGAGAAAGAGGAAAAATTCATCGATGATACCAACTTGTCACTGAACACTTCGGAAACTTCTTTTCCCCTGACATTCTTGAATGTATTTTGGAACAGTCCCTTTTTAAACTCCAGCAGTAATGTGTCATGATGTGCGCATCCCATCGTTCTTGGTAGCGGTCCTCCATAGTTTTAATATCCTGGTGAAATATTTCACCCTGTTCTTCGCTGGTGTTTCTAAAATGGTATAAGTGGCTGTGTAAAAAGAGCACCTTAATGCTCATGTTACACTCAAGGGATCTGAAAGGGTTTAGCATCTCATTTATCAGTTCAACATACTTTTTAGCTTTGCATTTGCCCAGAAAATTTCTGACAACTGCAACAAATGTAGCCCAGGCTTTTTGCTCAGCCTCATTCATGGAATTTACGAAGGGAGGATCCTTAATGAGATGTCTTATTTGTGGGCCGTCAAATATTCCTGCTTTATTTTTTTCCGTACTCAACCTAGGCAGTTTTCCCCTATATATGCAAAGCATGATCCTTTCATAACAAGAGCCTTTACATACTGCTTCGTTAAGACCAGCTTGATATGCAGTGGAGAAAATATGATTTTCTCTCGTCCAAATAAAGGGTCGTTAATGGCATTCTTTTCCCCAACGTCCATGTTTTCTCTTTTAGGCCACTCTTTTCTAACTCAGTGGTGTGTTTTGTGTCTGCTATCCCAGTGGCACACGATGTAAGGATATTTGGTGTTGCCACTTTGCTGCCCAAGGAGAAAGTTTACCATTTTTAAGACAACACAAATCACCCATTGATGTTCATGATACTTTATCTTCTCCAAGACCATAGCTATGGTGTCATATTCATCTTTCATTTTCATTTTTTTCATTTCATGAGCAATGGGTATTAAACCATATTTGTTCCCATTGTGTAAAAGGACACATTTCAAACTTCGCTTTGAACTGTCAATAAATAGGCGCCAATCATCTGGAAAATATCATCAGGAAGACCCATTTTTCCCAGGACAAATCCCCCATACTTGAATGTATTGAATAGAAAAAAAGTTAATAGATAAGTGGATGTACAGTAAAACCTCGTTTATCCGGCTCTCGTTGATACAGATCTCCGGATAATCCAGATTAGATTTGTAGACATTATTTTTATTTAATGTTTACATTAGATAATAATTTTTTACTATGATAACAAGAACGTAACTACAAGTACGCCAAATACACTGCTGGCCACTGTAAATGCAACACCCTGAAGGAAACATGCAAATAACATGAAATTTACAACATGCATTAGCGGAGGTGAGATATGCAAATGATTAGAATTTCAGCGCAGACGCACATCACGCGCGCCTGTGGCGCCACTTCAAAGCGCTATTTAAGGCTTGGAGATTTCGACGATTTCAAGTTCGGCAATTGTGTTTTTCTTGTGGTTTTCTCAAAAAAAACGATCCATTATGCCACGTCGAAAACAGCGATCATCTTTTGATCAAGTATCCGGGTTCAACAGAGGAAGGATAGTGGCCTACCGAGATTGTGGATTATCTTTCAGGGAAATCGGTAGTCGTGTTGGACGAAACCAAACAACTGTAATGCGGATATGTGATCGTTGGATGCAGGAGGGTACGACGGACCGGCGTGTTCGATCGCATCCACCTCAGCGCATCACTTCACGTGATGACAGGCAAATTGTGCGCATGGCAGTGACGGATCGCTCAGTCACATCACGAACCATAGCACAGCACATGCAGTCTGTAACGCATCATCCAGTGTCTGCGCGTACCATTCGACGTCGTTTACAGCAGAGTGGTCTGTCCGCAAGACGTCCATTGCTTTGTCCACCCTTGACGCAGAACCACAGACGTCTCCGCCGCCAATGGTGCGATGACAGAAGGATGTGGACGGCAGAATGGAATGAAATTGTCTTTACTGACGAGTCACGCTTCTGTCTGCAACACCGCGATGGTCGCATTCGAGTCTGGAGACACCGTGAAGAGAGGATGCTGAACAGCTAAGTTATGCACCGCCACACTGGTCCTGCACCGGGTATTATGGTATGGGGCGGTATTGGATATCACTCTCGCACACCTCTAGTACGCATTGCCGGTACTTTAAACAGCCAGCGCTACATCTCCGAGGTGTTGGAGCCAGTTGTCCTTCCTTACCTTCAGGGCTTGTCCACAGCCATATTTCAATAGGATAATGCGTGACCACACGTGGCACGCATTGTCCAACGGTTCTTCGTCAATCGCCAGATTGAATTGCTTCCCTGGCCGCCTCGCTCTCCGGATCTTTCGCCGATAGAAAACGTGAGGTCCATTGTTGCTCTATGATTGACCCAGATTCCATCACCAGCTGCCACAGCAGATCAACTTTGGCAACATGTGGAAGCTGCTTGGTCTGCTGTACCCCAAGAACTCATCCAAAGTCTCTTTGAATCAATGCGTGTGGCAGCGGTGATCTCCAACAATGGCGGCTACTCTGGCTACTGATTTTGGCAAGAACCACACTTCATGGAAGTCTATAAATTTAATCATTTGATACTTGGTCAACATGTTATCTACAAAATATATTTTGTTGTGATATCTCTTGTCTTTCTTGGCGTTGCAATTTGGGTGGCCAGCAGTGTATTCACTTTTTAGTTTGATTCAATATAAAGTTCCTTCATAGATTGTACAATAAATTATGATAATAAAATACTTTTTGTTGAGTTTAAGAAAGCTTTACTAGGCTTACCAATTATTTGTTAAGAAATGATGTGGAAAGTTATTTTTATATTTTTTAATGTCTTGTAAACAATAATATATCATTTTGTTACAAAACAAAGTAAGTCTTCTTAGCTAAGGATTTTGTATTACTTATTACCCATAATTATCCAGATCTTCGATTGGCCGGATTGCCTATGGTCCCAGTTAGTCCGGATAAACGAGGTTTTACTGTATCTAAAAATGTAGAGCTGATAGAGAAAAGCTGATTTCATATTTTGTTCAGCGCCCCAAATATAGTCAAAATCAGTTAAAAAGTCCTAGATTCTGGGCGGATTCTGGGAAGCGACGAGACCCATTTCCACCTCAGTGGAACAGTGAATACCCATAACTGTCGCATCTGGGACTCGTACCTTCCAAGAGATTCTACTCCAATCATCGAAAGTTACAGTCTGGTGTGGATTCACAGCCACATTCATTCCTGGACTCTTCTTTTTCGAAGAGGCTACTCACAGTGCCCCTGAGACAGGCACCGTGATGGCCAACAGGTACAAAAGGATGCTCGAAAATTTTGTTGTACCCCATTTGCAACAGCGGCAATATTTTGACTCAATTACTTTTATGCTAAATGGAGCGCCTCCACACATTGGGCTCCCTGTACAGTAGGGTGGAACGAAAAAAACTTTTTTTTAAAATTTCAATATGCTCTAGTTTTCAAAAGTTGCCTTTTAACAAAATAAAGACGGAAATTAAATATTAGCGTAATTGGTGCATGTTTTCAGTTCGCGCAAGAAGGGCAAACTTTTGGTTTTTATTAAATTTTTGACAAATTTCGCAATTATTTTAAAATTGAATACACTTGTAGTACAAAAAAAGTAGCAAAATATGTAATTTAAGCATTCCTTTTAGTCAGGAGACCTGCTAAACTGATTATATAATACGTTTTACTTCATAAAAATAGTAGACATAAAGGCACTTAAGGACGAGGTACTTAAAAGACACTCGGGGTCTTAAAAGACAAAGGGGTTTCAAAATGGATATTTTTATGAAAAAGTGATTATATTTGTAT
Organism: Dolomedes plantarius; assembly: GCA_907164885.2. NCBI lineage: Eukaryota > Metazoa > Arthropoda > Arachnida > Araneae > Dolomedidae > Dolomedes > Dolomedes plantarius. Next base: position 6,314,603 of record OU015501.1, on the reverse strand, counting down.
TTTGTGTTAATTTCTTTTATAGTATATTAAAATAATGTATATTTTCTGTAAATAAAATATTCAAAATATAATATTTTGACAGAAAACTTGCATATTCTAAGTATTTCTAATTTTTAGATGCCATAACAGAACAACTGATTTTGTGGAATTTCGTGATTTTCATCATATTAATTTTATAGTAGCATATTCTTATAATACACATTGGAATAAAAGAAAAACAATTTTTAATTGATGAACCTTAGTTAAAATAAACAAATCACACTTATTTTGAAAAATATTAATGTAATGTCTATAAAGGCAAAACGTTATTTTGAAAAAAATATTCATGCTTTTCAAAAGTCCATAGCAATCACACATGGTTTCCATTACTTATTTCACTGACACATTGTATTGTTTTATTGTTTCAAATTTTGGCATTACCTTTTGAGAATGTATTTTTGTTTTTATCAATGCATCTCTTTCAGAAGTACCACGAACGGACAAGGATGACCCGGTAACTAATTTAACAATCCTTTCTACTACTTGTGTGTGACATGGAATGTTGTCGAAGTCAATAATTTAAATGAACTGCCCCTACGTCACCCATTTTGTTTCCTAAATGGAAAAACTAAAGGTCCAAATGAATTTGGAGGAGAAATAGGTAAACAACTAGAAAACTGCTATGGACTTCTAGTGACTGAATTTTCACCTATTGAAAATAACATTCCATTACTAGAAATTAAGGATGATTTAAGTGTGGACCCAAAATATTTGTTAGAAATGTGTAATGCAATCTCTGTTGGAAAGTGCTCTTCTGATTTGTCCATGACACACAAGTAGTAGAAAGGATTGTTAAATTAGTTAAAGGGCCATCCTTGTCCGTTCATGGTACTTCTGCAAGAGATGCATTGATAAAAAAAAAATACATTCTCAAAAGATAATGCCAAAAATTTGAAATAATAAAACAATTCAATGTGTCAGTGAAATAAGTAATGGAAACCATGTGTGATTACTATGGACCTTTGAAAAGCATGAAAATTTTTTTTCAAAATAACGTTTTGCCTTTATAGACATTACATTAATATTTTTCAAAATAAGTGTGATTTGTTTATTTTAACTAAGGTCCGTCAATTAAAAATTGTTTTTCTTTTATTCCAATGTGAATTATAAGAATATGCTACTATAAAATTAATATGATGAAAATCGCGAAATTCCACAAAATCAGTTGTTCTGTTATGGCATCTAAAAATTAGAAATACTTAGAATATGCAAGTTTTCTGTCAAAATATTATATTTTGAATATTTTATTTACAGAAAATATACATTATTTTAATATACTATAAAAGAAATTAACAAAAAATACAAATATAATCACTTTTTCATAAAAATATCCATTTTGAAACCCCTTTGTGGCACTTGAAAATATTTTAGTAGAGCAAAAAGATTTTATATTCTCAATTTTAATTTTAAAAGACAACTTTTGGAAACTAGAGCATATTGAAATTCAGAAAAAAAAATTTTCGTTCCACCGTGATGTCCGAGTGTCTTTTAAGTGCCTCGTCCTTAAGTGCCTTTATGTCTACTATTTTTATGAAGTAAAACGTATTATATAATCAGTTTAGCAGGTCTCCTGACTAAAAGGAATGTTTAAATTACATATTTTGCTACTTTTTTGTACTACAAGTGTATTCAATTTCAAAATAATTGCGAAATTTGTCAAAAATTTAATAAAAACCGAAAGTTTGCCCTTCTTACGCGAACTGAAAACATGCACCAATTACGCTAATATTTAATTTCCGTCTTTATTTTGTTAAAAGACAACTTTTGAAAACTAGAGCATATTAAAATGCAAAAAAAAGTTTTTTTCGTTCCACCCTAGTGTACAGCAGTTTCTTCGGCAACGTTTCACTAATGATATAATAATGAATCGTTCGTTTCCGAAAACCTGCCCATCTTGTTCTTCAGATCTCAATACGTGTGGTTTTTGGCTATCAGGACACTTAAAAAATTTTGTTTATCAAGGACATTTGGTAACCGTGGCAGACATGAAAGAAGGTATCATTCTGCGTGTGAGAAGCATCTCAATCGACCAGTTACGATCCGCAGTTGAACAAGCTGCCCCGAGACTAAAGTTTTTACATCTTCAAGAAGGGAACAATATTGAAGAGCATTCCCTCCGTCAATAACTTCCATGTCATATGAATGTTTGATACCTAGAAATGAAATGTGTTTAAAATGGGTTTTTGTGTCTTTTCAGACATGTCCAGTTGTACAGCACCAAGCAATCGTCCCCGAGTTCTACGTACCGAGTTGTACGTACCGAGCAATCATCAGATCGCCACTCACAGCCGCAGATTCATCATTATCATCGATCGTAAGGGCAACTGGTGCTTCAATGACCGCAAGGAATACTCATAGGCGACTCAGAGAAAGGGGATGAGCTCACGGCGTCCTTTGCGCCGACTACCATTGACTTCTGTACACTTACAAGCCCTTTTGCAGTGGTATCGGGGGCATTAGACCTGGAATGTCCCTGACTGGAGTAGAAGTGTCTGCAGTGATGAGTCCCGCTTCGAATTGAGCCCCGATGCCCAGGGAATACGTATCTGGAGTGTTGGGTTTTAAATATTAAAGCCTTAATTATTTTAATCTCCAGCACTTTGCTAACTTCAATCGTAATGACAGTACGTCATATTTATTTTATTAAATTTTATACTCTGTAAAATATTCAGAGATTTAAAAATGAATCATTCCCGCATATGCGGATATGTCATGAATCATATTCAAATATATGTGGCGCAGTAATTGATTGGATGGCAATTACTATAAAAGCTAGCCGCATTGTATTGAAGTTCGTCACTTCTGCCCTTCGCTGTTTTTTTTTCCTGTTACAACGCCAGTTTGGTGTATCTGCAAACAGATAAGTTATCTCTGTTATGTTATACTTTGTTATGTTATTCTATGTTATTAAATCTCTATTCTCAACCGAAACTCAGTCTTAATTTCTCACTCTGCTACTTACATTTCTATGGCATGACTGTCACTTTAAACTCTGTATCAAAGTTCTGTCAGCTATTCTTTGAAACCACTGACTGATCATTAAAAAGGGTTATGGGCCCAGATCACGCATGCCAAGCAGAGTGAGCGTTTGATTAAAAGTGTATGGGAATAAAAGTGTATTTATAATGGATATTACGTCTACTATCCAACCTCTAAATGGTCAGAATTTTGACCGATGGTCAATCGACATTCGTATGTTACTACTCGACAGAGGATGTTGGGGATTCATTGAAGGTACCGAAACACCACCCCCAACTGAACAAGAGAAGGCGTTACGCGATTTCAAAATTCGTAAAGGGCGTGCTTTTAGTACAATTTATTTAAATATTACTGAAGAGTACAAACCAATTTTGCATGATGTAACTGATGCAAAGTCTGCATGAGAAAAATTAGAGAAACATTTTAAACCCGAATCGCGTGCTCGAACTATGATGTTAGCTGATGAATTTTTAAATTTCCGCCCATATGAAAACGAAGTTATAGGACTTTTTGCCGCCAGGCTAAAGAAGATAGCATCTGATCTTCGAACTGCCGGTAAAACACTAGCAGAATGGTTGGAGGGATTCCAATTAATAAGATATCTGCCTGCTGAATACCAAAGCATAGTTCAGGTTATTTACCGCTGGGATGACGAGAAATTCAATTTCGAACAAATCCTTCAAGAACTATTAACTGAGGAAGCCCGTATAAGACAGATAAAACAAGATCACGAAGTGTTAGTAACTAGTACTTCGAAAAACAGGGAAAATAAACGCCCCCCAAAAAAGGGAAACTAGAAAGTGCCATAGATGTGGTCAAATTGGGCATACCCAAAGGCAGTGTAGAAGTACAAATAAGATGAACCTACAACATAGAGATAATCAACCAGGGTCACTGTTTTTAGTTGAAGCAAATGCGAGAGAATATCAGAATAATAAGTGTTGGGTGTTCGACACGGCTGCAAGCAAGCACTTTTGTTGCAATAAAGATTTATTTTCAGAATATGCGCCGGTAAACGACACTACAATGAGTGTAGCTATAAATGGAGTTAGCTGTAAAGTAGAAGGTAAAGGAACAGTTGTAATGCATTTCAAAAGGGGAAAAGAAAAGGAAATTATAATTTTAAGCAATGTTTTATATACACCTCGATTACGACGTAATCTTATGGCAGGCCCCCTTATAGATATACCTGGTGAAACTAAGTTCGTAGGACAAAATGGCCGAATATCTGTATATAAGAAAGGTAAATTGTTATTTTGTGCTTTTAAGAATAATGGTCTGTATTTTATGTACCCTACGTATCCTAAATTAACAGTACATGCAAATGTTGAGAAAAGAAAATTAAAAGAGGTTAAAAATAGAAAACTCTTAAAAGAAGAATGTTTAAATTCTGAAGATTTAGAAGTTTGGCATAGAAGATACGCTCACATAAATACTAAATACATACTAAATACAAGTGCAAAAGAAAGCGTTAGAGGACTTCCCAAGTTTAAAACTCAAGATCTTAATTGTGAAACGTGTAAGATTACTAAAAGTCGAAGGACTACCTTTAAGAAGATAGGGAAAGTTAGATCAATCCGTCCCTTACAACTCCTTCATATGGATGTATGTGGTAAATTTCCAACTCAATCTATTAATGGCGAGTTATACTTTCTGTCAATCATTGATGACTATTCAAGACGTGTGACAGTATATCCCATTAAAAGCAAATCTAATGTTTTTGATTGTTTTAAAACATACGTAAATAGAGCTGAAAGAATGTTAAACACAAAAGTAGTAAATATCAGAACGGATAATTGTGGTGAATTTGTGAACCAGGAATTTAATGATTACCTAGAAAAACATGGTATTAAACATGAACGTACGAATGAGTATACCCCTGAACAGAACTCAGTAGCTGAAAGATTCAACTATACTGCGTTAGATGCTGTAAAAGCAATGTTGAAAGAATCCAATTTATCAAACGGTTTTTGGGCGGAAGCCTTGTTATGTTTTACATACGTATGGAATCGCATATGTCATGGTAAGAACGATAACACACCATTTGAATTATATTCAGGAAATAAACCTTCTGTTAAACATTTAAAACCGTTCGGAATTAAAGTATATGTGAATATACCTAAACAATTGAGAAACAAATTTCAAAGCAGGGCACATGAAGTTTAATACACATGAGTGAAATTAGATGTGGAATACCATCAGTGACAATGAATTCAGAATTTTTTTTTAAAATGCTCTATGTAAAAAATATTGAAATATACTATGTCACAAAAAATATATGTACCCAGAACGAAAGGAGCTACTATTACGAATTTTAACATGCATGTAGTGTATGAGGAGATAAGCAAATGATTACAAATTCAGAAGAACATATCGCTTTATTAAGAAGATATGGCATGAAAAAGGTTAAAAATCAGTAAGTAGTAAATTCACCTCTGGTAGCTATACTAGCCGAAACACGGCGTGGCATCGAATCAATGAGGTCACCTATGACCTCCTGCGGAAGATCATACCATAATCTTTGCAACTGGGCAGTTAATTCACCAGTATTCCGGGACGACTGCAGGTGTCTTCCGAGAACGTCCCAGACTTGCTCTATTGGCGAGAGGTCTGGTGACTTGGCAGGCCATGGGAGTACTTCATATCCTTGAAGACATTCTTGGGAGAGTCGCGCAGTATGTGTACGAGCGTTGTCTTGTTGATAAAGGGCATCTGGGCGACTTGATAGCATAGGCAGTACAACTGGCGTTAAAATCTCGTCCACGTAACTGCGTGCCGTCGAAGTGCGTTGAAGGACGACTAGAGGTGATCGTGTGTCCCAACAAATCGCTCCCCACACTGTCACACCTTGTGTAATCGCCGTATGCCTATCGACAACAAATGCCGGATCGGACCGGTGGCCTGGCTGCCTCCACACGCGTATGCGCTGGTCATCAGTATTGAGAC